>CM019071.1:149279172-149591792 GCA_009667805.1 Leptobrachium leishanense
CGCCCTGATCCGAGTCTGAATAGTCAGTGAGGGTGACTGTGGGTTTAGCACGGCAGACTTTTTTGGTATTCTTAACCCGAGCCCCTTGGTAGGGTGCGCTTTCTTGGCACAAATGCCGTGGTGGCTGGTTTAGGCAGTGATCTGGGGGTGCCGGCCCCTCTGCTGCTGCTGGACTACCCATGGGAAGTCCAATCTCGGGTGCACAGAGTGCGGGGCCGAAGCCTAGATTAGGGTCATCTGAAGGGACATCAGGGACCTCTGGAGCCGGATAAACATGGATGGAGGGGTGGGGTGGAGGAGATGGCCTCCGTAAGGGATTTGTGCCACGACTCAGTGGCTGCTGCAGTCTCTTCCCTGTGCCTGGGAGACGGATGCCTGCAGGGAAGCCTCCATGCGGGTGAATCTGGACTCAGCAGAGAGTCTTTTGGATTTTTTATGCCGCTTACGTGCATATTGCTCCGAGATGAGGGAGCTCGGATCTGAGCCGGGGTCTGAGGCTGGTACATCCGAGGAGGAGGGAGCTTCAGCTTGGTTAGGCTTAGAAAGGGACATCGATAAGCTGTTCTAGCTGTCTGCGGAGCCGAGCAGTGTGTGTGTGTGTGTCGCCCTGGCTAAAGGGAGGCACCAAGATGGCGGCCGCTACCTCCTGCGACACAGCAGGCCTGAGGGGGCGTGGGCAGTACTGCGTGTGGAGCGTTCGATAACTCGTGCGAGGCAGCGACCAGCACGTGATTGAGCAAAGGGGAAAAGCGACAGAGGGAGAAACCCGAACCCGGCTAACACTGCCAACACCAGGAACAGGCGAGTGAGCTAACCGCCACGGTTATGACCAGGTCAGGGAAGCTTTGGGAGCAAAGAGTAAATTAGGTAAATATGAGGAGCTTACTCATCTGTCTGCTACCGCCGGGAGCAGCGAAGAAAGAGGGGATGCTTCTGGGAGAGTTCCTTATTGACTGGAAGGGGAGCTAGGTCCCCCTCCCCACGTTGGGGAAGGGAGGACTACTTGTTTTTCTTTCCTATGTTATTTTCAATAAGTTCTTCGCTGCTGTTGGGGCAGGTAACAGCAAATACTCGCCTCCGGGTCCTGCATTAAAATCGTAAACGTGCAGCATTTGACAAAATTGCCTCCAGTTTGAGCTTTGTGAATAGACCCCTAAGTGCGGGCGTTGGATCTTTCCCCTAAAGCTTCTGGCATTCAGATGGCCTCACATCAGCACAAGATACAGGGTTATTCAAAGAGCTCCGAATGGCTGGAGAAAGGGAACGGAAGTGAAATTCAGCCTTCGGTTACCTTTCTTGGCCATTCGGCTATCCAGAGAGAAGACAAATTGCCAAATCCTGGCGAATTGCCTGCACATAAAGGTGTGTTCGAGGGCAGTGAATCCCAATAGAACACAAACCAGCAGTGAAAAGATGCCGAAATGCCCTGCCATTCGGTGGTTTCATGCGACAGATTTATTCAGGCAAATCCCATAGGCTTCAATGTTACAAATATTCCCGTTTTAATTCAATATCTAATAAACCGTTCATTATAAAATTCTGCAGCAAAAAGTCAGATTTTTTTTTGGGCTTTAAGTATTTTCTGTGACAGCCTTTTTATTCTCATTCATTGGATTTTATATGTACATTTCAGACATTTTCGCTCAGTAGTTTCTTTGCAAAGTGTTTCACTTTCCAAACAAGCGTACGTGTTTTTCCCTCCATTCGGTTGGGGTCAGGTTTTTCTGACGGCTGCTCTGCGCTCGGCTCCTGCTTGGGTTTCTGGCGTGTTTGGGTTAAGCCAGATATTTTTACAGGTCTCACGGTGAGTTTGGCAGGTTTGTGGCGACTTTTCCCTGCAGTGCCACCAAAATGGGATCGCCGAATCAGTCACTGAACGTGTAATGACTGATTTTCTTAGAATAACCTTGACGGAAATCCCAGCCCCGCTGCTGCAGAGCACCCGAAACGCAGCCTTTACATCTGCAGGCGCATCACATGTACTGCAGAGCAGGAGCGTCACCTCGTGCCGGCCGCATCACATTATGTACTGCAGAGCAGGAGCCTCACCTTGCGCTGCAATTTGCCTCTGGCAAATTAACCCTTCAGATTCTGGATGATATCTAGATGCCGCCTCACCCAGCACCGAGAGAAACCTTTGTTCGTTCCCTCGGAGCCGACATCTCCCTTCAGATCTGGACATATGGGCTTTGATTAGTGACAGCTCCGGTCACGGCAGGAGGTGCAGGGAGTGAGCCGCTAAAGCAAGTGGGTTTGATTCCTGACGTCGGGACCTGTGCCTTCATCAGGACCACAAGGATAGACATTTCTAGAACACGTCAGTCTGCACCCCTCTAGATGACTCAAATGGTGCCTCCCACAATCCCCCGTAGCCTCCCACAATCCCCCCGTAGCCTCCCACAATCCCCCCCACAATCCCCCCGTAGCCCCCACAATCCCCCCAGTAGCCTCCCACAATCCCCCAGTAGCCTCCCACAATCCCCCCAGTAGCCTCCCACAATCCCCCAGTAGCCTCCCACAATCCCCCAGTAGCCTCCCACAATCCCCCAGTAGCCTCCCACAATCCCCCAGTAGCCTCCCACAATCCCGATCTAAGGATAGGATAAGGTTCAGACACAAAACTCCAACACGAGAAATGGTGAAACATCTGTTTATTGAAAACAATTCATCTTCTGCAAAGAACTCAGCTCTGAAAGAAACAAAAAACAGAATATTCAGTATATGATCAGGGAGCTGCAGCGCAGCGTGTAAGCAGCATGTATGGCTACCTTCCCACGATGCTCTGTTTTATTAACCCCTCGGGGGGAGAGGGAGACCCCCCAGAGGGTGCAGGGGGGGGAGGAGGGAGACCCCCCAGAGGGTGCAGGGGGGGGGGAGGAGGGGACCCCCAGAGGGTGCAGGGGGGGGAGGAGGGAGACCCCCAGAGGGTGCAGGGGGGGGAGGAGGGAGACCCCCCAGAGGGTGCAGGGGGGGGGGGGAGGAGGGAGACCCCCCAGAGGGTGCAGGGGGGGGGGAGGAGGGGGGGAGGAGGGAGACCCCCAGAGGGTGCAGGGGGGGGGGGAGGGAGACCCCCCAGAGGGTGCAGGGGGGGGGGGAGGGAGACCCCCAGAGGGTGCAGGGGGGGGGGGGAGGAGGGAGACCCCCAGAGGGTGCAGGGGGGGGGGAGGAGGGAGACCCCCCAGAGGGTGCAGGGGGGGGGGAGGAGGGAGACCCCCCAGAGGGTGCAGGGGGGGGAGGAGGGAGACCCCCAGAGGGTGCAGGGGGGGGAGGAGGGAGACCCCCAGAGGGTGCAGGGGGGGGGAGGAGGGAGACCCCCAGAGGGTGCAGGGGGGGGGAGGAGGGAGACCCCCAGAGGGTGCAGGGGGGGGGAGGAGGGAGACCCCCAGAGGGTGCAGGGGGGGGGGAGGAGGGAGACCCCCAGAGGGTGCAGGGGGGGGGGGAGGAGGAGAGACCCCCAGAGGGTGCAGGGGGGGGGGAGGAGGGAGACCCCCAGAGGGTGCAGGGGGGGGGGGAGGAGGGAGACCCCCAGAGGGTGCAGGGGGGGGGGGGAGGAGGAGACCCCAGAGGGTGCAGGGGGGGGGGGGAGGAGGAGACCCCCCAGAGGGTGCAGGGGGGGGGGAGGAGGGAGACCCCCCAGAGGGTGCAGGGGGGGGGAGGAGGGAGACCCCCCAGAGGGTGCAGGGGGGGGGAGGAGGGAGACCCCCAGAGGGTGCAGGGGGGGGAGGAGGGAGACCCCCAGAGGGTGCAGGGGGGGAGGAGGGAGACCCCCAGAGGGTGCAGGGGGGGGAGGAGGGAGACCCCCAGAGGGTGCAGGGGGGGGAGGAGGGAGACCCCCAGAGGGTGCAGGGGGGGGAGGAGGGAGACCCCCAGAGGGTGCAGGGGGGGGAGGAGGGAGACCCCCAGAGGGTGCAGGGGGGGAGGAGGGAGACCCCCCAGAGGGTGCAGGGGGGGGGGGGGACCCCCCAGAGGGTGCAGGGGGGGAGGAGACCCCCCAGAGGGTGCAAGGGGGGGACCGGAATCAGCATATTGTGAACCTGTTGGGCTTTAGAACATAGAACCCGAGTCCAGCCTTTCCTTTGGGCATCCCAGTTGGTGTAAGATGCTGTGTTAGGATGTTCCTCGACTATAGAACACATGGAACACTTAACTTATGGACTGGATCCAGTGGATCTCTCCGATCCCTCCACACCATTATCAAGGTCCTGTAGGCCCAGACCCCCGTGCCATTTGGGGAAGACCCAGTGAGTACTTACCGCAGGGCACTCCATTTCACCGCTGTTGATCTCGTCAATGATATCGTGTGGGTTTCGGCCATCGATGTTGCAGCCGACGGACTGTGCGGTGCCCAGGATCTCCTTAATGGTCCCTAAACGAAGCGGAATGTCAGCACAGCGAGCGGAGGGGCAGCCGGGCAGCGCAAGATCACATGCAGGACCTACCTGAGAGCTCTCTGGCCAGTGAGCGGTGCCGCATCTGGCGAGCGATGCTGATCACTTCGTCCATGGTGATGGAGCCGCTGTGTTTGACTGGGTAAGAGCAGACGGGACGTGTTAATGGAGGGAATGGAGGCGCAGCCAGCGTTTGGGGCGCGACACACAGTTTGTCCCCAGTCTTTCGGCACAGGATCACTCACACGTAGACTGAACCTGTTTCCTAGAACGGGATTTGGTCTCAGCGCACCACTGGATTATACACAGTCACGGGTCAGGCTGCTATAGTGGCGGGTGGCTGTGCGGGGCGTCAGGGGTGACCCCAAAATGCGAGGCTCCAGAACCGAGCAAGAAACACAGGAGGGATTTTCTGACGCCAATCGTTAAGCACCAAGTTATCTGTTCAGAGGACCCAGGCACGTTACCCATCACTGGAGCATCATGGGAAACGCCAGAACGGCTCAAACCACCCAGGTGTTCCAGCAGGGGGATCTGATTCCATTAACTATCAGGACTGCGGCAACCTGACAACTCTGCCGACTCCGAGCTGGTGTTTTATGCCCAGATCTGAATCCCGAGGTGCGGGGGGGGGGTCGGGGTCTATTGGGGGACCTTCAGACAAACACATCCCCCCGGAGGACACTCACTGTTCTTCACTTTCTTCCTGTCGCGGGGCGGCTCCTTCAGGGCCTTGATGATCAGCGCCGAGGCGGATGGCACAACCTCGATCTGCAGGAAGAAAAAGCCATCAGAGCGCAGCAAGAGCGCGAGCAGATATATCGCTTTACGAGCGTTTTTGTCCCCAATCTTTCGGCACAGGGTCTTCCACGCGCAGGAGGACTCTGTTTCCTAAGACGGCAATCTGATCTCAGCTCACCACTGGAATACGCCAAATCACCGGCAGATCGGCATAGTGGCGGGTGGCTTTACATGTTGAAGACTTTCCCACGTTAAGAGAATCCGGACTATCGCCTGCAGTGACTCCAATTCCCATCATGCTTAGCACACAGCTTATTCGGCAGCCATTGCGCATCGCAGTCGCCCAACACCTTCAAGCAGATTATCACGGCCTCAATTTTAAACACCAGCAGCCCCCAAGCACCACAGATTACAGGCTGCCTCATCCAAGATGTCTGCAGGAATGTGACAGGCACTACAGCCTCCCACAATGCACTGCAATTTACCCTGGTGGCCCGTTTCCCCCGCGCCGGTTACCTGGGCCTGCCTGTTCTGAATGGTCAGCTTGACGGTGATCCTCAGCCCCTTCCAGTCACCGGTTGCCTTAGCGATGTCATCTCCCACCTTCTTGGGAGACTGAAATACAAGAGATGATATGTAACGCACACGCGTGTAAAGCTACGTGTCAGCAGCAGCAGCAGGCGCCACGCTCTGTCACATGACCTGAGACGCAGCATTAAGACAGGTTCAATGTAAAAGCAGACTCACCAGACCCAGGGGCCCGATCTTAGGGGCCAGCGCAGAGGTGGCTCCGACCTCCCCTCCTGTGCATCTCAGGCAGACTGCAAGGAGAAAGCAGAGTCACATGACCTCACAGGAACAAGGAGGAGCCTGGGAGAAACCACCAACCTCTGAGGCAACACAGCCACCTGTATGACAAGGGGACACGCCCCCCACCACAGGACACACCCCGCCTCCATATTACACGCTACACACCCCGCCTCCGCATCACACGCCACACACCGCCTCTGTATCACACACACACCGCCTCCGTATTACACGCTACACACACACCGCCTCCGCATCACACGCTACACACACACGCAGCCTCCGTATTACACGCTACACACACACACACCGCATCTGTATTACACGCTACACACGCAGCCTCTGTATTACACGCTACACACACACCGCCTCTGTATTACACGCTACACACGCAGCCTCTGTATTACACGCTACACACACACCGCCTCTGTATTACACGCTACACACACGCAGCCTCTGTATTACACGCTACACACACACCGCCTCTGTATTACACGCTACACACACGCAGCCTCTGTATTACACGCTACACACACACACCGCCTCTGTATTACACGCTACACACACGCAGCCTCTGTATTACACGCTACACACACACACACCGCCTCTGTATTACACGCTACACACACACCGCATCTGTATTACACGCTACACACACACACCGCCTCCGCATCACACGCTACACACACACGCAGCCTCCGTATTACACGCTACACACACACGCAGCCTCCGTATTACACGCTACACACACACACCGCCTCCGCATCACACACACACACCGCATCTGTATTACACGCTACACACACACCGCCTCTGTATTACACGCTACACACACACACCGCCTCTGTATTACACGCTACACACACACACCGCCTCTGTATTACACGCTACACACACACAGCCTCTGTATTACACGCTACACACACACCGCCTCTGTATTACACGCTACACACAGCCTCTGTATTACACGCTACACACAGCCTCTGTATTACACGCTACACACAGCCTCTGTATTACACGCTACACACACACACCGCCTCTGTATTACACGCTACACACACACACCGCCTCTGTATTACACGCTACACACACACACAGCCTCTGTATTACACGCTACACACACACCGCCTCTGTATTACACGCTACACACAGCCTCTGTATTACACGCTACACACAGCCTCTGTATTACACGCTACACACAGCCTCTGTATTACACGCTACACACAGCCTCTGTATTACACGCTACACACAGCCTCTGTATTACACGCTACACACACACACACAGCCTCTGTATTACACGCTACACACACACCGCCTCTGTATTACACGCTACACACACACACACACACACACCGCCTCTGTATTACACGCTACACACACACACACCGCCTCTGTATTACACGCTACACACACACACACAGCCTCTGTATTACACGCTACACACACACAGCCTCTGTATTACACGCTACACACAGCCTCTGTATTACACGCTACACACCGTGAGGGGCCCCGCATTACACACAGGGCCCGGTATTGAGCCCCTCCTCCTCCCCCCGGACCCGCAGCACATGTACCGTGAGCCGCACGCTCCGCCTCCCGCACTGAGGCCTGCTCGGCCGCCTGAAGCCCGGGGCTCTCACGGCCCGCTCTGCGCTCACGTACCGACTTTGATCTCGTTGGGGTCGAATTTAGGAGGCATGTCTGGGGACACTAAGGGGGATCCGCTTCACTCGGCCGGTGTTGGTGTCGGATGAACCCGGATTCGGGACGACCGATAGGACAGTTGCACCGCTACCAGCTGCGTATGGGAAGCGAAAGGGATGAAACCAGCGCGACTGCGGCTTATAAAGGGGCTGAGCATCGCGAGACTTCGGCGCTCTCCTCGCGTTCCGTCACTGCGCAGCTGCGAGCAGGCTCCGCCATCTTGTGTGTGGCAAAACACCTTAAGTGAGGGTTAGAAACGCAGCAAGACAGGGTAAATCTCAGTACAGGGGGAGCAGAGGATACCCGGGGAACAGAGGGCGAGTGTCCTGCGTTCCAGGGCTCCCCTGCAAGCTGTCCTGCCTCAGGGGCCTATTCACTAAGTGGTGACCTGTGGAACCTGAAAAACTTTATTTGTATCTTCAAAAAAAACAACTGCACAGATGGTGTCCGCTGCGATACCACCACGATATTCAGAGCGCTGCAGGGCATGGTGCCTCTGGAGGTCGGCGAGGCAATCTGCAGGGGTCGCCACCACCTTGCTTTTTGGCAAAACTCCTGGCATTTGCCCTTATCCAATATGGCAGCTCAGAATCCCTCCTTACCCTCTCTCTTCAGTGTTTCTGACCATGTGATCACTGTAGTCACGTGATCTGGTGAAGTCACTGTGTTTGCTGGTTGGTTCCAGGTGGTGCAGAGGAAGGGAGGGTCCCCTGTCCAGCGCCTGGTGCCCATGTGAGTACCCCCTGTATGAGGCCCAAGAAGCCCCTCCCACACTGCCCCCTACCCAGCCCCCCCCCCGGCTGCCCTGAGTGACAGTGACTCAATGAACAAGAGAAATGATGTATGTCTGGACTGACCGACACAACCGCCAGACTGACATCACAGCCTGTATCCAGGAACAGCAAGGGCTGTGTGTGTGTATACAGGACCTGTAAGGGCTGTGTGTGTGTGTGTATACAGGACCTGTAAGGGCTGTGTGTGTGTATACAGGACCTGTAAGGGCTGTGTGTGTGTATACAGGACCTGTAAGGGCTGTGTGTGTGTATACAGGACCTGTAAGGGCTGTGTGTGTGTATACAGGACCTGTAAGGGCTGTGTGTGTGTGTATACAGGACCTGTAAGGGCTGTGTGTGTGTGTGTGTGTGTGTGTGTACAGGACCTGTAAGGGCTGTGTGTGTATATACAGGACCTGTAAGGGCTGTGTGTGTGTATACAGGACCTGTAAGGGCTGTGTGTGTATATACAGGACCTGTAAGGGCTGTGTGTGTGTGTGTGTGTGTGTGTGTGTACAGGACCTGTAAGGGCTGTGTGTTGTGTGTGTGTGTACAGGACCTGTAAGGGCTGTGTGTGTGTGTGTGTGTACAGGACCTGTAAGGGCTGTGTGTGTGTATACAGGACCTGTAAGGGCTGTGTGTGTTATACAGGACCTGTAAGGGCTGTGTGTGTGTATACAGGACCTGTAAGGGCTGTGTGTGTGTATACAGGACCTGTAAGGGCTGTGTGTGTGTGTATACAGGACCTGTAAGGGCTGTGTGTGTGTATACAGGACCTGTAAGGGCTGTGTGTGTGTATACAGGACCTGTAAGGGCTGTGTGTGTGTATACAGAACCTGTAAGGGCTGTGTGTGTGTATACAGAACCTGTAAGGGCTGTGTGTGTGTATACAGGACCTGTAAGGGCTGTGTGTGTATATACAGGACCTGTAAGGGCTGTGTGTGTGTGTGTGTGTGTGTGTACAGGACCTGTAAGGGCTGTGTGTGTGTGTGTGTACAGGACCTGTAAGGGCTGTGTGTGTATACAGGACCTGTAAGGGCTGTGTGTGTGTATACAGGACCTGTAAGGGCTGTGTGTGTGTATACAGGACCTGTAAGGGCTGTGTGTGTGTGTATACAGGACCTGTAAGGGCTGTGTGTGTGTGTATACAGGACCTGTAAGGGCTGTGTGTGTGTGTATACAGGACCTGTAAGGGCTGTGTGTGTGTGTATACAGGACCTGTAAGGGCTGTGTGTGTGTATACAGGACCTGTAAGGGCTGTGTGTGTATATACAGGACCTGTAAGGGCTGTGTGTGTGTGTGTGTGTGTGTGTGTGTGTGTACAGGACCTGTAAGGGCTGTGTGTGTGTATACAGGACTGTAAGGGCTGTGTGTGTGTATACAGGACCTGTAAGGGCTGTGTGTGTGTATACAGGACCTGTAAGGGCTGTGTGTGTGTATACAGGACCTGTAAGGGCTGTGTGTGTGTATACAGGACCTGTAAGGGCTGTGTGTGTGTATACAGGACCTGTAAGGGCTGTGTGTGTGTATACAGGACCTGTAAGGGCTGTGTGTGTGTATACAGGACCTGTAAGGGCTGTGTGTGTGTATACAGGACCTGTAAGGGCTGTGTGTGTGTATACAGGACCTGTAAGGGCTGTGTGTGTGTATACAGGACCTGTAAGGGCTGTGTGTGTGTATACAGGACCTGTAAGGGCTGTGTGTGTGTGTATACAGGACCTGTAAGGGCTGTGTGTGTGTATACAGGACCTGTAAGGGCTGTGTGTGTGTATACAGGACCTGTAAGGGCTGTGTGTGTGTATACAGGACCTGTAAGGGCTGTGTGTGTGTATACAGGACCTGTAAGGGCTGTGTGTGTGTATACAGAACCTGTAAGGGCTGTGTGTGTGTGTATACAGGACGTGTGTGTGTGTGTGTGTGTGTGTGTGTGTGTGTGTGTGTGTGCAGGACCTGTAAGGGCTGTGTGTGTGTATACAGGACCTGTAAGGGCTGTGTGTGTGTGTATACAGGACCTGTAAGGGCTGTGTGTGTATATACAGGACCTGTAAGGGCTGTGTGTGTGTGTGTGTGTGTACAGGACCTGTAAGGGCTGTGTGTGTGTGTGTGTACAGGACCTGTAAGGGCTGTGTGTGTGTACAGGACCTGTAAGGGCTGTGTGTGTGTATACAGGACCTGTAAGGGCTGTGTGTGTGTACAGGACCTGTAAGGGCTGTGTGTGTGTATACAGGACCTGTAAGGGCTGTGTGTGTGTATACAGGACCTGTAAGGGCTGTGTGTGTGTATACAGAACCTGTAAGGGCTGTGTGTGTGTATACAGGACATGTAAGGGCTGTGTGTGTGTATACAGGACATGTAAGGGCTGTGTGTGTGTATACAGAACCTGTAAGGGCTGTGTGTGTGTGTATACAGGACCTGTAAGGGCTGTGTGTGTATATACAGGACCTGTAAGGGCTGTGTGTGTGTGTGTGTATACAGGACCTGTAAGGGCTCTGTGTGTGTATACAGAACCTGTAAGGGCTGTGTGTGTGTATACAGGACCTGTAAGGGCTGTGTGTGTGTATACAGGACCTGTAAGGGCTGTGTGTGTGTATACAGGACCTGTAAGGGCTGTGTGTGTGTATACAGGACCTGTAAGGGCTGTGTGTGTGTATACAGGACCTGTAAGGGCTGTGTGTGTGTGTGTGTGTACAGGACCTGTAAGGGCTGTGTGTGTGTGTGTGTACAGGACCTGTAAGGGCTGTGTGTGTGTGTACAGGACCTGTAAGGGCTGTGTGTGTGTATACAGGACCTGTAAGGGCTGTGTGTGTGTATACAGGACCTGTAAGGGCTGTGTGTGTGTATACAGGACCTGTAAGGGCTGTGTGTGTGTATACAGGACATGTAAGGGCTGTGTGTGTGTATACAGAACCTGTAAGGCTGTGTGTGTGTATACAGGACCTGTAAGGGCTGTGTGTGTGTGTATACAGGACCTGTAAGGGCTGTGTGTGTATATACAGGACCTGTAAGGGCTGTGTGTGTGTGTGTGTGTGTGTGTGTGTATATACAGGACCTGTAAGGGCTGTGTGTGTGTGTATACAGAACCTGTAAGGGCTGTGTGTGTGTATACAGGACCTGTAAGGGCTGTGTGTGTGTATACAGGACCTGTAAGGGCTGTGTGTGTGTATACAGGACCTGTAAGGGCTGGTGTGTGTGTATACAGGACCTGTAAGGGCTGTGTGTGTGTATACAGGACCTGTAAGGGCTTGTGTGTGTGTATACAGGACCTGTAAGGGCTGTGTGTGTGTGTATACAGGACCTGTAAGGGCTGTGTGTGTGTATACAGGACCTGTAAGGGCTGTGTGTGTGTATACAGGACCTGTAAGGGCTGTGTGTGTGTATACAGGACCTGTAAGGGCTGTGTGTGTGTATACAGGACCTGTAAGGGCTGTGTGTGTGTATACAGGACCTGTAAGGGCTGTGTGTGTGTATACAGGACCTGTAAGGGCTGTGTGTGTGTATACAGGACCTGTAAGGGCTGTGTGTGTGTATACAGGACCTGTAAGGGCTGTGTGTGTGTATACAGGACCTGTAAGGGCTGTGTGTGTGTATACAGGACCTGTAAGGGCTGTGTGTGTGTATACAGGACCTGTAAGGGCTGTGTGTGTGTATACAGGACCTGTAAGGGCTGTGTGTGTGTATACAGGACCTGTAAGGGCTGTGTGTGTGTATACAGGACCTGTAAGGGCTGTGTGTGTGTATACAGAACCTGTAAGGGCTGTGTGTGTGTGTGTGTGTGTGTACAGGACCTGTAAGGGCTGTGTGTGTGTATACAGGACCTGTAAGGGCTGTGTGTGTGTGTTTGATTTATTGTAATTTTCACACAATATTTAGCTGTAATTCTCTTTTAACCCTGTGATGTTTTGTGTCTCGTCTGGTTTTATCCGCTGTATATTTTTGTAGCACGGTTCATTAGAACGTAACAATGTAACATATCGGTTCCAGGTCCGGTATTTCCTGTCGGACGGGAGAGTCGCTGGTGATCGTTTCAGTTGTTGTTTTTCATTATGTCGCCTCCCTGTCCGTCCCTCAGTCAGCGCACGGGGGGGGGGGGTTAAACCAGAGCCTGATTATTGGAGCCGTGGAATGTGAACGTTTCCAACACAGTGTTAAATATTCATATGGTTTGTCACAGGCGGGTGCAGTGTCACTCCCCATATACAATGTGTCATAATGCGACACACGTATCAGGCTGTCGAGGTGTCCCGGGAATGTGTCAGCGAGCACAATGTGGATCTGATCAGGAAGAATGACGGGCGGCTTGGTTATATGTATCTATGTGTTTACATGTTGTTTATTACACATGGTGTGTAAATTCTCTGAGCAGGAAAACACAAATATCCAATAGAAGCAATAACAATGATTACAACGTCTGCAAAACCTCAACTGTACACATGTACGCAGACGACACTGTGATCTATACCAGCAAACCTAATCTCCCGCAGCTGGAGGCCGCGCTGCAAGAACAATTCACAGAGGTAGAAAAGTGGATCAAACACAACAAACTTTTTTTAAATACTGACAAAACTGTAACGATGCTCTTTGGAACCGCACCTAAACTACACAAATTGCAAAATCCCCATCTATGTGTCAGGACAAAATCAAATGGCATGCTGACCCCAGTCACTTCTCTCAAATATCTAGGTATGTGGTTACACCTAAATCTATCCTTTGGCCCCACATCGAAAAACTCATCTAAACTTTACCCCAAACTAGGTGCCCTGTACAGAAACAAATCCTGCCTGAGTCCCGCGGTAAGAAAGCAGATTGTACAACAAATGCTTATGCCGCCTATTGAATACGGAGATGTAGTGTATGCAGCCGCCCCACAAACACACCTCCAGAAACTTACTACATTGTATAACTCATTCTGCCGCTTTGTGCTACAATGTAACTACATGACCCACCATTGTGACATGTTAAAAGAACTAAACTGGCCGTCGCTGGAATCTAAACGCACTCTTCACCTTTCCAGCCTGGTGTTTTAGAGCTTTTCTGGGAAGCTACCACTCTACCTGAATAGACTGCTTCCCCCAGCAGCTCCCTCATCCTATAACCTCCGATCCAGGACCAGCACCTTACTTGCAATACCACAATACAAAAAGAAAGTGGCTCAATCCTCATTTTCCTGCAGAGCGCCGCAAATATGGAATAACCTCACAGACACCGTCAAATCTTCCCCCAGTCTAAAGTCCCTTAAGAGATCTCTATTAACATACCTCAATACAGAATGCGCCTGTATACATGTAACACAGTGACTATATACAGAATGCGCCTGTAAACATGTAACACAGTGACTATATACAGAATGCGCCTGTAAACATGTAACACAGTGACTATATACAGAATGCACCTGTATACATGTAACACAGTGACTATATACAGAATGCGCCTGTAAACATGTAACACAGTGACTATATACAGAATGCACCTGTAAACATGTAACACAGTGACTATATACAGAATGCACCTGTAAACATGTAACACAGTGACTATATAAAGAATGCACCTGTAAACATGTAACACAGTGACTATATACAGAATGCACCTGTAAACATGTAACACAGTGACTATATACAGAATGCACCTGTAAACATGTAACACAGTGACTATATACAGAATGCACCTGTAAACATGTAACAGTGACTATATACAGAATGCGCCTGTAAACATGTAACACAGTGACTATATACAGAATGTGCCTGTAAACATGTAACATAGTGACTATATACAGAATGCACCTGTAAACATGTAACATAGTGACTATATACAGAATGCGCCTGTAAACATGTAACATAGTGACTATATACAGAATGCGCCTGTAAACATGTAACAGTGACTATATACAGAATGCGCCTGTAAACATGTAACATAGTGACTATATACAGAATGCGCCTGTAAACATGTAACATAGTGACTATATACAGAATGCGCCTGTAAACATGTAACATAGTGACTATATACAGAATGCGCCTGTAAACATGTAACATAGTGACTATATACAGAATGCGCCTGTAAACATGTAACATAGTGACTATATACAGAATGCGCCTGTAAACATGTAACATAGTGACTATATACAGAATGCACCTGTAAACATGTAACAGTGACTATATACAGAATGCACCTGTAAACATGTAACAGTGACTATATACAGAATGCGCCTGTAAACATGTAACACAGTGACTATATACAGAATGTGCCTGTAAACATGTAACACAGTGACTATATACAGAATGTGCCTGTAAACATGTAACATAGTGACTATATACAGAATGCACCTGTAAACATGTAACACAGTGACTATATACAGAATACACCTGTAAACATGTAACACAGTGACTATATACAGAATGCACCTGTAAACATGTAACATAGTGACTATATACAGAATGCGCCTGTAAACATGTAACATAGTGACTATATACAGAATGCACCTGTAAACATGTAACATAGTGACTATATACAGAATGCACCTGTAAACATGTAACAGTGACTATATACAGAATGCGCCTGTAAACATGTAACGTAATGACTATATACAGAATGCCCCTGTAAACATGTAACAGTGACTATATACAGAATGCGCCTGTAAACATGTAACATAGTGACTATATACAGAATGCACCTGTAAACATGTAACAGTGACTATATACAGAATGCGCCTGTAAACATGTAACACAGTGACTATATACAGAATGCGCCTGTAAACATGTAACATAGTGACTATATACAGAATGCACCTGTAAACATGTAACACAGTGACTATATACAGAATGCGCCTGTAAACATGTAACATAGTGACTATATACAGAATGCACCTGTAAACATGTAACATAGTGACTATATACAGAATGCGCCTGTAAACATGTAACATAGTGACTATATACAGAATGCGCCTGTAAACATGTAACACAGTGACTATATACAGAATGCGCCTGTAAACATGTAACATAGTGACTATATACAGAATGCGCCTGTAAACATGTAACACAGTGACTATATACAGAATGCACCTGTAAATATGTAACATAGTGACTATATACAGAAAGCACCTGTAAACATGTAACATAGTGACTATATACAGAATGCGCCTGTAAACATGTAACATAGTGACTATATACAGAATGCACCTGTAAACATGTAACATAGTGACTATATACAGAATGCGCCTGTAAACATGTAACACAGTGACTATATACAGAATGCACCTGTAAATATGTAACATAGTGACTATATACAGAATGCGCCTGTAAACATGTAACATAGTGACTATATACAGAATGCACCTGTAAACATGTAACATAGTGACTATATACAGAATGCGCCTGTAAACATGTAACATAGTGACTATATACAGAATGTGCCTGTAAACATGTAACATAATGACTATTTCCTACATATTTATTTGCTGTTAATCTGTATATTTGTGTTTTTAATATCTTGCATTTTATTACTTTGTATTTCTGTAACAATTCAATGTTCTTGAACCCAGGACATACTTGAAAACAGAGAAATCTCAATGTATCCTTCCTGGTAAAATCCTTTATAAATAAATTAGGCACCAACATATTCTGCAGCGCTGTACAATGAGCAGGACAAAACAAACACATAAATGTGACACACCGAATGATGGGAAAAGCGGAGCCGCTCCCATGAGTTTACAATCTAAGAGGGAAAGAGGAGCCGCTCCCGTGAGTTTACAATCTAAGAGGGAAAGAGGAGCCGCTCCCGTGAGTTTACAATCTAAGAGGAAAAGAGGAGCCGCTCCCGTGAGTTTACAATCTAAGAGGAAAAGAGGAGCCGCTCCCGTGAGTTTACAATCTAAGAGGGAAAGAGGAGCCGCTCCCGTGAGTTTACAATCTAAGAGGAAAAGAGGAGCCGATCCCGTGAGTTTACAATCTAAGAGGGGAAAGAGGAGCCGCCCCCGTGAGTTTACAATCTAAGAGGGGAAAGAGGAGCCGCTCCCGTGAGTTTACAATCTAAGAGGGGAAAGAGGAGCCGCTCCCGTGAGTTTACAATCTAAGAGGAAAAGAGGAGCCGCTCCCGTGAGTTTACAATCTAAGAGGGAAAGAGGAGCCGCTCCCGTGAGTTTACAATCTAAGAGGAAAAGAGGAGCCGATCCCGTGAGTTTACAATCTAAGAGGGAAAGAGGAGCCGCTCCCGTGAGTTTACAATCTAAGAGGAGAAAGAGGAGCCGCTCCCGTGAGTTTACAATCTAAGAGGGGAAAGAGGAGCCGCTCCCGTGAGTTTACAATCTAAGGGGGAAAGAGGAGCCGCTCCCGTGAGTTTACAATCTAAGAGGAAAAGAGGAGCCGATCCCGTGAGTTTACAATCTAAGAGGGGAAAGAGGAGCCGCCCCCGTGAGTTTACAATCTAAGAGGGGAAAGAGGAGCCGCTCCCGTGAGTTTACAATCTAAGAGGAAAAGAGGAGCCGATCCCGTGAGTTTACAATCTAAGAGGGAAAGAGGAGCCGCTCCCGTGAGTTTACAATCTAAGAGGGAAAGAGGAGCCGCTCCGTGAGTTTACAATCTAAGAGGAAAAGAGGAGCCGCTCCCGTGAGTTTACAATCTAAGAGGGAAAGAGGAGCCGCTCCCGTGAGTTTACAATCTAAGAGGGGAAAGAGGAGCCGCTCCCGAGAGTTTACAATCTAAGAGGGAAAGAGGAGCCGCTCCCGTGAGTTTACAATCTAAGAGGGAAAGAGGAGCCGCTCCCGTGAGTTTACAATCTAAGAGGGAAAGAGGAGCCGCTCCCGTGAGTTTACAATCTAAGAGGGAAAGAGGAGCCGCTCCCGTGAGTTTACAATCTAAGAGGGGAAAGAGGAGCTGCTCCTGTGAGATTACAATCTAAGAGAGAAAGAGGAGCCGCTCCCGTGAGTTTACAATCTAAGAGGGGAAAGAGGAGCCGCTCCCGTGCGTTTACAATCTAAGAGGGAAAGAGGAGCCGCTCCCGTGAGTTTACAATCTAAGAGGGAAAGAGGAGCCGCTCCCGTGAGTTTACAATCTAAGAGGGGAAAGAGGAGCCGCCCCGTGAGTTTACAATCTAAGAGGGGAAAGAGGAGCCGCTCCCGTGAGTTTACAATCTAAGAGGGAAAGAGGAGCCGCTCCCGTGAGTTTACAATCTAAGAGGGAAAGAGGAGCCGCTCCCGTGAGTTTACAATCTAAGAGGGAAAGAGGAGCCGCCCCCGTGAGTTTACAATCTAAGAGGGTAAAGAGGAGCCGCTCCCGTGAGTTTACAATCTAAGAGGGGAAAGAGGAGCCGCTCCCGTGAGTTTACAATCTAAGAGGGGAAAGAGGAGCCGCTCCCGTGAGTTTACAATCTAAGAGGGAAAGAGGAGCCGCTCCCGTGAGTTTACAATCTAAGAGGGGAAAGAGGAGCCGCTCCGTGAGTTTACAATCTAAGAGGAGAAAGAGGAGCCGCTCCTGTGAGTTTACAATCTAAGAGGGGAAAGAGGAGCCGCTCCCGTGGAAGTACAATCTAAGAGGGAAAGAGGAGCCGCTCCCGTGAGTTTACAATCTAAGAGGGGAAAGAGGAGCCGCTCTCGTGAGTTTACAATCTAAGAGGAGTGGGGTGACACACTGAGGTGAGGGTAAAGCGAGTATGAGAAGTAATGGGGTACATGGGGGCTGTGTGGGAGATGGATCGGGAAAGGTACAAAGAGGGGAGGTTATGGGACGAGCTGATAGGCCGCCGCCTCTCGACATTAAGGCGTTTTTACTTCCTAGAGGCAGGAAATTGCTCCACGTAATCCCAAAGGGTTCACATACTTTTTCTTGCAACTGTATATTTATTGTATTTGTTGCTTATTTTGGGGGTCATTCAGAAAGCATTGATGTTGCAGAAACGTTCAATAAACGCCGGCGTTCCACTGTGGAATGATCCAAACAGCGGCAGCAGATTCACCGTGAAGCCTGTTTGCCTTTTGTGAAACGCCGGCATTCATTGCCAGTGTTTGACACGTGGGAGAGCGCGGTGTGTTGTGAATGACCCCCTTTGTGCATGTAAGTCCTCGCCTGTTTGAGCTCTTTAGCCTCGTGTTTGTTTTGTATACATTGTGGTGTTGACACATGTTCCAGGGGGCTCGCTTGTGTTCTTTTTGTCGGTGTGGCGGTTTGGGGATGACATCCTGCCTGAGCTGGAGGCGTCCAGCGGAGCTCGGGGTCTGAGCACTCGGAAGTGGACGCGGTGGCTGGTGACTCGCCCACCCCGGGAGCCAAACACACATGAGACCATCTGTTGTCTGTCTCGCCCTGTCTGTGTCTGTCTCTCCCTGTCTGTGTCTCTCTCCCTGTCTGTGTCTCTCTCCCTGTCTGTGTCTCTCTCCCTGTCTGTGTCTCTCTCCCTGTCTGTGTCTCTCTCCCTGTCTGTGTCTCTCTCCCTGTCTGTGTCTCTCTCCCTGTCTGTGTCTGTCTCTCCCTGTCTGTGTCTCTCCCTGTCTGTGTGTCTCTCCCTGTCTGTGTCTCTCTCCCTGTCTGTGTCTCTCGCCCTGTCTGTGTCTCTCGCCCTGTCTGTGTCGCCCTGTCTGTGTCGCCCTGTCTGTGTCGCCCTGTCTGTGTCGCCCTGTCTGTGTCGCCCTGTCTGTGTCGCCCTGTCTGTGTCGCCCTGTCTGTGTCTCTCACCCTGTCTGTGTCTCTCTCCCTGTCTGTGTCTGTCTCTCCCTGTCTGTGTCTCTCCCTGTCTGTGTCTCTCTCCCTGTCTGTGTCTCTCGCCCTGTCTGTGTCTCTCGCCCTGTCTGTGTCGCCCTGTCTGTGTCGCCCTGTCTGTGTCGCCCTGTCTGTGTCGCCCTGTCTGTGTCGCCCTGTCTGTGTCGCCCTGTCTGTGTCTCTCACCCTGTCTGTGTCTCTCTCCCTGTCTGTGTCTGTCTCTCCCTGTCTGTGTCTCTCCCTGTCTGTGTCTCTCTCCCTGTCTGTGTCTCTCGCCCTGTCTGTGTCTCTCGCCCTGTCTGTGTCTCTCGCCCTGTCTGTGTCGCCCTGTCTGTGTCGCCCTGTCTGTGTCGCCCTGTCTGTGTCGCCCTGTCTGTGTCGCCCTGTCTGTGTCGCCCTGTCTGTGTCGCCCTGTCTGTGTCTCTCACCCTGTCTGTGTCTCTCGCCCTGTCTGTCTCGCCCTGTCTGTCTCGCCCTGTCTTTGTCGCCCTGTCTGTGTGTCTCTCCCTGTCTGTGTGTCTCTCCCTGTCTGTGTGTCTCTCCCTGTCTGTGTGTGTCTCCCTGTCTGTGTGTGTCTCCCTGTCTGTGTGTCTCTCCCTGTCTGTGTCTCTCTCCCTGTCTGTGTCTCTCTCCCTGTCTGTGTCTCTCTCCCTGTCTGTGTCTCTCTCCCTGTCTGTGTCTCTCTCCCTGTCTGTGTCTCTCGCCCTGTCTGTCTCGCCCTTTCTGTCTCGCCCTTTCTGTCTCGCCCTTTCTGTCTCGCCCTTTCTGTCTCGCCCTTTCTGTCTCGCCCTTTCTGTCTCGCCCTTTCTGTCTCGCCCTTTCTGTCTCGCCCTTTCTGTCTCGCCCTGTCTGTCTCGCCCTGTCTGTGTGTCTGTCTCGCCCTGTCTGTGTGTCTCTCTTGCCCTGTCTGTGTCTGTCTCGCCCTGTCTGTGTCTGTGTCGCCCTGTCTGTGTCGCCCTGTCTGTCTGTCTAGCCGTGTCACCCGGTCTGTCTATCTTGCCGTGTCTGTCTATCTCGCCCTGTCTGTCTGTCTCGCCCTGTCTGTCTGTCTCGCCCTGTCTGTCTGTCTCGCCCTGTCTGTCTGTCTCGCCCTGTCTGTCTGTCTCGCCCTGTCTGTCTGTCTGTCTCGCCCTGTCTGTCTGTCTGTCTCGCCCTGTCTGTCTGTCTGTCTCGCCCTGTCTGTCTGTCTCGCCCTGTCTGTCTCGCCCTGTCTGTCTCGCCCTGTCTGTCTCGCCCTGTCTGTCTCGCCCGGTCTGTCTCGCCCGGTCTGTCTCGCCCGGTCTGTCTCGCCCGGTCTGTCTCGCCCGGTCTGTCTCGCCCGGTCTGTCTCGCCCGGTCTGTCTCGCCCGGTCTGTCTCGCCCGGTCTGTCTGTCTTGCCGTGTCTGTCTTGCCGTGTCTGTCTTTGTCGCCCTGTCTTTGTCGCCCTGTCTTTGTCGCCCTGTCTTTGTCGCCCTGTCTTTGTCGCCCTGTCTTTGTCGCCCTGTTTTTGTCTCCCTGTTTTTGTCGCCCTGTTTTTGTCGCCCTGATTTTGTCGCCCTTTCTTTGTCGCCCTGTCTGTCTCTCCCTGTCTGTCTCTCCCTGTCTGTCTCTCCCTGTCTGTCTCTCCCTGTCTGTGTGTCTCTCGCCCTGTCTGTGTCTCTCGCCCTGTCTGTGTCTCTCGCCCTGTCTGTGTCTCTCGCCCTGTCTGTGTCTCTCGCCCTGTCTGTGTCTCTCGCCCTGTCTGTGTCTCTCGCCCTGTCTGTGTCTCTCGCCCTGTCTGTGTCTCTCTCGCCCTGTCTGTGTCGCCCTGTCTGTGTCTGTCTCGCCCGGTCTGTCTGTCTTGCCGTGTCTGTCTTGCCCTGTCTGTCTTGCCCTGTCTGTCTCGCCCTGTCTGTCTCGCCCTGTCTGTCTCGCCCTGTCTGTCTCGCCCTGTCTGTCTGTCTCGCCCTGTCTGTCTGTCTCGCCGTGTCTGTCTGTCTCGCCTGCTCTTTCTGTCTTGCCGTGTCTGTCTCGCCCTGTTTGTCTCGCCCTGTTTGTCTCGCCCTGTCTGTCTCGCCCTGTCTGTCTCGCCCTGTCTGTCTCGCCCTGTCTGTCTCGCCCGGTCTGTCTGTCTCGCCCGGTCTGTCTGTCTCGCCCGGTCTGTCTGTCTCGCCCGGTCTGTCTGTCTCGCCCGGTCTGTCTGTCTCGCCCGGTCTGTCTGTCTCGCCCGGTCTGTCTGTCTCGCCCGGTCTGTCTGTCTCGCCCGGTCTGTCTGTCTGTTTCGCCCGGTCTGTCTGTCTGTTTCGCCCGGTCTGTCTGTCTGTTTCGCCCGGTCTGTCTGTCTGTTTCGCCCGGTCTGTCTGTCTGTTTCGCCCGGTCTGTCTGTCTGTTTCGCCCGGTCTGTCTGTCTGTTTCGCCCGGTCTGTCTGTCTGTTTCGCCCGGTCTGTCTGTCTGTTTCGCCCGGTCTGTCTGTCTGTTTCGCCCGGTCTGTCTGTCTGTCTGTCTGTTTCGCCCGGTCTGTCTGTCTGTTTCGCCCGGTCTGTCTGTCTGTTTCGCCCGGTCTGTCTGTCTGTTTCGCCCGGTCTGTCTGTCTGTTTCGCCCGGTCTGTCTGTCTCGCCCTCCCTGTCTGTTCGTCTCTCCCTCCCTGTCTGTTCGTCTCTCCCTCCCTGTCTGTTCGTCTCTCCCTCCCTGTCTGTTTGTCTCTCCCTCCCTGTCTGTTCGTCTCTCCCTCCCTGTCTGTTCGTCTCTCCCTCCCTGTCTGTTCGTCTCTCCCTCCCTGTCTGTTCGTCTCTCCCTCCCTGTCTGTTCGTCTCTCCCTCCCTGTCTGTTCGTCTCTCCCTCCCTGTCTGTTCGTCTCTCCCTCCCTGTCTGTTCGTCTCTCCCTCCCTGTCTGTTCGTCTCTCCCTCCCTGTTTGTTCGTCTCTCCCTCCCTGTTTGTTCGTCTCTCCCTCCCTGTCTGTTCGTCTCTGTCTCCCATTCTCCCTGTCTCTCTGTCTCGCCCTGTCTCTCTGTCTTGCCCTGTCTCTCTGTCTCGCCCTGTCTCTCTGTCTCTCCCTGTCTGTGTCTGTCTCGTCCTGTCTGTGTCTGTCTCGCCCTGTCTCTCTGTCTCGCCCTTTCTGTCTGTCTCTCCCTGTCTGTGTCTGTCTCGTCCTGTCTGTGTCTGTCTCGTCCTGTCTGTGTCTGTCTCGTCCTGTCTGTCTGTCACAGTTCTGCTGCTTACGTACGTTTCCCAGGATGCTCTCCCAGCCAGCGGTACTGAGCTTTGTGACAAATGTCATTCCAAAACACCTGAGCAATTCCCCTGCTGTCACGGAGCGGGATTTGCTCAGGAAAAAGAGGTTTATTCACTAAACTGGTAATTTGGCCCAAGCATTGCAGTTTGTCGTTTTATTACGTTTTGCTGGTGATTTGTTTTGGGGTTGATGTTCACGTTTTGGTGCTGAGGCTTGTCTTTCGGGCATAATGCTCGCCTCTTGAGGGGCGATACGCTACGTTCGAGGGACAACATTCGCGTTCAGAGGGACGGAGCTTGTATTTTGGGGTTAACACATTTTGGGGTTGATGCTGGCATTCTCGGGCATCTTCCTCATGGGGGGAGGGGTGACGCTTGTGTTTTGGGGCTTGGTTGTGCATTTTGAGGGGTGACGCTTGCACTTTGGGGTGACATTCATTGGGGTGACACCTGTGCTTTCGGGGTGCAGGTGGTTTGCTCTTCCCTTGATGACTGGTTTTCCTGTCTCTTCTCAGACCCATCGACAATGCAGTGAACCTCTCACTCCCCCCCCCCCGCCGACGTCCCTGGAGCGCCCCCCGCAGGCTGCCATGATGCCGCTGTTCTTCCGCAAACAGAAGCAGAGCGACGAGGCGAGGAAGCGGCTGGAATATCAGATATGCCTGGTGAATGCCGCGCGGCAACTGCGCCCGATTCCCGCCTGCGATCTCATTCACAGGGAGACGCTGTCTGTTTATCCGTCTGTCTGTCTGTGCGCTGGTCTGTCTGTCTGTCTGTCTGTGCGCTGGTCTGTCTGTCTGTCTGTGCGCTGGTCTGTCTGTCTGTGCGCTGGTCTGTCTGTCTGTGCGCTGGTCTGTCTGTCTGTGCGCTGGTCTGTCTGTCTGTGCGCTGGTCTGTCTGTCTGTGCGCTGGTCTGTCTGTCTGTATGTGCGCTGGTCTGTCTGTCTGTATGTGCGCTGGTCTGTCTGTCTGTATGTGCGCTGGTCTGTCTGTCTGTATGTGCGCTGGTCTGTCTGTCTGTCTGTGCGCTGGTCTGTCTGTCTGTCTGTGCGCTGGTCTGTCTGTCTGTCTGTGCGCTGGTCTGTCTGTCTGTGCGCTGGTCGGTCTGTCTGTCTGTGCGCTGGTCTGTCTGTCTGTCTGTGCGCTGGTCTGTCTGTCTGTGCGCTGGTCTGTCTGTCTGTGCGCTGGTCTGTCTGTCTGTGCGCTGGTCTGTCTGTCTGTGCGCTGGTCTGTCTGTCTGTGCGCTGGTCTGTCTGTCTGTATGTGCGCTGGTCTGTCTGTCTGTATGTGCGCTGGTCGGTCTGTCTGTCTGTCTGTGCGCTGGTCTGTCTGTCTGTCCATGTATCGCTCTGTCTCCATTTCTTCCTGACACGCTTTCCGTCCGTCCGTCTGTCCCGGTTTGTCATATAAGGTGTTTCTCTGGTTGTTTTCCAGGCGAAGGAAGCCGGCGCTGACGATATCCTGGACCTTTCAAAGTGTGAGCTGTACGAGGTGACTGACTCCCCGGCCCCTCCTCTAACCCCTTCATATGAATCATTTATTCATGTACCCTCTTTTCCCGCGCCTATTTCTAGGTCCCAGACGGCGTTTTCGCCACATGCCGCGTGCTGCAGAAAAAGGTATGGAATAAACTCTGTCAGCCCGCTGCGCGTAACCCCTTACTATTCACATTATTTGTTCCTCTCCGGCAGGTCCTGATTCTTCACAGCAACATCCTGTCCCACCTCGTCCCCAAATCCTGCCAGCTCTTAGACCTCTCCGCCATAAAGGTAACGTGTGGCGCGCATGCACACCCGCCTCATTCATGTGGCCGCTGGGCTGCAGACGCCGTGGGTTCTGGTGGCAGAGCCTCAGCTGGTGAATAACTACAACTCCCATGATGCTTTGCTTGTAATAGATCAGAGCAGGGGTCTCAAACACCGGCCCCTCAAGATGTTTTTTGTGTTTTTGTAGGTCCTTGATCTGCACGACAACAAAATAACGTCTCTTCCCCCTGACGTTGGTTCCCTCACATCGTTACGGGTAAGTTGGCCGCTGCTGCACCCCCCCCCCCCCACAGTGTAGGTCCACGGGGCAGGAGACCAGACATCCCATCATTCCCTCCTCTGTCCCTGCAGGTGTTAAACGTTGAGCGCAATCTCCTGCGCTGCCTTCCTGACTCCATTGGGGACTTGGTGCAGCTTCAGACGCTAAATGTGAAAGGTACAGGGCCGCCATCTTGGATGGGGCGTCCAACGACTCACGTTCCATAAAGAACTGCGAGTCCGCGTCTTTACTTGTGTCGGCCCCTTCTCGTCCCCGCGTCCTGATACGTCCCGGCCCCTTCTCATCCCGGCCCCTTCTCGTCCCTTCGTCCTGAGACGTCCCGGCCCCTTCTCGTCCCCTCGTCCTGACACGTCCCGGCCTCTTCTCGTCCTGACACGCTCGTCCCCTCGTCCTGACACGTCCCGGCCCCTTCTCGTCCCCTCGTCCTGACACGTCCCGGCCCCTTCTCATCCCGGCCCCTTCTCGTCCTGACACGTCTCGTCCCCTTGTCCTGACACGTCCCGGCCCCTTCTCGTCCCCTCGTCCTGACACGTCCCGGCCCCTTCTCATCCCGGCCCCTTCTCATCCCGGCCCCTTCTCATCCCCGCGTCCTGACACGTCCCGGCCCCTTCTCATCCCGGCCCCTTCTCATCCCCTCGTCCTGAGACGTCCCGGCCCCTTCTCGTCCCCTCGTCCTGACACGTCCCGGCCCCTTCTCGTCCCCTCGTCCTGACACGTCCCGGCCCCTTCTCGTCCCCTCGTCCTGACACGTCCCGGCCCCTTCTCGTCCCCTCGTCCTGACACGTCCCGGCCCCTTCTCGTCCCTTCCCCCCCTGACACATCCCGGCCCCTTCTCGTCCCCTCGTCCTGACACGTCCCGGCCCCTTCTCGTCCTGACACATCCTGGCCCCTACTCGTCCCCTCGTCCTGAGACGTCCCGGCTCCTTCTCATCATCGCGTCCTGACACGTCCTGGCCCCTTCTTGTCCTGACACGTCTCGTCCCCGCGTCCTGACACGTCCCGGCCCCTTCTCGTCCCCGCGTCCTGACACGTCCTGGCCCCTTTTCGTCCCTGCGTCCTGACACGTCCGGCCCCTTCTCGTCCCCTCGTCCTGACACGTCCCGGCCCCTTCTCGTCCTGACACGTCCGGCCCCTTCTCGTCCCCTCGTCCTGACACGTCCTGGCTCCTTCTCGTCCCAGCGTCCTGATACGTCCCAGCCCCTTCTCGTCCCCGCGTCCTGACACGTCCCGGCCCCTTCTCATCCCGGCCCCTTCTCGTCCCCTCATCCTGACACGTCCGGCCCCTTCTCGTCCCCTCGTCCTGACACGTCCTGGCTCCTTCTCGTCCCAGCGTCCTGATACGTCCCAGCCCCTTCTCGTCCCCGCGTCCTGACACGTCCCGGCCCCTTCTCATCCCGGCCCCTTCTCGTCCCCTCATCCTGACACGTCCCGGCCCCTTCTCGTCCCCTCGTCCTGACACGTCCCGGCCCCTTCTCGTCCCCTCGTCCTGACACGTCCCGGCCCCTTCTCGTCCCCTCGTCCTGACACGTCCCGGCCCCTTCTCGTCCCCTCGTCCTGACACGTCCCGGCCCCTTCTCGTCCCCGCGTCCTGACACGTCCTGGCCCCTTCTCGTCCCCGCGTCCTGACACGTCCCTGCCCCTTCTCGTCCCCGCGTCCTGACACGTCCCTGCCCCTTCTCGTCCCCACGTCCTGACACGTCCTGGCCCCTTCTCGTCCCCGCGTCCTGACACGTCCCTGCCCCTTCTCGTCACCGCGTCCTGACACGTCCCGGCCCCTTCATGTCCCGGCCCCTTCATGTCCCGGCCCCTTCATGTCCCGGCCCCTTCATGTCCCGGCCCCTTCTCGTCCCCGTGTCCTGTCGCGTCCCGGCCCCTTCTCGTCCCCGCGTCCTGAACGTCCCGGCCCTTTTTCGTCCCCTCGTCCTGACACGACCCAGCCCTTTCTCGTCCCCGTGTCCTGACACCTCCCGGCCCCTTCTCGTCCTGACGCGTCCCGGGCCCTTCTCATCCCACATACAGGAAACAAGCTGAAGCTCCTTCCCCAGGCGGTCGGGGGTCTCCACAGCTTGCGGACACTGGACATAACTGAAAACCGGCTGCAGGAGCTTCCCAGAGAGCTTGCTCATATCCGGACACTGGAGGTACATTTTCCGTATTGTATGAACACACGCAGCCCCCATAGTGAGAGCGAGCAGTGTGTGAAGGGCCCTTACATAGAGCCAGACCGCGCTCGCCACCGCTTAGGATCCAGAGCGTTTGTTTCTGTGCTTTTTCTGGATGGGCAGTGTTTGGTTTTTCTGGATGGGCAGTGTTTGTGGTTTTTCTGGATGGGCAGTGTTTGGTTCTTCTGGATGGGCAGTGTTTGGTTCTTCTGGATGGGCAGTGTTTGTGGTTTTTCTGGATGGGCAGTGTTTGTGGTTTTTCTGGATGGGCAGTGTTTGTGGTTTTTCTGGATGGGCAGTGTTTGGTTTTTCTGGATGGGCAGTGTTTGGTTCTTCTGGATGGGCAGTGTTTGGTTCTTCTGGATGGGCAGTGTTTGGTTCTTCTGGATGGGCAGTGTTTGGTTCTTCTGGATGGGCAGTGTTTGGTTCTTCTGGATGGGCAGTGTTTGGTTCTTCTGGATGGGCAGTGTCTGTGTTTTTTCTGGATGGGTAATGATTTTGCTTCCATCATTTTTCTGGATTGGTAATGCTCGCTCTCCGCCCGCTCTCGGCAGATGCTGTCGCTGGACACGGCCGGCATGCTCTATCCCCCGAGGTCCGTGTGTGTGGACGGGACAGAAGCCATCCAGCAGTTTCTGTGTAAAGGTAAAGCCAGGATCCAGAAGCTCCCTGCATGCATTGCATTGTGGGTAACCCGAGGGCACGTATGCGTTGATTTTTCTCCCTCTGCCATTGGTGCAGTGCGCTCTGCAAGTCAGTGTGGGATGAGCTGCATCTCTCATGGTGATTTGTTCAATGGCTCCTGAGCATCATGGGAAACGCAGTCCATTGGTGCCAGATTGGCAGGCTTTGCTGAAATTAACCCCATGCTTGCTGTTCTCGCTCTCAGAGCCGCTGTGCCCGTGGCGGGTGGGGACGCACTCTCGCTCAGCTTACTCTGCCGTCTCTTCTGTCCCCATGCACGGTCAGAGGTCGGCATCGAATACTGCGCCCCGTCCCAGTACCTGCTCTCTGTCCTGGAAAACAGCGCGAGCGAGGCGGATTCCGCAGACGGGCCACATGCAGCGTTTCAGGCTGAGGAGACGGAGTGGCAGGTACTTGCCGTGCCCGGCACCGGGCGGATTGTCACTAACACTTACTGGGGCGCGTCTGCTCTACCAGCTTTGTGTTTTCTCGGGCGGCGATTTCCTCATTCTTCTTACAGGAAAGTGCACTTACCTCCGCTGTATGTGAAATCTCTTTTAAAGCGCTTTTCTGTTGTCGAGGTGGGTTTATGTTTGTGTAGTCGAGGTGGGTTTAGGTTTGTGTGGTCGAGGCGGCGGTTTTAGGTTTGTGCGGTCCAGGCGGCGGGTTTAGGTTTGTGCGGTCGAGGCGGCGGGTTTAGGTTTGTGCGGTCGAGGCGGCGGGTTTAGGTTTGTGCGGTCGAGGCGGCGGGTTTAGGTTTGTGCGGTCGAGGCGGCGGGTTTCGGTTTGTGCGGTCGAGGCGGCGGGTTTAGGTTTGTGCGGTCGAGGCGGCGGGTTTCGGTTTGTGCGGTCGAGGCGGCGGGTTTAGGTTTGTGCGGTCGAGGCGGCGGGTTTAGGTTTGTGCGGTCGAGGCGGCGGGTTTAGGTTTGTGCGGTCGAGGCGGCGGGTTTCGGTTTGTGCGGTCGAGGCGGCGGGTTTCGGTTTGTGCGGTCGAGGCGGCGGGTTTCGGTTTGTGCGGTCGAGGCGGCGGGTTTCGGTTTGTGCGGTCGAGGCGGCGGGTTTCGGTTTGTGCGGTCGAGGCGGCGGGTTTTGGTTTGTGCGGTCGAGGTGGCGGGTTTCGGTTTGTGCGGTCGAGGCGGCGGGTTTCGGTTTGTGCGGTCGAGGCGGCGGGTTTCGGTTTGTGCGGGGAAGGGAAGAGGAATTAGTTTTTCGATACATTGAATCTGTTTTATTCATAGCTTTTGCTTTTTGTTATTTCAGAACAAATTCTCTGAATATGAGCGAAGAAAGGTGAGTCCAGCAGGGGAAGAGGGTGGGTTTTGGGGACATGTAGGGGGTCTCCAGTCTCTATTATGTGGAGGGGTCTCCAGTCTCTATCATGTGGGCGGGGGTCTCGATCATGTGTGGGTTCTTCAGTCTTCATCGTGGGGGTGGTCTCCATCATTTGGGGGGTCTCTACATTCCTGCATTGTAGGAGCCCTGTGTCGCCCCCGTGTAAGGGGAGGATGCCGGGTCCATCGTTGGGTTTTCTCTATGGTAAAATAACGTTTCTGACTCTTAGGAACAAAAAATGCTGGAAAAACTGGATTTTGAGCGTCGCCTGGACCTGGGTCAGAAGGAATTCGCGCAGCTGGTCCAACAGAACAACTCGAAGAAAGACGAGATCCTGCAGAGCGTCAGAAACGTGAGTAACGCAAAAAGCCCGGCTTGGGGCGGTGAATCCCGGCTTTATGCGAGCGTGCACTCAGGGCTGATGTTTCGTCACTTGGTTTCGTCTCAGGAGCAGTCGAGGCTCGACAAAGGCCTGAACCAGCATCAGCGGCAGCTGCAGAGCGAGCGGCACGAGTTACAGGAGCAGCTCAAGCGGATGGAGAAGGGAATCTCATTCCGTATCACAAACCTCTTAGAGGAGAATCAAAGGTCAGGGTCACGTTCAGCACCTGAGCTGCTGCAGCACCTCCTCTTCCGTTCACTTGAATGTTCTATTTATCTTACAGGCAGAAGCAAAGCGCGGCCATCCTGAAATCCCTGGACGACGAGCGGTGAGTCACTGAATCTGAGTTTTCCCATGTAAATATTGCAGGGTCGTACCTGGTCTTCATGTATCCGGCCGGTGTTGTCCTCCGCTCGGTGTTGTCCTCCGCTCGGTGTTGTCCTCCGCTCAGCGTCCGCTGACTCTGTGGACGGGACATGTTGTTTTCAGATCAGGACAGGCTTTAATGGTTACAGTCAGCTCTACGTCCAGGTTAATTGGTTTCGGAAAGCCCGTATAGCTGGTTCCTGGCCGGGTTCTCCCTGGGCACGGTGGGCGACTCGCCCCAAATCAGGCCGCAGGGGACGTGGCTGTGTGTTGGGTGAGGCGGTGGGTTTTGTGGCGCTCAGTGATTCGCTACGGTCGTTGTTTTGTAGGATTCGAATGGAGCAGCTCATGGCGATTACGCAGGAGGAGGCGGACAATCTGCGACGCAAGGAAGTGGCGTGTAAGTGTGATTAGTCAACGCAGTGACATCACGTCGACGATTTATAGGAGTGATGTGATGTAATGGAGTGGAGTTAATTCACCAAAGCATAAAAATACAAAGTTATCCCTCTCCCAAAAACCATGGATTCTGTTAACCCTGACTGCGATTGTCGCTGTCGTGCCAGCTCAGTGACCCTCTCCCGCTGTCTGTCGCTGTCGTACCGGCTCAGTGACCCTCTCCCGCTGTCTGTCGCTGTCGTGCCGGCTCAGTGACCCTCTCCCGCTGTCTGTCGCTGTCGTGCCGGCTCAGTGACCCTCTCCCGCTGTCTGTCGCTGTTGTGCCGGCTCAGTGACCCTCTCCCGCTGTCTGTCGCTGTCGTGCCGGCTCAGTGACCCTTCCCGCTGTCTGTCGCTGTCGTGCCGGCTCAGTGACCCTCTCCCGCTGTCTGTCGCTGTCGTGCCGGCTCAGTGACCCTCTCCCGCTGTCTGTCGCTGTCGTGCCGGCTCAGTGACCCTCTCCCGCTGTCTGTCGCTGTCGTGCCGGCTCAGTGACCCTCTCCCGCTGTTTGTTGCCGTCGTGCCGGCTCAGTGACCCTCTCCTGCTGTCTGTTGCTGTCGTACCGGCTCAGTGACCCTCTCCCGCTGTCTGTCACGGTCGTGCCGGCTCAGTGACCCTCTCCCGCTGTCTGTCGCTGTCGTGCCGGCTCAGTGACCCTCTCCCGCTGTCTGTCGCGGTCGTGCCGGCTCAGTGACCCTCTCCCGCTGTCTGTCGCTGTCGTGCCGGCTCAGTGACCCTCTCCCGCTGTCTGTCGCTGTCGTGCCGGCTCAGTGACCCTCTCCCGCTGTCTGTCGCTGTCGTGCCGGCTCAGTGACCCTCTCCCGCTGTTTGTCGCTGTCGTGCCGGCTCAGTGACCCTCTCCCGCTGTCTGTCGCTGTCGTGCAGGCTCAGTGACCCTCTCCCGCTGTCTGTCGCTGTCGTGCCGGCTCAGTGACGTGACCCTCTCCCGCTGTCTGTCGCTGTCGTGCCGGCTCAGTGACCCTCTCCCGCTGTCTGTCGCTGTCGTACCGGCTCAGTGACCCTCCCCCGCTGTCTGTCGCTGTCGTGCCGGCTCAGTGACCCTCTCCCGCTGTTTGTTGCCGTCGTGCCGGCTCAGTGACCCTCTCCCGCTGTCTGTCGCTGCCGTGCCGGCTCAGTGACCCTCTCCCGCTGTTTGTTGCTGTCGTGCCGGCTCAGTGACCCTCTCCCGCTGTCTGTCGCTGCCGTGCCGGCTCAGTGACCCTCTCCCGCTGTCTGTCGCTGTCGTGCGGCTCAGTGACCCTCTCCCGCTGTTTGTTGCCGTCGTGCCGGCTCAGTGACCCTCTCGCTGTCTGTCGCTGCCGTGCCGGCTCAGTGACCCTCTCCCGCTGTTTGTTGCTGTCGTGCCGGCTCAGTGACCCTCTCCCGCTGTCTGTCGCTGTCGTGCCGACTTAGTGACCCTCTCCCGCTGTCTGTCGCTGCCGGCTCAGTGACCCTCTCCCGCTGTCTGTCGCTGTCGTGCCGGCTCAGTGACCCTCTCCCGCTGTCTGTTGCTGTCGTGCCGGCTCAGTGACCCTCTCCCGCTGTCTGTCGCTGTCGTGCCGGCTCAGTGACCCTCTCCCGCTGTCTGTCGCTGCCGTGCCGGCTCAGTGACCCTCTCCCGCTGTCTGTCGCTGCCGTGCCGGCTCAGTGACCCTCTCCCGCTGTCTGTTGCTGTCGTGCCGGCTCAGTGACCCTCTCCCGCTGTCTGTCGCTGCCGGCTCAGTGACCCTCTCCCGCTGTCTGTCGCTGTCGTGCCGGCTCAGTGACCCTCTCCCGCTGTCTGTTGCTGTCGTGCCGGCTCAGTGACCCTCTCCCGCTGTCTGTCGCTGTCGTGCCGGCTCAGTGACCCTCTCCGCGTCTGTCGCTGCCGTGCCGGCTCAGTGACCCTCTCCCGCTGTCTGTCGCTGCCGTGCCGGCTCAGTGACCCTCTCCCGCTGTCTGTTGCTGTCGTGCCGGCTCAGTGACCCTCTCCCGCTGTCTGTCGCTGCCGTGCCGGCTCAGTGACCCTCCCACTGTCTGTCGCTGTCGTGCCGGCTCAGTGACCCTCTCCCGCTGTCTGTCGCTGTCGTGCCGGCTCAGTGACCCTCTCCCGCTGTTTGTCGCTGTCGTGCCGGCTCAGTGACCCTCTCCCGCTGTCTGTCGCTGTCGTGCCGGCTCAGTGACGTGACCCTCTCCCGCTGTCTGTCGCTGTCGTGCCGGCTCAGTGACGTGACCCTCTCCCGCTGTCTGTCGCTGTCGTACCGGCTCAGTGACCCTCCCCCCTGCTGTCCTGTGTGTCGTGCCGGCTCAGTGACCCTCTCCCGCTGTCTGTCGCTGCCGTGCCGGCTCAGTGACCCTCTCCCGCTGTCTGTCGCTGTCGTGCCGGCTCAGTGACCCTCTCCCGCTGTCTGTCGCTGTCATGCCGGCTCAGTGACCCTCCCCCGCTGTCTGTCGCTGCCGTGCCGGCTCAGTGACCCTCTCCCGCTGTTTGTTGCTGTCGTGCCGGCTCAGTGACCCTCTCCCGCTGTCTGTCGCTGCCGTGCCGGCTCAGTGACCCTCTCCCGCTGTCTGTCGCTGTCGTGCCGGCTCAGTGACCCTCTCCCGCTGTCTGTCGCTGTCATGCCGGCTCAGTGACCCTCCCCCGTCTGTCGTGCCGGCTCAGTGACCCTCTCCCGCTGTTTGTTGCCATCGTGCCGGCTCAGTGACCCTCTCCCGCTGTCTGTCGCTGTCGTGCCGGCTCAGTGACCCTCTCCCGCTGTCTGTCGCTGTCGTGCCGGCTCAGTGACCCTCTCCCGCTGTCTGTCGCTGTCGTGCCGGCTCAGTGACCCTCTCCCGCTGTTTGTTGCCGTCGTGCCGGCTCAGTGACCCTCTCGCCCTCCGTCTCTCCAGCCGCCATGCAGCAGATGCTCGCTGAGAGTTATAAGAGCAAACTCCTCCAGATGGCCTACGAGTCCCGGCGCCAGGAGATGGTCAACCAGACGTGTTCCAGGTGAGGACGTTTTCTGATTTTCCCAGGGTCCTGCCCGGCCTGGACTGGTGTCTCTGGGGTTAATAATGCTTGGGTCCTGTTTGAGCTGTGACCCTTATAGATTGTTTTGGCCTACAATTCCCATAATTCACTCCCAATCATCTGGTGGAACACTGTGCCTCATTCTTGGTGCAGGGGATTATGGGTCATAGTGTGATTATTACAATTACACAGTGTAACTACATCCAGGTCAGCGAGAGCCAAGCTCCGCGTCTTGTGATGCTGAGCATCATGGGACATGTAGTTCAGAACTGTCAGAGTTCACGATCAGTGATCTGGATGGACCGGAGTCGTCCAGCTGTTTTTTCACGTCCGGCCGCGGCTCTCGGAGCTCTGGGTATAATGAATTTGTTTTCCCGCAGCCTGGCCCAGATGGATCATAAACTGCAGCAGATTCAGGCCTGGCAGCAGCTGGATCAGAGCAAAGCCATCAGCCAGATCCTACAGGAGGTGAGAGAAATACCGGCCGGTGTGGAGTCCTGTGTATTTCTGGGTTCCCCCCCGAATGGTTGTGGAGTCCTGTGTATTTCTGGGTTCCCCCCAGGTGGTTGTGGAGTCCTGTGTATTTCTGGGTTCCCCCCCGGGTGGTTGTGGAGTCCTGTGTATTTCTGGGTTCCCCCGGGTGGTTGTGGAGTCCTGTGTATTTCTGGGTCCCCCCCGAATGGTTGTGGAGTCCTGTGTATTTCTGGGTTCTCCCCCGGGTGGTTGTGGAGTCCTGTGTATTTCTGGGTTCCCCCCAGGTGGTTGTGGAGTCCTGTGTATTTCTGGGTTCCCCCCCAGGTGGTTGTGGAGTCCTGTGTATTTCTGGGTTCCCCCCAGGTGGTTGTGGAGTCCTGTGTATTTCTGGGTCCCCCCCGAATGGTTGTGGAGTCCTGTGTATTTCTGGGTTCTCCCCCGGGTGGTTGTGGAGTCCTGTGTATTTCTGGGTTCCCCCCAGGTGGTTGTGGAGTCCTGTGTATTTCTGGGTTCCCCCCCAGGTGGTTGTGGAGTCCTGTGTATTTCTGGGTTCCCCCCAGGTGGTTGTGGAGTCCTGTGTATTTCTGGGTTCCCCCGAGTGGTTGTGGTGTCCTGTGTATTTCTGGGTTCCCCCCCAGGTGGTTGTGGAGTCCTGTATATTTCTGGGTTCCCCCCCGGGTGGTTGTGGAGTCCTGTGTATTTCTGGGTTCCACCCCGGGTGGTTGTGGAGTCCTGTGTATTTCTGGGTTCCCTCCAGGTGGTTGTGGAGTCCTGTGTATTTCTGGGTCCCCCCCCAGGTGGTTGTGGAGTCCTGTGTATTTCTGGGTTCCCCCCAGGTGGTTGTGGAGTCCTGTGTATTTCTGGGTTCCTCCCAGGTGGTTGTGGAGTCCTGTGTATTTCTGGGTTCCCCCCAGGTGGTTGTGGAGTCCTGTGTATTTCTGGGTTCCCCCAGGTGGTTGTGGAGTCCTGTGTATTTCTGGGTTCCCCCCAGGTGGTTGTGGAGTCCTGTGTATTTCTGGGTTCCCCCCAGGTGGTTGTGGAGTCCTGTGTATTTCTGGGTTCCCCCCAGGTGGTTGTGGAGTCCTGTGTATTTCTGGGTTCCCCCAGGTGGTTGTGGAGTCCTGTGTATTTCTGGGTTCCCCCGGGTGGTTGTGGAGTCCTGTGTATTTCTGGGTCCCCCCCCCAGGTGGTTGTGGAGTCCTGTGTATTTCTGGGTTCCCCCCAGGTGGTTGTGGAGTCCTGTGTATTTCTGGGTTCCCCCCAGTGGTTGTGGAGTCCTGTGTATTTCTGGGTTCCCCCCCCCCGGGTGGTTGTGGAGTCCTGTGTATTTCTGGGTTCCCCCCGGGTGGTTGTGGAGTCCTGTGTATTTCTGGGTTCCCCCGGGTGGTTGTGGAGTCCTGTGTATTTCTGGGTTCCCCCCAGGTGGTTGTGGAGTCCTGTGTATTTCTGGGTTCCCCTCCCCCGGGTGGTTGTGGAGTCCTGTGTATTTCTGGGTTCCCCCCGGGTGGTTGTGGAGTCCTGTGTATTTCTGGGTTCCCTCCAGGTGGTTGTGGAGTCCTGTGTATTTCTGGGTTCCCCCAGGTGGTTGTGGAGTCCTGTGTATTTCTGGGTCCCCCCCCCAGGTGGTTGTGGAGTCCTGTGTATTTCTGGGTCCCCCCCCAGTGGTTGTGGAGTCCTGTGTATTTCTGGGTTCCCCCAGGTGGTTGTGGAGTCCTGTGTATTTCTGGGTCCCCCCCCCCGGGTGGTTGTGGAGTCCTGTGTATTTCTGGGTTCCCCCCAGGTGGTTGTGGAGTCCTGTGTATTTCTGGGTTCCCCCGGGTGGTTGTGGAGTCCTGTGTATATCCTTCCGCCTGTCCTGCTCTCCAGATACCCCCTTGCCAAGATCAGCCCGGCTGCCGAGTTGCTCGGAACTCAGTGCCTCCAGCAGCCTGATCCGCAGCTCCAAGCCTGTTAGGTCTGATCCTCTGCCTTGGCGCCTATTTGAATTTCCAGAAGGCCGCTCTGTGCCTTCTGGGGGTGATCGTGGGTACCCTAAATGAGACACCAGACAGGCTGTATGTTCAAACAGGATTCTGAGACTTTTATTAAAAAACGCCAGTATTTATGCCCAGGTCCAACAGTTATAATTTGCATAAACCGAACCTTGACCTACTAAAACTCTAATTACATTATGTCAGATATTTACAGTAAACATTCCTTAGCTTCATATCACACATCATTTACATAATCTATTGTTCCGATAGATCAGATTACCTATGCAGTCAAACACTGTCCCAGACTCATGACTCCTCAACCAGATTCCAAAGAGAAAGCAATCTTGCATAATCACACATTACTCAAACATTCCACACAAAAGAGGGCATTGAACATTGCTTCAGGTTGCATCTTTAAAACACATCACCAAGTGCCCATTCACATACAGTAATAAAAGTACATTTACAACTAAAGCTCAGCAATTTACAACACATTTAAAATCACACAATATAACTGAACATAAAGTCTTTCCAAGGCAAATGTCGTGTCTTTTGGGGTTTTTTCCAGGAAAATAAAAGTCTTGGGGTTTGAAGCGGGGAGCGTTACGTCACTTCCATGACACTCGGGTGGTTGTGGAGTCCTGTGTATTTCTGGGTTCCCCCCAGGTGGTTGTGGAGTCCTGTGTATTTCTGGGTTCCCCTCCCCCGGGTGGTTGTGGAGTCCTGTGTATTTCTGGGTTCCCCCCCGGGTGGTTGTGGAGTCCTGTGTATTTCTGGGTTCCCTCCAGGTGGTTGTGGAGTCCTGTGTATTTCTGGGTTCCCTCCAGGTGGTTGTGGAGTCCTGTGTATTTCTGGGTTCCCCCCAGGTGGTTGTGGAGTCCTGTGTATTTCTGGGTTCCCCCCAGGTGGTTGTGGAGTCCTGTGTATTTCTGGGTTCCCCCGGGTGTTGTGGAGTCCTGTGTATTTCTGGGTCCCCCCCCCAGGTGGTTGTGGAGTCCTGTGTATTTCTGGGTTCCCCCCAGGTGGTTGTGGAGTCCTGTGTATTTCTGGGTTCCCCCGGGTGGTTGTGGAGTCCTGTGTATTTCTGGGTCCCCCCCCCAGGTGGTTGTGGAGTCCTGTGTATTTCTGGGTTCCCCCCAGGTGGTTGTGGAGTCCTGTGTATTTCTGGGTTCCCCCCAGGTGGTTGTGGAGTCCTGTGTATTTCTGGGTTCCCCTCCCCCGGGTGGTTGTGGAGTCCTGTGTATTTCTGGGTTCCCCCCCGGGTGGTTGTGGAGTCCTGTGTATTTCTGGGTTCCCCCGGGTGGTTGTGGAGTCCTGTGTATTTCTGGGTTCCCCCCAGGTGGTTGTGGAGTCCTGTGTATTTCTGGGTTCCCCTCCCCCGGGTGGTTGTGGAGTCCTGTGTATTTCTGGGTTCCCCCCCGGGTGGTTGTGGAGTCCTGTGTATTTCTGGGTTCCCTCCAGGTGGTTGTGGAGTCCTGTGTATTTCTGGGTTCCCCCCAGGTGGTTGTGGAGTCCTGTGTATTTCTGGGTCCCCCCCCCAGGTGGTTGTGGAGTCCTGTGTATTTCTGGGTCCCCCCCCCAGGTGGTTGTGGAGTCCTGTGTATTTCTGGGTTCCCCCCAGGTGGTTGTGGAGTCCTGTGTATTTCTGGGTCCCCCCCCCCCGGGTGGTTGTGGAGTCCTGTGTATTTCTGGGTTCCCCCCAGGTGGTTGTGGAGTCCTGTGTATTTCTGGGTTCCCCCGGGTGGTTGTGGAGTCCTGTGTATATCCTTCCGCCTGTCCTGCTCTCCAGATACCCCCTTGCCAAGATCAGCCCGGCTGCCGAGTTGCTCGGAACTCAGTGCCTCCAGCAGTCTGATCTGCAGCTCCAAGCCTGTTAGGTCTGATCCTCTGCCTTGGCGCCTATTTGAATTTCCAGAAGGCCGCTCTGTGCCTTCTGGGGGTGATCGTGGGTACCCTAAATGAGACACCAGACAGGCTGTATGTTCAAACAGGATTCTGAGACTTTTATTAAAAAACGCCAGTATTTATGCCCAGGTCCAACAGTTATAATTTGCATAAACCGAACCTTGACCTACTAAAACTCTAATTACATTATGTCAGATATTTACAGTAAACATTCCTTAGCTTCATATCACACATCATTTACATAATCTATTGTTCCGATAGATCAGATTACCTCTGCAGTCAAACACTGTCCCAGACTCATGACTCCTCAACCAGATTCCAAAGAGAAAGCAATCTTGCATAATCACACATTACTCAAACATTCCACACAAAAGAGGGCATTGAACATTGCTTCAGGTTGCATCTTTAAAACACATCTCCAAGCGCCCATTCACATACAGTAATAAAAGTACATTTACAACTAAAGCTCAGCAATTTACAACACATTTAAAATCACACAATATAACTGAACATAAAGTCTTTCCAAGGCAAATGTCGTGTCTTTTGGGGTTTTTTCCAGGAAAATAAAAGTCTTGGGGTTTGAAGCGGGGAGCGTTACGTCACTTCCATGACACTCGGGTGGTTGTGGAGTCCTGTGTATTTCTGGGTTCCCCCCCGGGTGGTTGTGGAGTCCTGTGTATTTCTGGGTCCCCCCCGGGTGGTTGTGGAGTCCTGTGTATTTCTGGGTTCCCCCCCGGGTGGTTGTGGAGTCCTGTGTATTTCTGGGTTCTCCCCCGGGTGGTTGTGGAGTCCTGTGTATTTCTGGGTTCCCCCGGGTGGTTGTGGAGTCCTGTGTATTTCTGGGTTCCCCCGGGTGGTTGGGGAGTCCTGTGTATTTCTGGGTTCCCCCGGGTGGTTGTGGAGTCCTGTGTGTTTCTGGGTTCCCCCCCGGGTGGTTGTGGAGTCCTGTGTATTTCTGGGTTCTCCCCCGGGTGGTTGTGGAGTCCTGTGTATTTCTGGGTTCCCCTGGGTGGTTGTGGAGTCCTGTGTATTTCTGGGTTCCCCTGTGGTTGTGCCGCGCGGTGTAACCCCTGCCGTGCCCGTGTCTTGCAGTCGGAGATCCAGAAAGCAGCATTCGAGGCTCTGCAGCTGAAGAAAGATCTGATGCACAGACAGATCCGGGAGCAGGTGAGTGCCGTGCCGTGTCGGGTCCTCACACCGGATCCATTCCTGCTTCATGTATGGCTAGAAACTCACCAATAGTGTGTGACGTGTCCAGGGGTCCAAGCCTAGTGACAGGGATTAGGGGGGGTTTGCAGGAGACCCCATGCTTTAGCCGCGGGCCAGTATGACGTTATCCGTCCAGGTCTCCTCCCCAGTGGATAAATTGGGGACTAAAGCCTCTTTATAAGGGAGGCGTAATGTAACGGTGCGCTAACGGCGCTACCCTGGAGTAACGTTTATTTGGATTATTTTGGACAGATTCTTGAACACAGACAGCAGGAAAGGCTGGAATACCTTGATTCCCTTCACCAGGGAGGTACAAGAAACCTAATTAACTCCTCAGCACCAAGTGGCTTCGTGGCCAGGAGGTCGCGGAGTGAAAACACGTTAACTATCTGTGTACAGATACATAGACATGACGTGATACATGAACAGACGTGAACAAGATTGCTGATGCAAGACTTACTTATGAGACATACAGAGGGGGAACATGTGTTTATTAGCCTGCAGGGAAGGCCTAATATCTGCGATAGGATATACTGTATGCACTCAGCTATACAGAGGGGGAACATGTGTTTATTAGCCTGCAGGGAAGGCCTAATATCTGCGATAGGATATACTGTATGCACTCAGCTATACAGAGGGGGAACATGTGTTGATTAGCCTGCAGGGAAGGCCTTCAATCTGCGATAGGATATACTGTATGTACTCAGCTATACAGAGGGGGAACATGTGTTTATTAGCCTGCAGGGAAGGCCTAATATCTGCGATAGGATATACTGTATGCACTCAGCTATACAGAGGGGGAACATGTGTTTATTAGCCTGCAGGGAAGGCCTAATATCTGCGATAGGATATACTGTATGTACTCAGCTATACAGAGGGGGAACATGTGTTGATTAGCCTGCAGGGAAGGCCTAATATCTGCGATAGGATATACTGTATGCACTCAGCTATACAGAGGGGGAACATGTGTTTATTAGCGTGCAGGGAAGGCCTAATATCTGCGATAGGATATACTGTATGCACTCAGCTATACAGAGGGGGAACATGTGTTGATTAGCCTGCAGGGAAGGCCTAATATCTGCGATAGGATATACTGTATGTACTCAGCTATACAGAGGGGGAACATGTGTTGATTAGCCTGCAGGGAAGGCCTAATATCTGCGATAGGATATACTGTATGCACTCAGCTATACAGAGGGGGAACATGTGTTTATTAGCCTGCAGGGAAGGCCTAATATCTGCGATAGGCTTCTGTATAGCAACCAAGGAAACATATACTAGACAGGATACATAAAACTGGGAACTCAGCAACATATACTAGAAAGCAATATACATGAACTAGAAATAACCAGGACAAAAAACAGACAACATAAACCATACGGCAAAACCATAAACGTGAATCTGACACAAACTCAGGCAAAAGTACAATAAGGATATGGGAGAGAATGGCCGATAGGGATAGTCAGGTCAGAACGTATACAGGTCCTCAGCCAGAAACAGGTCAATAGCAAGAAATCAGACACCAGGCGATGCAGGAACTGGACTCAACTCCAATTTACTCCCACGACAGTTCCAGGATCAAGTCCTCTCGGCCTCTTTTAAAGGCTGATGGCTCCTTGCTTATGCCTAGCTCCGCCCCCTCAGATGCCGTTTTGCCAGCCCTTACTACTGGCAACAGGCGAGCCAGCGATGCCACCTGGCGCCCTCACCCCCCAGAAAGCACTGCGGGGGCCAAGGATGTAACACGTAATCACCAGCGTCCGGTGAGGTTGCTGTGCCGCGTCTGGTGATAAGGCTGTGCCGCGTCTGGTGAGGCTGTGCTGCTTCCAGTGAGGAGGCTGTGCCGCGTTTGGTGAGGAGGCTGTGCCGCGTTTGGTGAGGAGGCTGTGCCGCGTTTGGTGAGGAGGCTGTGCCGCGTCTGGTGAGGCTGTGCCGCGTTTGGTGAGGAGGCTGTGCTGCTTCCAGTGAGGAGGCTGTGCCACGTTTGGTGAGGAGGCTGTGCCGCGTTTGGTGAGGAGGCTGTGCCGCTTCCGGTGAGGAGGCTGTGCCGCGTTTGGTGAGGAGGCTGTGCCGCGTTTGGTGAGGAGGCTGTGCCGCGTTTGGTGAGGAGGCTGTGCCGCGTTTGGTGAGGAGGCTGTGCTGCTTCCGGTGAGGAGGCTGTGCCGCGTTTGGTGAGGAGGCTGTGCCACGTTTGGTGAGGAGGCTGTGCCGCGTTTGGTGAGGAGGCTGTGCTGCTTCCGGTGAGGAGGCTGTGCCGCGTTTGGTGAGGAGGCTGTGCCGCGTCCGTTGAGGAGGCTGTGCCGCGTCCGTTGAGGAGGCTGTGCCGCGTCTGGTGAGGTGGCTACTCCGCATCTGGTGAGGAGGCTGTGCCGCATCTGGTGAGGAGGCTACTCCGCATCTGGTGAGGAGGCTGTGCCGCGTCTGGTGAGGTGGCTGTGCCGCGTCTGGTGAGGTGGCTGCTCCGCATCTGGTGAGGTGGCTGTGCCGCGTCTGGTGAGGTGGCTGCTCCGCGTCTGGTGAGGCTGTGCTGCTTCCGGTGAGGAGGCTGCGCCGCGTCTGGTGAGGTGGCTGCTCCGCGTCTGGTGAGGTGGCTGTGCCGCGTCTGGTGAGGTGGCTGCACCGCGGCCGGTATACAGGCTCCAACAAACTCGTGTGACATCATTTTTCACAAACAACCAGCCATCACTAGCGCAGCCGCTCCGGGGTGAACGCTGCCCTGTGATTGGTCGCATGCTCAGAGTGCTCCTATATATGTGCTTATTCGCTCATTGTGTGTAATCCATCGTGAGCCTGCAGACATGACCCCCACGTCCCAGCATGCTCTGCTTCCCTAACCCACCAGCTTGGCTGTTTGTTTATTATTTTCCACCCGGTACTCGCTCATTAAGGGGAGGGGTTAATAAAACCTGGGGAACTCGCCGCCCGACACGCTGTGTGAAGCACGAATAAAGCTTTCAATGTTTGAATACCCATGTTAAAGAGGAGGGGCCCACATTTTAATAACACCCCATTACTCCTGTCACCCCTCTATGAAATGTTACCATTATTGGGCTTTTTCACCCTGAAACCTGATCTCATTTTACAGACACATTTATAACGTGATGAGGTTTAGTTCCCAGAATCCTTTGCTGCAGGTTCCAGCTTGGCTGTATGGAGGCTGGGGGGGGGGGGTTGGGTGCTTAGATATTAAGGATAATATGTGACGTATGATTATTATATAAAATGTGCTGCCCTCCCCCCGCCCCCCCCCTGCCGTCTCTCCGGTGATATCATGGATGAAGGCCGGCCAGCCGGTACACTGCCGGTGCTGAGTGACAGGATAAGACGTGTGTCCCAACCATCGGCATACCGTGCTCTGAATGTACAATCTACTATCCAGCTGAGACCAGGAGGAACCAATAAATAACCTGTGATATTCTTAAAACCTAACCTTTTATTATGGATCAAAACCCCTTTAAATCAACTTTACATTGAAGATTAATTTACCGGCACCCTCAGCCGTATGAGCCAGCGTAAATCACCTGGATTATCATATGGGAATAATGCAGGTACCGTGAAATCATAATGTGGAAAAGGTATTTAGATTCAAACAATTGTGATTATAAACGTGCGAGAAGGAGCCTTGAAGATCCATGTTATGAACACGTTGATTACCGAGCCTTATCAATACAGATATTGCCTTATCAATACAGATATTGCCTTATCAATACACATATCGCCTTATCAATACAGAGCTCGCCTTATCAATACAGATATTACCTTATCAATACAGATATTACCTTATCAATACAGATATTACCTTATCAATACAGATATTGCCTTATCAATACAGATATTACCTTATCAATACAGATATTACCTTATCAATACAGAGCTCGCCTTATCAATACAGATATTACCTTATCAATACAGAGCTCGCCTTATCAATACAGATATTACCTTATCAATACAGAGCTCGCCTTATCAATACAGATATCACCTTATCAATACAGATATTGCCTTATCAATACAGATATCGTCTTATCAATACAGAGCTCGTCTTATCAACACAGATATTGCCTTATCAATACACATATCACCTTATCAATACAGATATCGCCTTATCAATACAGATATCGCCTTATCAACACAGATATTACCTTATCAATACACATATCGCCTTATCAATACACATATCACCTTATCAATACACATATCGCCTTATCAATACAGAGCTCGCCTTATCAATACACATATTGCCTTATCAATACAGATATCGCCTTATTAATACAGAGCTCGCCTTATCAATACACATATCGCCTTATCAATACACATATCACCTTATCAATACACATATCGCCTTATCAATACAGAGCTCGCCTTATCAATACACATATTGCCTTATCAATACAGATATCGCCTTATTAATACAGAGCTTGCCTTATCAGTACACATATCACCTTTTCAATACACATATCGCCTTATCAATACACATATCGCCTTATCAATACACATATCGCCTTATCAGTACACATATCGCCTTATCAATACAGATATTGCCTTATCAATACACATATCGCCTTATCAATACAGATATCGCCTTATCAATACAGAGCTCGCCTTATCAATACAGATCTCGCCTTATCAATACAGATATTGCCTTATCAATACACATATCGCCTTATCAATACAGATATCGCCTTATCAATACAGAGCTCGCCTTATCAATACAGATATTACCTTATCAATACCGATATCGCCTTATCAATATACATATCGCCTTATCAATACAGAGCTCACCTTATCAATACAGAGCTCACCTTATCAATACAGATATCACCTTATCAATACACATATCATCGTATCAATACACATATCGCCTTATCAATACAGATATTACCTTATCAATACACATATCGCCTTATCAATACAGAGCTCGCCTTATCAATACACATATCGCCTTATCAATACAGAGCTCGCCTTATCAATACAGAGCTCGCCTTATCAATACAGATATTGCCTTATCAATACAGATATTGCCTTATCAATACAGATATTACCTTATCAATACACATATTACCTTATCAATACACATATCGCCTTATCAATACACATATCACCTTATCAATACAGATATCACCTTATCAATACAGATATCACCTTATCAATACAGATATCGCCTTATCAATACAGATATTACCTTATCAATACAGATATTACCTTATCAATACAGAGCTCGCCTTATCAATACAGATATTACCTTATCAATACCGATATCGCCTTATCAATATACATATCGCCTTATCAATACAGAGCTCACCTTATCAATACAGAGCTCACCTTATCAATACAGATATCACCTTATCAATACACATATCATCTTATCAATACACATATCGCCTTATCAATACAGATATTACCTTATCAATACACATATCGCCTTATCAATACAGAGCTCGCCTTATCAATACACATATCGCCTTATCAATACAGAGCTCGCCTTATCAATACAGAGCTCGCCTTATCAATACAGATATTGCCTTATCAATACAGATATTGCCTTATCAATACAGATATTGCCTTATCAATACAGATATAACCTTATCAATACACATCGCCTTATCAATACAGATATTACCTTATCAATACACATATTACCTTATCAATACACATATCGCCTTATCAATACACATATCACCTTATCAATACAGATATCACCTTATCAATACAGATATCACCTTATCAATACAGATATCGCCTTATCAATACACATATCGCCTTATCAATACAGAGCTCGCCTTATCAATACACATATCGCCTTATCAATACAGAGCTCGCCTTATCAATACAGAGCTCGCCTTATCAATACAGATATCGCCTTATCAATACACATATTACCTTATCAATACACATATCGCCTTATCAATACACATATCACCTTATCAATACAGATATCACCTTATCAATACAGATATCGCCTTATCAATACAGATATCGCCTTATCAATACAGATATTACCTTATCAATACAGATATTACCTTATCAATACAGAGCTCGCCTTATCAATACAGAGCTCGCCTTATCAATACAGATATTGCCTTATCAATACACATATCGCCTTATCAATACACATATCGCCTTATCAATACAGATATTACCTTATCAATACAGATATTACCTTATCAATACAGAGCTCGCCTTATCAATACAGAGCTCGCCTTATCAATACAGAGCTCGCCTTATCAATACAGATATTGCCTTATCAATACACATATCGCCTTATCAATACAGAGCTCGCCTTATCAATACAGAGCTCGCCTTATCAATACAGATATCGCCTTATCAATACAGAGCTCGTCTTATCAATACACATATCGCCTTATCAATACAGATATCGCCTTATCAATACAGATATTGCCTTATCAATACAGATATTACCTTATCAATACAGATATTACCTTATCAATACACATATCACCTTATCAATACAGATATCGCCTTATCAATACACATATCGCCTTATCAATACAGATATCGCCTTATCAGTACACATATCGCCTTATCAATACACATATCGCCTTATCAGTACACATATCGCCTTATCAGTACACATATCGCCTTATCAATACAGAGCTCGCCTTATCAATACAGAGCTCGCCTTATCAATACAGATATCGCCTTATCAATACAGATATCACCTTATCAATACAGATATTGCCTTATCAATACAGAGCTCGCCTTATCAATACAGATATCGCCTTATCAATACACATATCGCCTTATCAATACACATATCGCCTTATCAGTACACATATCGCCTTATCAGTACACATATCGCCTTATCAATACAGAGCTCGCCTTATCAATACAGAGCTCGCCTTATCAATACAGATATCGCCTTATCAATACAGATATCGCCTTATCAATACAGATATTGCCTTATCAATACAGAGCTCGTCTTATCACTACACATATCGCCTTATCAATACACATATCGCCTTATCAATACAGAGCTCGTCTTATCAATACACATATCGCCTTATCAATACACATATTGCCTTATCAATACAGAGCTCGCCTTATCAATACACATATTCCCTTATCAATACAGATATCGCCTTATCAATACAGATATCGCCATATCAATCCAGATATTACCTTATCAATATACATATCGCCTTATCAATACACATATTGCCTTATCAATATACATATCGTCTTATCAATACACATATCGCCTTATCAATACAGATATCGCCTTATCAATAGAGAGCTCGTCTTATCTATACACATCTCACCTTATCAATACACATATCACCTTATGAATACAGATATTACCTTATCAATATACGTATTGCCTTATCAATACAGAGCTCGCCTTATCAATACAGAGCTCGCCTTATCAATACAGATATCGCCTTATCAATACACATATCACCTTATCAATACAGATATCGCCTTATCAATACAGAGCTCGCCTTATCAATACACATATTACCTTATCAATACAGATATTGCCTTATCAATACAGATATTACCTTATCAATACAGATATTACCTTATCAATACAGAGCTCGTCTTATCAATACACATATCGCCTTATCAATACACATATCGCCTTATCAATACAGAGCTCGCCTTATCAATACACATATTACCTTATCAATACAGATATCGCCTTATCAATACAGATATCGCCTTATCAATACAGATATTACCTTATCAATACAGATATTACCTTATCAATACAGAGCTCGTCTTATCAATACAGATATCGCCTTATCAATACACATATCGCCTTATCAATACAGATATTGCCTTATCAATACAGATATTGCCTTATCAATACACATATCGCCTTATCAGTACACATATCGCCTTATCAATACAGATATTGCCTTATCAATACAGATATCGCCTTATCAATACACATATCGCCTTATCAATACAGAGCTCGCCTTATCAATACACATATCGCCTTATCAATACAGAGCTCGCCTTATCAATACAGAGCTCGCCTTATCAATACAGAGCTCGCCTTATCAATACAGAGCTCGCCTTATCAATACACATATCGCCTTATCAATACAGATATTGCCTTATCAATACAGATATCGCCTTATCAATACAGAGCTCGCCTTATCAATACAGATATTGCCTTATCAATACAGAGCTCGCCTTATCAATACAGATATTGCCTTATCAATACACATATCGCCTTATCAATACAGATATCGCCTTATCAATACAGATATCGCCTTATCAATACAGAGCTCGCCTTATCAATACACATATCGCCTTATCAATACAGATATCGTCTTATCAATACAGATATCGCCTTATCAATACAGAGCTCGCCTTATCAATACACATATCGCCTTATCAATACAGATATCGTCTTATCAATACACATATCGCCTTATCAATACAGAGCTCGCCTTATCAATACAGATATTGCCTTATCAATACACATATCGCCTTATCAGTACACATATCGCCTTATCAATACAGAGCTCGCCTTATCAATACAGATATTGCCTTATCAATACAGATATCGCCTTATCAATACACATATCGCCTTATCAATACAGAGCTCGCCTTATCAATACACATATCGCCTTATCAATACAGAGCTCGCCTTATCAATACAGAGCTCGCCTTATCAATACAGAGCTCGCCTTATCAATACACATATCGCCTTATCAATACAGAGCTCGCCTTATCAATACAGATATTGCCTTATCAATACAGATATCGCCTTATCAATACAGAGCTCGCCTTATCAATACAGATATTGCCTTATCAATACACATATCGCCTTATCAATACAGATATCGCCTTATCAATACAGATATCGCCTTATCAATACAGAGCTCGCCTTATCAATACACATATCGCCTTATCAATACAGAGCTCGCCTTATCAATACACATATCGCCTTATCAATACAGATATCGTCTTATCAATACAGATATTGCCTTATCAATACAGATATTGCCTTATCAATACACATATCGCCTTATCAATACAGATATCGCCTTATCAATACAGATATCGCCTTATCAATACAGATATCGCCTTATCAATACAGAGCTCGCCTTATCAATACAGAGCTCGCCTTATCAATACACATATCGTCTTATCAATACACATATCGCCTTATCAATACAGAGCTCGCCTTATCAATACAGATATTGCCTTATCAATACAGATATCGCCTTATCAATACAGAGCTCGCCTTATCAATACAGATATTGCCTTATCAATACAGATATTGCCTTATCAATACAGATATCGCCTTATCAATACAGAGCTCGCCTTATCAATACAGATATTGCCTTATCAATACAGATATTGCCTTATCAATACAGATATCGCCTTATCAATACAGATATCGCCTTATCAATACAGATATTGCCTTATCAATACACATATCGCCTTATCAATACAGATATCGTCTTATCAATACAGATATCGCCTTATCAATACAGATATTGCCTTATCAATACAGATATTGCCTTATCAATACAGATATCGCCTTATCAATACAGATATCGCCTTATCAATACACATATCGCCTTATCAGTACAGAGCTCGCCTTATCAATACACCTATCGCCTTATCAATACAGATATTGCCTTATCAATACACATATTACCTTATCAATACAGATATTGCCTTATCAATACAGAGCTCGCCTTATCAATACAGATATCGTCTTATCAATACAGAGCTCGCCTTATCAACACAGATATTACCTTATCAATACAGATATTGCCTTATCAATACAGATATCGCCTTATCAATACAGATATTGCCTTATCAATACAGAGCTCGCCTTATCAATACAGATATTGCCTTATCAATACAGATATTACCTTATCAATACAGATATTGCCTTATCAATACAGATATTACCTTATCAATACAGAGCTCGCCTTATCAATACAGATATTGCCTTATCAATACAGAGCTCGCCTTATCAATACAGATATTGCCTTATCAATACAGAGCTCGCCTTATCAATACAGATATTGCCTTATCAATACACATATCGCCTTATCAATACAGATATTGCCTTATCAATACAGATATTACCTTATCAATACAGATATTACCTTATCAATACAGATATTACCTTATCAATACAGAGCTCGCCTTATCAATACAGATATCGCCTTATCAATACAGATATTACCTTATCAATACACATATCGCCTTATCAATACAGATATTGCCTTATCAATACAGATATTACCTTATCAATACACATATCGCCTTATCAATACAGATATCGCCTTATCAATACAGAGCTCGCCTTATCAATACAGATATTGCCTTATCAATACAGATATCGCCTTATCAATACACCTATCGCCTTATCAATACACATATCGCCTTATCAATACACATATCGCCTTATCAATACAGATATTACCTTATCAATACACATATCGCCTTATCAGTACAGATATTACCTTATCAATACACATATCGCCTTATCAATACACATATCGCCTTATCAATACAGATATCGCCTTATCAATACAGATATTGCCTTATCAATACAGAGCTCGCCTTATCAATACAGATATTGCCTTATCAATACAGAGCTCGCCTTATCAATACACATATCGCCTTATCAATACACATATCGCCTTATCAATACACATATCGCCTTATCAATACAGATATTACCTTATCAATACAGAGCTCGCCTTATCAATACAGATATCGCCTTATCAATACACATATCGCCTTATCAATACAGATATTGCCTTATCAATACAGAGCTCGCCTTATCAATACAGATATTGCCTTATCAATACAGAGCTCGCCTTATCAATACAGATATTGCCTTATCAATACAGAGCTCGCCTTATCAATACAGATATCGCCTTATCAATACAGAGCTCGCCTTATCAATACAGATATTGCCTTATCAATACAGAGCTCGCCTTATCAATACAGATATCGCCTTATCAATACAGAGCTCGCCTTATCAATACAGATATTGCCTTATCAATACACATATCGCCTTATCAATACAGATATTGCCTTATCAATACAGATATCGCCTTATCAATACAGAGCTCGCCTTATCAATACACATATCGCCTTATCAATACAGAGCTCGCCTTATCAATACACATATCGCCTTATCAATACAGATATCGCCTTATCAATACAGATATTGCCTTATCAATACAGATATCGCCTTATCAATACAGAGCTCGCCTTATCAATACACATATCGCCTTATCAATACAGAGCTCGCCTTATCAATACACATATCGCCTTATCAATACAGATATCGCCTTATCAATACACATATCGCCTTATCAATACAGATATCGCCTTATCAATACAGATATTGCCTTATCAATACAGAGCTCGCCTTATCAATACAGATATTGCCTTATCAATACAGATATCGCCTTATCAATACACCTATCGCCTTATCAATACACATATCGCCTTATCAATACACATATCGCCTTATCAATACAGATATTACCTTATCAATACACATATCGCCTTATCAATACACATATCGCCTTATCAATACAGATATCGCCTTATCAATACACATATCGCCTTATCAATACACATATCGCCTTATCAATACAGATATCGCCTTATCAATACAGAGCTCGCCTTATCAATACAGATATTGCCTTATCAATACACATATCGCCTTATCAATACAGATATTACCTTATCAATACAGAGCTCGCCTTATCAATACACATATCGCCTTATCAATACAGAGCTCGCCTTATCAATACAGATATTGCCTTATCAATACAGATATCGCCTTATCAATACAGAGCTCGCCTTATCAATACACATATCGCCTTATCAATACAGAGCTCGCCTTATCAATACAGATATCGCCTTATCAATACACATATCGCCTTATCAATACAGAGCTCGCCTTATCAATACACATATCTCCTTATCAATACACATATCACCTTATCAATACACATATCGCCTTATCAATACAGAGCTCGCCTTATCAATACACATATCGCCTTATCAATACACATATCGCCTTATCAATACAGAGCTCGCCTTATCAATACACATATCTCCTTATCAATACACATATCTCCTTATCAATACAGAGCTCGCCTTATCAATACACATATCTCCTTATCAATACACATATCTCCTTATCAATACAGATATTGCCTTATCAATACAGATATCGCCTTATCAATACAGAGCTCGCCTTATCAATACACATATCGCCTTATCAATACAGAGCTCGCCTTATCAATACAGATATCGCCTTATCAATACACATATCGCCTTATCAATACAGATATCGCCTTATCAATACAGATATTGCCTTATCAATACAGAGCTCGCCTTATCAATACAGATATTGCCTTATCAATACAGATATCGCCTTATCAATATACATATCGCCTTATCAATACACATATCGCCTTATCAATACACATATCGCCTTATCAATACACATATCGCCTTATCAATACAGATATTACCTTATCAATACACATATCGCCTTATCAATACACATATCGCCTTATCAATACAGATATCGCCTTATCAATACACATATCGCCTTATCAATACACATATCGCCTTATCAATACAGATATCGCCTTATCAATACAGAGCTCGCCTTATCAATACAGATATTGCCTTATCAATACACATATCGCCTTATCAATACAGATATTACCTTATCAATACAGAGCTCGCCTTATCAATACACATATCGCCTTATCAATACAGAGCTCGCCTTATCAATACAGAGCTCGCCTTATCAATACAGATATTGCCTTATCAATACAGATATCGCCTTATCAATACAGATATTGCCTTATCAATACAGATATCGCCTTATCAATACAGAGCTCGCCTTATCAATACAGATATCGCCTTATCAATACACATATCGCCTTATCAATACACATATCGCCTTATCAATATACATATCGCCTTATCAATACAGAGCTCGCCTTATCAATACACATATCTCCTTATCAATACACATATCTCCTTATCAATACAGAGCTCGCCTTATCAATACAGATATCGCCTTATCAATACAGATATTACCTTATCAATACAGAGCTCGTCTTATCAATACAGATATCGCCTTATCAATACAGATATCACCTTATCAATACACATATCTCCTTATCAATACACACATTGCCGCTCTGAAAACGTTTTTTTTTTTTTGTAATGTGCGGTGATTTAACGAGGTTTCAGAATCACGTGTTCTGATCTTATGGCGTTTCTATGGGGCTTCCTCCACCCACATGTATGTCATCTTAGCGTCGATATTACCGTGGTAACAATGGGCGGGACATCTTCAATCACCAGTGCCGTAAAGTCACGTGGGTCAATTGTCAGCAATGGTGGCCGAGGATCTAATTTTAATAAAGGACTCGGAGGCGAGTATTGCAGTCTGAAGGGGAGGAGGATGCGGGGGGATACTCTGAAGGGGAGGAGGATGCGGGGGGATACTCTGAAGGGGAGGAGGACGCAGGGGGATACTCTGAAGGGGAGGAGGACGCAGGGGGATACTCTGAAGGGAGGAGGATGCGGGGGGATACTCTGAAGGGGAGGAGGATGCGGGGGATACTCTGAAGGGGAGGAGGACGCGGGGGATACTCTGAAGGGAGGAGGACGCGGGGGATACTCTGAAGGGGAGGAGGACGCGGGGGATACTCTGAAGGGGAGGAGGACGCGGGGGATACTCTGAAGGGGAGAGGGAGGGAGGACGCGGGGGATACTCTGAAGGGGAGGAGGATGCGGGGGATACTCTGAAGGGGAGGAGGACGCGGGGGATACTCTGAAGGGAGGAGGATGCGGGGGATACTCTGAAGGGGAGGAGGATGCGGGGGGATACTCTGAAGGGGAGGAGGATGCGGGGGGATACTCTGAAGGGGAGGAGGACGCGGGGGGATACTCTGAAGGGAGGAGGATGCGGGGGGATACTCTGAAGGGGAGGAGGACGCGGGGGATACTCTGAAGGGGAGGAGGACGCGGGGGATACTCTGAAGGGGAGGAGGATGCGGGGGGATACTCTGAAGGGGAGTAGGATGCGGGGGATACTCTGAAGGGGAGGAGGACGCGGGGGGATACTCTGAAGGGGAGGAGGATGCGGGGGATACTCTGAAGGGGAGGAGGATGCGGGGGGATACTCTGAAGGGGAGGAGGACGCGGGGGATACTCTGAAGGGGAGGAGGATGCGGGGGGATACTCTGAAGGGGAGGAGGACGCGGGGGATACTCTGAAGGGGAGGAGGATGCGGGGGGATACTCTGAAGGGGAGGAGGATGCGGGGATACTCTGAAGGGGAGGAGGATGCGGGGGGATAGCCTCACAAACCTCCCTTTTCCTCACTATAAGTTTACAGTCATACAGACGTGGACCCCTTGCTTGATGTGCCTAGAGGGGTGTCGGCTATTCCCTCCTGATGAGAGCAGCTGATTTGCATACGGAGCATTCGTCCCTGTAACGGCAAAATCGAGCTAAAACCCTGTGAGATCTGAGCAGCCGCACCGTAAAGCAGCCACTAGCGTCGCTGCTCGTCCTCAGGATCCTCACCCCCCCCCCTTTCCCTCAGTGATGGGGCTCGATTTATCCAAATTTAGGTACATTGTTTACCTAAACGTAAATTACGTTTTCAGAATATCACCGGCAGGAATCGGCTCCAGCTGGATTGTAGATTGGTCGCTCTGATCAGGTGAACCCCTCAAATCAACTGCAGCTGCATCCAGCTCGGGGTGTATACACTATATTGCCAAAAGTATTCACTCACTCATCCAAATAATCAGAATCAGGTGTTCCAATCCCTTTCATGGCCGCAGGTGTATAAAATCAAGCACCTAGACATACAGACTGTTTTTACAAACATTTGTGAAAGAATGGGTCGCTCTCAGGAGCTCAGTGAGTTCCAGCGTGGAGCTGTGATAGGATGATGCCACCTGTGCAACAAATCCAGTCGTGAAATTTCCTCGCTCCTAAATATTCCACAGTCACCTGTCAGCTGTATTATAAGAAGGTGGAAGTGTTTGAGAACGACAGCAACTCAGCCACGAAGTGATAGGCCACGTAAACTGACAGAGCGAGGTCAGCGGATGCTGAGGCGCATAGTGCGAAGAGGTCACCAACTTTCTGCAGAGTCAATCACTACAGACCTAAAAACTTCATGTGGCCTTCAGATTAGCTCAAGCGCAGAGAGCTTCATGGAATGGGTTTCCATGGCCGAGCAGCTGCATCCAAGCCATACATCACCATGTGCAATGCAAAGCGTCGGATGCAGTGGTGTAAAGCACGCCGCCACTGGACTCTAGAGCAGTGGAGACGCGTTCTCTGGAGTGACGAATCGTGCTTCTCCATCTGGCAATCTGATGGACGAGTCTGGGTTTGGCGGTTGCCAGGAGAACGGTACTTGTCTGACTGCATTGTGCCAAGTGTAAAGTTTGGTGGGGGGATTATGGTGTGGGGGTGTTTTTCAGGAGCTGGGCTTGGCCCCTTAGTTCCAGTGAAAGGAACTCTGAATGCTTCAGCATACCAAGACATTTTGGGCAATTCCATGCTCCCAACCTTGTGGGAACAGTTTGGAGCTGGCCCCTTCCTCTTCCAACATGACTGTGCACCAGTGCACAAAGCAAGGTCCATAAAGACATGGATGACAGAGTCTGGTGTGGATGAACTTGACTGGCCTGCACAGAGTCCTGACCTCAACCCCATAGAACACCTTTGGGATGAATTAGAGAGGAGACTGAGAGCCAGGCCTTCTCGTCCAACATCAGTGTGTGACCTCACAAATGAGCTTCTGGAAGAATGGTCACAAATTCCCATAAACACCCTCCTAAACCTTGTGGACAGCCTTCCCAGAAGAGATGAAGCTGTTATAGCTGCAAAGGGTGGAGTGACGTCATATTGAACCCTATGGATTAGGGATGGGATGTCACTTAAACTCATATGCGAGTCAAGGCAGGTGAGAGAATACTTCTGGCAATATAGTGTATATATATAGAGGATGCATACACAGATATACACACAGTATAAAGATATATATAGATTTATGTTACAATTTAATTCTCGAGTATTAAGATTTAAACTAATCTATACATTAAATGTGTGTGAGCTGCGGAGCACAGAGCGTGAGCTGCGGAGCACAGAGCGTGAGCTGCGGAGCACAGAGCGTGAGCTGCGGAGCACAGAGCGTGAGCTGCGGAGCACAGAGCGTGAGCTTTACATCACATAATGCACCTGCAGAGCGTGAGCTTTACGTCACATAATACACCTGCAGAGCGTGAGCTTTACGTCACATAATGCACCTGCAGAGCGTGAGCTTTACATCACATAATGCACCTGCAGAGCGTGAGCTGTACGTCACATAATGCACCTGCAGAGCGTGAGCTTTACATCACATAATGCACCTGCAGAGCGTGAGCTTTACGTCACATAATACACCTGCAGAGCGTGAGCTGTACGTCACATAATGCACCTGCAGAGCGTGAGCTTTACATCACATAATGCACCTGCAGAGCGTGAGCTGTACGTCACATAATGCACCTGCAGAGCGTGAGCTTTACATCACATAATGCACCTGCAGAGCGTGAGCTTTACATCACATAATGCACCTGCAGAGCGTGAGCTGTACGTCACATAATGCACCTGCAGAGCGTGAGCTTTACATCACATAATGCACCTGCAGAGCGTGAGCTTTACGTCACATAATACACCTGCAGAGCGTGAGCTGTACGTCACATAATGCACCTGCAGAGCGTGAGCTTTACATCACATAATGCACCTGCAGAGCGTGAGCTTTACGTCACATAATGCACCTGCAGAGCGTGAGCTTTACGTCACATAATACACCTGCAGAGCGTGAGCTGTACGTCACTAAGTGAGTGCCGTGCATTTGATAGGTCGATGTTTCCCTGTTTCTGAGCGGTGCTTTGTGTGAGTGCGCGCGGCACTGTGCATTAGTCGTGCGTCTCGGCGGCGCGTTTCGCCACGTAGCTGCGGGAATTGATCGGCTGCTCCTGTCTCGTTTCTGCCCTTAGATTATATTAATAGAGTGTGAGTTAATGCATCTGACTCGGCTGGAGATAACCCGGCAAGAACTCGACACCGAGGCGCTGCAGGTACGTGCTCGCCCCGGGACCCCTCACCCAGGGGACCTCCCCCAACAAGGCCCCCAATGTCTTATACCCCTGGAAGAGCCCCCCCATATCTGACACCCCCTGGAAGAGCCCCCCCTCATATCTGACACCCCCTGGAAGAGCCCCCCCTCATATCTGACACCCCCTGGAAGAGCCCCCCCTCATATCTGACACCCCCTGGAAGAGCCCCCCCATATCTGACACCCCCTGGAAAATTCCCCCATATCTGACACCCCCTTGGAAGAGCCCCCCATATCTGACACCCCCTTGGAAAACCCCCCCATATCTGACACCCCCTTGGAAGATCCCCCCATATCTGACACCCCCTGGAAGAGCCCCCATATCTGACACCCCCTGGAAAATTCCCCCATATCTGACACCCCCTTGGAAGATCCCCCCGTATCTGACACCCCCTGGAAAATTCTCCCATATCTGACACCCCCTCATATCTGACAGCACCTGGAAGATCCCCCCATATCTGACACCCCCTTGGAAGCTCCCCCCCATATCTGACACCCCCTGGAAGATCCCCCCCCCCCTATCTAACCCCCCATATCTGACACCCCCTTGGAAGCTCCCCCCATATCTGACACCCCCTGGAAGATCCCCCCCCCCCTATCTAACCCCCCATATCTGACAGTCCCTAGAAGATTCCACCACCCCCCCCATCTGACACCCCGGTACCGCTCCACGTCACTCAGACTCCCTGTGCAGCTCGGGTATACACATACTGCGGCACACGGCCAGCATGACCTGACTACAAAAAGATCTGATAGGACGATCTCTTTCCGTCCAGACCAGTGACAGCTTTCATTTTAGGACTACCTCTCCCATGATGCACTTAGCTGAGCATCATGGGATGTGTAGTTCTGAAACTTTTGGGCTGTCAAGGTGAGCGATCCCTGGACCAGGACCCGTCCCGTGTCAGAGCTGTCTGTGTGTCGTCCCTTCGTCTCTGTCTGCTTTGTGTATCTGAATGTTTGGCCTGATCTGACGTTTAGGGGTTCAGAGGTTTTAACTCTTGATATCTCGGCCATAAACCTATACACAAGCCGCAATAAAGAGCTCGATCAGCGGTGACCCCTGCGGTGGTTGGTTCCGTGGTGCTGGATCAATGGTGACCCCTACGATGGTTGTTCCGTGGTGCTTGATCAGCGGTGACCCCTGCCGTGGTTGGTTCCGTGGTGCTGGATCAACGGTGTCCCCTGCCATGGTTGGTTCTGTGGTGCTGGATCAGCGGTGACCCCTGCCGTGGTTGGTTCTGTGGTGCTGGATCAGCGGTGACCCCTGCCGTGGTTTGTTATGTGGTGCTGGATCAGTGGTGACCCCTGCCGTGGTTGGTTCTGTGGTGCTGGATCAGCGGTGACCCCTGCCGTGGTTTGTTATGTGGTGCTGGATCAGTGGTGACCCCTGCCGTGGTTGGTTCCGTGGTGCTGGATCAGTGGTGACCTCTGCGGTGGTTGGTTCTGTGGTGCTGGATCAACGGTGTCCCCTGCCATGGTTGGTTATGTGGTGCTGGATCAGCGGTGACCCCTGCTGTGGTTGGTTTCGTTGTGCTGGATCAGGAGACGCAGATTTATTGATGATGCCCCTGTATCCGGTCCCTCCGGTTTTCACGAATCAGAGAGCGGCAGGAAAATTTAGGCGGGGGGCGGGTGAGAGCTTTATTCTCGCACGCAGGGGCTTCCCGTCTGTGTTACGTGTTTGTGTTATGCACGCACACATTTACTGTTTCGTTTTATCCATTCCATGTTCTTCACGTGGTGATGTAACGTGTATATACAATGTATGTGCAGTGTGTGCGTGTTCTATGTATGTAGTTCATGGTGCGTTCTACATACACCCCAGTATTGTCTTTGCGTCCTGCATCCCCATGTCTCCCTGTCTGTGCGTCCTGCATCCCTGTGTCTCCCTGTCTGTGCGCGATTTACTAGTCTCGTGGCGCTCTCTGTGTGTTGTTTGTTCATTTGTGCGCGTTACTCGTGTATTGTGCGCGTGTTTCTCATGTATTGTGCACGTGTTTCTCGTGTATTGTGCGCGTGTTTCTCGTGTATTGTGCGCGTGTTTCTCGTGTATTGTGCGCGTGTTTCTCGTGTATTGTGCGCGTGTTTCTCGTGTATTGTGCGCGTGTTTCTCGTGTATTGTGCGCGTGTGTCTCGTGTATTGTGCGCGTGTTTCTCGTGTATTGTGCGCGTGGTTCTCGTGTGTTGTGCGTGTGTTACTTGTGTATTGTTACTTGTGTATTGTGTGCGTGTTACTCGTGTGTTGTGTGCGTGTTACTCGTGTATTGTGTGCGTGTTACTCGTGTATTGTGTGTGTGTTACTCATGTATTGTTACTCGTGTATTGTTACTCGTGTATTGTGCGCGTTTTTCTTGTGTATTGTGCATGTGTTACTCGTGTATTGTGCTCGTTTTTCTTGTGTGTTGTGCGCGTTAATCGTGTATTGTGCTCGTTTTTCTTGTGTATTGTGCATGTGTTACGCGTGTATTGTGCGCTCAGTCCTGTGTTCTGTTAAGTGACGTCTAGCCCTGGCACACCGGGCCGCTTCACGATGACGCCTTCCATCTGGCTGAGCATCATGGGACATGTAGTGCTGACACATGGGCTGCCCTGACTGTGTTTGTGCCGTGCACTGAGCCCCACGGTGACTCTCGGCTCACTGAGCGCATCTTCCAAAGTGTCCCCGTCAGTCCTCCTTCCATCAGCCTGCCCCAGGTCCATAAGCCCGCAGCTCTCCTGTGTCCTTCTCCCACCGCACCCGCACTCTGAGCCCGATGATCCCCTCCAGCGTGAGAGCCCATTCAGGATACACGGGGGGCCCCGGGCTCATGATTCACCTTTTTGTTTGCCCCCATGTGCCCTCACGTGTCCATCTCTCCATGGCTTGTGGCATCTCATCCTGCTCCTCATGACCCATCGTGCTTTGTAGAGGACCTGGCCCCAAAAGATCGTCTTTTGTGGCCGATCCTCGAATAGAATCCCCCCGCGAGCATGCTGGAGGGGCCTGGGTATATTGTGACTCTTTTTACCTCGCTGCAGGAAGAGATCTTGGCCCAACGCCGGGCGCTCACAGACCTTCTACAGCAACTGCTGAAGGACAAGAAGCAGCGAGAGGAAGAGCTCCTGGAGGTTCTGGTAAGTTACACCACCCTGAGCTCTACATGCACGAACCCCTGATCGCTACATGCACGAACCCCTGATCGCTACATGCACATACACCTGATCGCTACATGCACATACACCTGAGCTCTAAATGCACGTACCCCATAGCTCTAATTGCACCTGGTCCTACGCACTAATCACACATAGATGTTCTATACCTGTATAACCCCGCGCTATACAAACACATGTGCCGTAACGTGTTCTTTGCATATATATATATACACACACACACACACACTGAAAGCAATAGCAATATACACCTGAAGACACACGGCCTCTGGTTACTGGACGAACGCGACTGATGGTGTTTGCTGTGACTTTTTTTTAGCACCAGATGGACACGAAGAGCGAAGCGACTCAGGAGAATTACTGGCTGATCCAATATCAACGCCTGCTCAACCAGAAGCCGCTGTCACTCAGACTCCAGGTGAGACGGCGGGGTACACGGGTACAGCTAGATGACCCCTGTATAACAGGGCCCTGCATCTCCCTGCTGCACCCTGTGCCCGACAAGTGCATCAACTTACACAAACCCGACCCCTCCCCGACACAAATCAGATATAACCCGACCCCTCCCCGACACAAATCACACAGATATAACCCGACCCCTCCCTGACACAAATCACACAGATATAACCCGACCCCTCCCTGACACAAATCACACAGATATAACCCGACCCCTCCCTGACACAAATCCCACAGATATAACCCGACCCCTCCCTGACACAAATCACACAGATATAACCCGACCCCTCCCTGACACAAATCACACAGATATAACCCGACCCCTCCCTGACACAAATCACACAGATATAACCCGACCCCTCCCTGACACAAATCACACAGATATAACCCGACCCCTCCCTGACACAAATCACACAGATATAACCCGACCCCTCCCTGACACAAATCACACAGATATAACCCGACCCCTCCCTGACACAAATCACACAGATATAACCCGACCCCTCCCTGACACAAATCACACAGATATAACCCGACCCCTCCCTGACACAAATCACACAGATATAACCCGACCCCTCCCTGACACAAATCACACAGATATAACCCGACCCCTCCCCGACACAAATCACACAGATATAACCCGACCCCTCCCTGACACAAATCACACAGATATAACCCGACCCCTCCCTGACACAAATCACACAGATATAACCCGACCCCTCCCCGACACAAATCACACAGATATAACCCGACCCCTCCCCGACACAAATCACACAGATATAACCCGACCCCTCCCTGACACAAATCACAGATATAACCCGACCCCTCCCTGACACAAATCACACAGATATAACCCGACCCCTCCCTGACACAAATCACAGATATAACCCGACCCCTCCCCGACACAAATCACACAGATATAACCCGACCCCTCCCTGACACAAATCACACAGATATAACCCGACCCCTCCCTGACACAAATCACACAGATATAACCCGACCCCTCCCTGACACAAATCACAGATATATAACCCGACCCCTCCCTGACACAAATCACACAGATATAACCCGACCCCTCCCTGACACAAATCACACAGATATAACCCGACCCCTCCCTGACACAAATCACACAGATATAACCCGACCCCTCCCTGACACAAATCACACAGATATAACCCGACCCCTCCCCGACACAAATCACACAGATATAACCCGACCCCTCCCTGACACAAATCACACAGATATAACCCGACCCCTCCCTGACACAAATCACACAGATATAACCCGACCCCTCCCTGACACAAATCACACAGATATAACCCGACCCCTCCCCGACACAAATCACAGATATAACCCGACCCCTCCCCGACACAAATCACACAGATATAACCCGACCCCTCCCTGACACAAATCACACAGATATAACCCGACCCCTCCCTGACACAAATCACACAGATATAACCCGACCCCTCCCTGACACAAATCACACAGATATAACCCGACCCCTCCCTGACACAAATCACACAGATATAACCCGACCCCTCCCCGACACAAATCACACAGATATAACCCGACCCCTCCCCGACACAAATCACACAGATATAACCCGACCCCTCCCTGACACAAATCACACAGATATAACCCGACCCCTCCCCGACACAAATCACACAGATATAACCCGACCCCTCCCTGACACAAATCACACAGATATAACCCGACCCCTCCCTGACACAAATCACACAGATATAACCCGACCCCTCCCTGACACAAATCACACAGATATAACCCGACCCCTCCCTGACACAAATCACACAGATATAACCCGACCCCTCCCCGACACAATCACACAGATATAACCCGACCCCTCCCCGACACAAATCACACAGATATAACCCGACCCCTCCCTGACACAAATCACACAGATATAACCCGACCCCTCCCTGACACAAATCACACAGATATAACCCGACCCCTCCCTGACACAAATCACACAGATATAACCCGACCCCTCCCTGACACAAATCACACAGATATAACCCGACCCCTCCCGACACAAATCACACAGATATAACCCGACCCCTCCCTGACACAAATCACACAGATATAACCCGACCCCTCCCTGACACAAATCACACAGATATAACCCGACCCCTCCCTGACACAAATCACACAGATATAACCCGACCCCTCCCTGACACAAATCACACAGATATAACCCGACCCCTCCCTGACACAAATCACACAGATATAACCCGACCCCTCCCTGACACAAATCACACAGATATAACCCGACCCCTCCCTGACACAAATCACACAGATATAACCCGACCCCTCCCTGACACAAATCACACAGATATAACCCGACCCCTCCCTGACACAAATCACACAGATATAACCCGACCCCTCCCTGACACAAATCACACAGATATAACCCGACCCCTCCCTGACACAAATCACAGATATAACCCGACCCCTCCCTGACACAAATCACACAGATATAACCCGACCCCTCCCTGACACAAATCACACAGATATAACCCGACCCCTCCCTGACACAAATCACACAGATATAACCCGACCCCTCCCGACACAAATCACACAGATATAACCCGACCCCTCCCCGACACAAATCACACAGATATAACCCGACCCCTCCCTGACACAAATCACACAGATATAACCCGACCCCTCCCTGACACAAATCACACAGATATAACCCGACCCCTCCCTGACACAAATCACACAGATATAACCCGACCCCTCCCCGACACAAATCACACAGATATAACCCGACCCCTCCCGACACAAATCACACAGATATAACCCGACCCCTCCCTGACACAAATCACACAGATATAACCCGACCCCTCCCCGACACAAATCACACAGATATAACCCGACCCCTCCCTGACACAAATCACACAGATATAACCCGACCCCTCCCTGACACAAATCACACAGATATAACCCGACCCCTCCCTGACACAAATCACACAGATATAACCCGACCCCTCCCTGACACAAATCACACAGATATAACCCGACCCCTCCCTGACACAAATCACACAGATATAACCCGACCCCTCCCTGACACAAATCACACAGATATAACCCGACCCCTCCCTGACACAAATCACACAGATATAACCCGACCCCTCCCTGACACAAATCACACAGATATAACCCGACCCCTCCCTGACACAAATCACACAGATATAACCCGACCCCTCCCGACACAAATCACACAGATATAACCCGACCCCTCCCTGACACAAATCACACAGATATAACCCGACCCCTCCCTGACACAAATCACACAGATATAACCCGACCCCTCCCGACACAAATCACACAGATATAACCCGACCCCTCCCTGACACAAATCACACAGATATAACCCGACCCCTCCCCGACACAAATCACACAGATATAACCCGACCCCCTCCCGACACAAATCACACAGATATAACCCGACCCCTCCCGACACAAATCACACAGATATAACCCGACCCCTCCCTGACACAAATCACACAGATATAACCCGACCCCTCCCTGACACAAATCACACAGATATAACCCGACCCCTCCCTGACACAAATCACACAGATATAACCCGACCCCTCCCTGACACAAATCACACAGATATAACCCGACCCCTCCCTGACACAAATCACACAGATATAACCCGACCCCTCCCTGACACAAATCACACAGATATAACCCGACCCCTCCCTGACACAAATCACACAGATATAACCCGACCCCTCCCTGACACAAATCACACAGATATAACCCGACCCCTCCCTGACACAAATCACACAGATATAACCCGACCCCTCCCTGACACAAATCACACAGATATAACCCGACCCCTCCCCGACACAAATCACACAGATATAACCCGACCCCTCCCTGACACAAATCACACAGATATAACCCGACCCCTCCCTGACACAAATCACACAGATATAACCCGACCCCTCCCTGACACAAATCACACAGATATAACCCGACCCCTCCCTGACACAAATCACACAGATATAACCCGACCCCTCCCTGACACAAATCACACAGATATAACCCGACCCCTCCCTGACACAAATCACACAGATATAACCCGACCCTCCCTGACACAAATCACACAGATATAACCCGACCCCTCCCCGACACAAATCACACAGATATAACCCGACCCCTCCCCGACACAAATCACACAGATATAACCCGACCCCTCCCTGACACAAATCACACAGATATAACCCGACCCCTCCCCTGACACAAATCACACAGATATAACCCGACCCCTCCCTGACACAAATCACACAGATATAACCCGACCCCTCCCTGACACAAATCACACAGATATAACCCGACCCCTCCCTGACACAAATCACACAGATATAACCCGACCCCTCCCTGACACAAATCACACAGATATAACCCGACCCCTCCCTGACACAAATCACACAGATATAACCCGACCCCTCCCTGACACAAATCACACAGATATAACCCGACCCCTCCCTGACACAAATCACACAGATATAACCCGACCCCTCCCTGACACAAATCACACAGATATAACCCGACCCCTCCCTGACACAAATCACACAGATATAACCCGACCCCCTCCCTGACACAAATCACACAGATATAACCCGACCCCTCCCTGACACAAATCACACAGATATAACCCGACCCCTCCCCGACACAAATCACACAGATATAACCCGACCCCTCCCCGACACAAATCACACAGATATAACCCGACCCCTCCCTGACACAAATCACACAGATATAACCCGACCCCTCCCTGACAAATCACACAGATATAACCCGACCCCTCCCTGACACAAATCACACAGATATAACCCGACCCCTCCCTGACACAAATCACACAGATATAACCCGACCCCTCCCGACACAAATCACACAGATATAACCCGACCCCTCCCTGACACAAATCACACAGATATAACCCGACCCCTCCCTGACACAAATCACAGATATAACCCGACCCCTCCCTGACACAAATCACACAGATATAACCCGACCCCTCCCCGACACAAATCACACAGATATAACCCGACCCCTCCCTGACACAAATCACACAGATATAACCCGACCCCTCCCGACACAAATCACACAGATATAACCCGACCCCTCCCTGACACAAATCACACAGATATAACCCGACCCCTCCCTGACACAAATCACAGATATAACCCGACCCCTCCCTGACACAAATCACACAGATATAACCCGACCCCTCCCTGACACAAATCACACAGATATAACCCGACCCCTCCCTGACACAAATCACACAGATATAACCCGACCCCTCCCTGACACAAATCACACAGATATAACCCGACCCCTCCCTGACACAAATCACACAGATATAACCCGACCCCTCCCTGACACAAATCACACAGATATAACCCGACCCCTCCCTGACACAAATCACACAGATATAACCCGACCCCTCCCTGACACAAATCACACAGATATAACCCGACCCCTCCCTGACACAAATCACACAGATATAACCCGACCCCTCCCTGACACAAATCACACAGATATAACCCGACCCCTCCCTGACACAAATCACACAGATATAACCCGACCCCTCCCCGACACAAATCACACAGATATAACCCGACCCCTCCCCGACACAAATCACACAGATATAACCCGACCCCTCCCTGACACAAATCACACAGATATAACCCGACCCCTCCCTGACACAAATCACACAGATATAACCCGACCCCTCCCTGACACAAATCACAGATATAACCCGACCCCTCCCTGACACAAATCACACAGATATAACCCGACCCCTCCCTGACACAAATCACACAGATATAACCCGACCCCTCCCTGACACAAATCACACAGATATAACCCGACCCCTCCCTGACACAAATCACACAGATATAACCCGACCCCTCCCTGACACAAATCACACAGATATAACCCGACCCCTCCCTGACACAAATCACAGATATAACCCGACCCCTCCCTGACACAAATCACACAGATATAACCCGACCCCTCCCTGACACAAATCACACAGATATAACCCGACCCCTCCCTGACACAAATCACACAGATATAACCCGACCCCTCCCTGACACAAATCACACAGATATAACCCGACCCCTCCCTGACACAAATCACACAGATATAACCCGACCCCTCCCGACACAAATCACACAGATATAACCCGACCCCTCCCCGACACAAATCACACAGATATAACCCGACCCCTCCCTGACACAAATCACACAGATATAACCCGACCCCTCCCTGACACAAATCACACAGATATAACCCGACCCCTCCCTGACACAAATCACACAGATATAACCCGACCCCTCCCTGACACAAATCACACAGATATAACCCGACCCCTCCCTGACACAAATCACACAGATATAACCCGACCCCTCCCTGACACAAATCACACAGATATAACCCGACCCCTCCCTGACACAAATCACACAGATATAACCCGACCCCTCCCTGACACAAATCACACAGATATAACCCGACCCCTCCCGACACAAATCACACAGATATAACCCGACCCCTCCCCGACACAAATCACACAGATATAACCCGACCCCTCCCTGACACAAATCACACAGATATAACCCGACCCCTCCCCGACACAAATCACACAGATATAACCCGACCCCTCCCTGACACAAATCACACAGATATAAATGACACAAAACACAATAACCCGACCCCTCCCTGACACAAATCACACAGATATAACCCGACCCCTCCCTGACACAAATCACACAGATATAACCCGACCCCTCCCTGACACAAATCACACAGATATAACCCGACCCCTCCCCGACACAAATCACACAGATATAACCCGACCCCTCCCTGACACAAATCACACAGATATAACCCGACCCCTCCCTGACACAAATCACACAGATATAACCCGACCCCTCCCTGACACAAATCACACAGATATAACCCGACCCCTCCCTGACACAAATCACACAGATATAACCCGACCCCTCCCTGACACAAATCACACAGATATAACCCGACCCCTCCCTGACACAAATCACACAGATATAACCCGACCCCTCCCTGACACAAATCACACAGATATAACCCGACCCCTCCCGATCACACAGATATAACCCGACCCCTCCCTGACACAAATCACACAGATATAACCCGACCCCTCCCTGACACAAATCACACAGATATAACCCGACCCCTCCCCGACACAAATCACACAGATATAACCCGACCCCTCCCCGACACAAATCACACAGATATAACCCGACCCCTCCCTGACACAAATCACACAGATATAACCCGACCCCTCCCCGACACAAATCACACAGATATAACCCGACCCCTCCCTGACACAAATCACACAGATATAACCCGACCCCTCCCTGACACAAATCACACAGATATAACCCGACCCCTCCCTGACACAAATCACACAGATATAACCCGACCCCTCCCTGACACAAATCACACAGATATAACCCGACCCCTCCCTGACACAAATCACACAGATATAACCCGACCCCTCCCTGACACAAATCACACAGATATAACCCGACCCCTCCCTGACACAAATCACACAGATATAACCCGACCCCTCCCGACACAAATCACACAGATATAACCCGACCCCTCCGACACAAATCACACAGATATAACCCGACCCCTCCCGACACAAATCACACAGATATAACCCGACCCCTCCCTGACACAAATCACACAGATATAACCCGACCCCTCCCTGACACAAATCACAGATATAACCCGACCCCTCCCTGACACAAATCACACAGATATAACCCGACCCCTCCCTGACACAAATCACACAGATATAACCCGACCCCTCCCTGACACAAATCACACAGATATAACCCGACCCCTCCCTGACACAAATCACACAGATATAACCCGACCCCTCCCTGACACAAATCACAGATATAACCCGACCCCTCCCTGACACAAATCACACAGATATAACCCGACCCCTCCCTGACACAAATCACACAGATATAACCCGACCCCTCCCTGACACAAATCACACAGATATAACCCGACCCCTCCCTGACACAAATCACACAGATATAACCCGACCCCTCCCTGACACAAATCACACAGATATAACCCGACCCCTCCCTGACACAAATCACACAGATATAACCCGACCCCTCCCGACACAAATCACACAGATATAACCCGACCCCTCCCCGACACAAATCACACAGATATAACCCGACCCCTCCCTGACACAAATCACACAGATATAACCCGACCCCTCCCTGACACAAATCACACAGATATAACCCGACCCCTCCCTGACACAAATCACACAGATATAACCCGACCCCTCCCTGACACAAATCACACAGATATAACCCGACCCCTCCCTGACACAAATCACACAGATATAACCCGACCCCTCCCTGACACAAATCACACAGATATAACCCGACCCCTCCCTGACACAAATCACACAGATATAACCCGACCCCTCCCTGACACAAATCACACAGATATAACCCGACCCCTCCCTGACACAAATCACAGATATAACCCGACCCCTCCCTGACACAAATCACACAGATATAACCCGACCCCTCCCTGACACAAATCACACAGATATAACCCGACCCCTCCCTGACACAAATCACACAGATATAACCCGACCCCTCCCTGACACAAATCACACAGATATAACCCGACCCCTCCCTGACACAAATCACACAGATATAACCCGACCCCTCCCCGACACAAATCACACAGATATAACCCGACCCCTCCCCGACACAAATCACACAGATATAACCCGACCCCTCCCTGACACAAATCACACAGATATAACCCGACCCCTCCCTGACACAAATCACACAGATATAACCCGACCCCTCCCTGACACAAATCACAGATATAACCCGACCCCTCCCTGACACAAATCACACAGATATAACCCGACCCCTCCCTGACACAAATCACACAGATATAACCCGACCCCTCCCTGACACAAATCACACAGATATAACCCGACCCCTCCCTGACACAAATCACACAGATATAACCCGACCCCTCCCTGACACAAATCACACAGATATAACCCGACCCCTCCCCGACACAAATCACACAGATATAACCCGACCCCTCCCCGAAAACACAAAAAAATCCCCCACACAGATATAACCCGACCCCTCCCTGACACAAATCACACAGATATAACCCGACCCCTCCCTGACACAAATCACACAGATATAACCCGACCCCTCCCTGACACAAATCACACAGATATAACCCGACCCCTCCCTGACACAAATCACACAGATATAACCCGACCCCTCCCTGACACAAATCACACAGATATAACCCGACCCCTCCGACACAAATCACACAGATATAACCCGACCCCTCCCTGACACAAATCACACAGATATAACCCGACCCCTCCCTGATACAAATCACACAGATATAACCCGACCCCTCTGTCACTGTATACCCTATCAATATACAGATACACTATATTGCCAGAAGTATTCTCTCACCTGCCTTGACTCTATATGAGTTTAAGTGACATCCCATTCCTAATCCATAGGGTTCAATATGACGTCGCTCCACACTTTGCAGCTATAACAGCTTCATCTCTTCTGGGAAGGCTGTCCACAAGGTTTAGGAGGGTGTTTATGGGAATTTGTGACCATTCTTCCAGAAGCCCATTTGTGAGGTCACACACTGATGTTGGACGAGAAGGCCTGGCTCTGTCTCCACTCTAATTCATCCCAAAGGTGTTCTATGGGGTTGAGGTCAGGACTCTGTGCAGGCCAGTCAAGTTCATCCACACCAGACTCTGTCATCCATGTCTTTATGGACCTTGCTTTGTGCACTGGTGCACAGTCATGTTGGAAGAGGAAGGGGCCAGCTCCAAACTGTTCCCACAAAGTTGGGAGCATGGAATTGTCCAAAATGTCTTGGTATGCTGAAGCATTCAGAGTTCCTTTCACTGGAACTAAGGGGCCAAGCCCAGCTCCTGAAAAACAACCCCACACCATAATCCCCCCACCAAACTTTACACTTGGCACAATGCAGTCAGACAAGTACCGTTCTCCTGGCAACCGCCAAACCCAGACTCGTCCATCAGATTGCCAGATGGAGAAGCACGATTCATCACTCCAGAGAACGCGTCTCCACTGCTCTAGAGTCCAGTGGCGGCGTGCTTTACACCACTGCATCCGACGCTTTGCATTGCACTTGGTGATGTATGGCTTGGATGCAGCTGCTCAGCCATGGAAACCCATTCCATGAAGCTCTCTGCGCACTGTGCTTGAGCTAATCTGAAGGCCACATGAAGTTTGAAGGTCTGTAGCGATTGACTCTGCAGAAAGTTGGTGACCTCTTCGCACTATGCGCCTCAGCATCCGCTGACCTCGCTCCGTCAGTTTACGTGGCCTATCACTTCGTGGCTGAGTTGCTGTCGTTCCCAAACACTTCCACCTTCTTATAATACAGCTGACAGGTGACTGTGGAATATTTAGGAGCGAGGAAATGTCACGACTGGATTTATTGCACAGGTGGCATCCTATCACAGCTCCACGCTGGAACTCACTGAGCTCCTGAGAGCGACCCATTCTTTCATAAATGTTTGTAAAAACAGTCTGTATGTCTAGGTGCTTGATTTTATACACCTGTGGCCATGAAAGGGATTGGAACACCTGATTCTGATTATTTGGATGGGAGAGCCAATACTTTGGCAATATAGTGTATACACACTTGTGCATATCACATGTCGGTGCATCCCGTCCTCCTCTCCTCCTCCGCATGCAGTGTGTGTGTATCTCACTCAGTGACCCCCGTAGTCGTGTACGCGGTGCTCGCACTCTATACCGTCGTCTCGTTTCGCAGGAGGAAGGGTTGGAGCAGGAGCTGGTGAGTCTCCTGAAAGAGCTGTCAGCGGAGAAGTATCTGCCGATCTTCGCTCACCATCGCTTCTCCCTGGATATGTTGGAGAAGATGACACCAAACGACCTTAAGAAGGTACAGCGTGTGCAGGTGCCGGCCGCGGACACTCTACTCTGATGGGCGAGACACTTATAGCATGGTGCGGCCAGAGATACCCGGGGTGGGGGGTGATCATATGTCTTGCTTTATCTCCTTGACTTCATTTAAATCACTGTGAAGTGACCGTTGGGGCTTATCTACTAAACAGGGCATTATAGAGAGAGGGGTCTGCTGAATCCAGACAGATGGGAAATTGTAAATGATCAAATCTTCCAGCCGGAATGGAAAGTGTCCATTTTGACCCAAAATTTGTGATTCTTCACCCGTTCCATTTAGGCTTTATGAGAAAAACCTCAGTAAAAATATGTAAGGTTTAACCCCTGAGACACTGTTATAGACGGCGGTAGTTCGGGGGTTCAGTCTCTGCACCCTCGGTCACCTCTCCCAACACTCTCTCATGCTGTAGGTTGGAGTGCAGGAGGTCGGGTTACAGATTTCCATCATCGAGCGAGTTAAGGAGATCTGGAGACTCAAAAGAGGTAACGGACCCCCCCCCTCCGTCCCGTGACATTATCTCTGTAACATTCTATACTGTAACATTCTATAGAATCCCTCCTGTAACATTCTGTTCTGTAACATTCTATAGAATCCCTCCTGTAACATTCTGTTCTGTAACATTCTATAGATCCTATACTGTAACATTCTATAGAATCCCTCCTGTAACATTCTATAGATCCCCTCCTGTAACATTCTATAGATCCCCTCCTGTAACATTCTATACTGTATCATTCTATAGAATCCCTCCTGTAACATTCTATACTGTAACATTCTATAGATCGCCTCTTGTACCATTCTACACTGTAACATTCTATAGATCCCCTCCTGTAACATTCTGTTCTGTAACATTCTATAGAATCCCTCCTGTAACATTCTATACTGTAACATTCTATAGATCCCCTCCTGTAACATTCTGTTCTGTAACATTCTATACTGTAACATTCTATAGATCCCCTCCTGTAACATTATATAGATCCCCTCCTGTAACATTCTGTTCTGTAACATTCTATACTGTAACATTCTATAGAATCGATCATGTAACATTCTGTTCTGTAACATTCTATACTGTAACATTCTATAGATCACCTCCTGTAACATTCCATACTGTAACATTCTATAGAATCCCCTCCTGTAACATTCTGTTCTGTAACATTCTATAGAATCCCTCCTGTAGCATTCTATACTGTAACATTCTATAGAATCCCTCCTGTAACATTCTATACTCTAACATTCTATAGAATCCCCTCCTGTAACATTCTGTTCTGTAACATTCTATAGAATCCCTCCTGTAACATTCTATACTGTAACATTCTATAGAATCCCTCCTGTAACATTCTGTTCTGTAACATTCTATAGAATCCCTCCTGTAACATTCTATACTGTAACATTCTATAGAATCCCTCCTGTAACATTCTATACTGTAACATTCTATAGAATCCCTCCTGTAACATTCTGTTCTGTAACATTCTATAGATCCTATACTGTAACGTTCTATACTGTAACATTCTATAGAATCCCTCCTGTAACATTCTATACTGTAACATTCTATAGATCCCCTCCTGTAGCATTCTATACTGTAACATTCTATACTGTAACATTCCGCGTTGCCTCCCTCCTTCCCCCGTTACATTTTAACATTTCACTTGGTTCTAGATAAAGGTAAATCTCTGGATAATGTTCCACTGGACGAGCTGAAGCCCAGGCCACCCCAAGATGCTGAGCCGAGCGCACCCCAGATCCCTGAGCCGAGTCTGGAACCCGCTGCCATTCCTTTAATGGAAGTTCCTAACAGAAACTCTGAGTGTGTCGTCTGCCTGGAGCTAGAGGTGAGAGACGGTGACTGGCCGGGCGGCGCGTCGCGGCACATAAAGTGCAGAGACTGCACCTGTGTTAGATGCCAGTCTGCCGCGGGATGTGAGTGGAACGGACACCATCACCTCTCGTTATCGTCCTGTCTGAACGTAGCGCCTCTGCTGGACACCGCGCGTTATTGCTGCCGCTTCTATAATAATCGCTTCTCTCTTGGTTCCCCACCCCAGGCTCAGACTATCTTCCTGACGTGCGGACACGTGTGCTGCTGCGCCAAGTGCGGAGACGCGCTGCGTACCTGCCCCCTGTGCCGCGGAGAGATCACCCAGCGCATCCGGATATATCACAGCACCTAGGGGGCAGAGGAGGAGCGCCCCCCTATGGGCAGAGTGGATCCTGCTCCGGCTTCACAACCTGCAGAAGTGGTTGCAGGATGTAATTAGCATTCACTGTCTGGATTCTGGGGGTCTTGGGGGCGCACACGCTTTGTACAGCCCGTGTTACATGTAGCGTTTCCTCTTCGCCTGGCAATGTGAAGTGACTCGTCCCCGCGTGGCGGGCGAGCGCCTTGAACCCCGATATTACTCTGTATCTCCTGTCTGTGTCTGGGGGCGCACAGGGAAAAAAGTGAATATATGCCTGCAGTGCTGTCTATTTACCTGCACATCAAGCTCACTGGGGAGGGGGCACATGACACTTAGGGGCTTATTCACTAAACAGTGATACATCGTGATAAATCAGTTTAGGAAAAATATTGCAAAAAACTAAATTTTTACTTAAATTTTGACCTCGTGTTTAGTGAATCCCCCCTCCCCCTTCTTTCTCCTTAACCTTTTCAGAGCTGACAGCAGCACACGTCTCATCCGGCTCCTGTCACTTGAGGGGTTAATATATTTGCTGTGTATAGTGGTATGGCATCTCTCTCTGTATATAACCCGCCTTCCCGGTCATTTTAGATCGGCGTGACGTGTCCGTTATCCTGTGTGCGGGAATACTGCAATTCTTTGCTCTTTGTTTTGTTCGTTTTGGTTTTTTGTTTCGTTTTTTATTTTAAGTTTTGCTTGTTTCGTTTTTTATTTTAAGTTTTGCTTGTCTTTTAATTTTTTTGCTTTATTTTTTGTGTTATATATTTTTTTGCTTCTATTTTTTTGCTTTGTTTTTGTTTTTTTACTTTGTCTTTTGTGATTTTTATATTATATTTGTTTTGTCTTTGCTTTGTTTGTTTTTTGTTTTTTACAGATCATACAAACACAGGTACAGTAAGGATGATACAGCACAAACACACACCCTGTGCTCAACATGTGTCGGAAAATACTCCTCTTTTTCTACCAGTATCTGTTATTATTCCGGTCTTGAGGTTTAACCCCGTGATAACAGAAACCCGAGAAGAAACAAATCGCGCCGGATCATCAATTACAGATTTTATAGAAATACAAAGAGACTTCAATGTTCTCACAAGTAAAGAGCCTGATTGGCTCCTACTTTGTGCCTTTAAGCCTCTATGGGTGGGGGGGGGGGTTTCGCCCACAATCCATGATTTTGTGTCTTGAAATCTTCGGATCATTGGGTCATCTTCGGATCATTCCGGGTTGAATGTTGCTTCAAAGGGAAACAGTATATAGTGCAATAACGTGTTTGGACCGTGCAATAAGAGAGTTATGATAGGTGCGCTCACGTGTCCCGGAGCCTCCTGGATTGGTGGCTCCGTATATGCACCCTGGACCACCTGGGGGGAGGGGGGTCTCACCCTCACTCGATATCCTGTCGGACTGATGAAGCTTGCAGGATAGCGAGCGAAACGCGTTTTGCTACATGTTTCCTTTTGTATTGTTTGATTCTAGTAATTAATGAAGTTTGCAGTGTAACTCTGAGGCTCTATCTATTGCCGCCTCCACACGCCGGGGCGGCTTCTTGACACCGGCGGCCGATGGAGGTTGTGTCTTCGTTAAAGAAAACATCCACTGGATCTGGATATTGAGTGAGACCCCCCCCCCCCAAGCGGTCCAGGGTGCATATACGGAGCCACCGATCCAGGAGGCTCCGGGACGCGTGAGCGCACCTTTCATATCTCTCTTATTGCACTATATACTGTTTACCTTTGAGGCAACATTCAACCCGGAACGATCCGAAGATTTCAAGACACAAATTCATGCATTGGAGGGAGCAGCCCCCCCCCTTAAAGGGACAAAGTAGGAGCCAATCAGGCTCTTGACTTGTGAGAACATTGAAATCTCCTCGTGTTTACATAATATCTGTAATTGATGATCCGGCGCGATTTGTTTCTTCTCGGGTTTCTGTTATCACGGGGTTAAACCTCAAGACCGGAATAATAACAGATACTGTTAGAAAAAGAGGAGTCTTTTCCGACACACGTTGAGCACAGGGTGTGTGTTTGTGCTGTAACATCCTTACTGTACCTGTGTTTGTATGCTCTGTATTCTGGGTGAGCGATACACCCATCGATGAGCTGTAAGATTGTAACTTTGTTATAAAGATTATTGCTGTCAGTTGTAGATTCCAGCGCCTCATGACATCATAACCCCGAGTGGGTCATCACGGCCTGGATGCTGGAGTCACCCTGACATGCCGCAGCCTATAGTGCTGCAGTGTACCGTGCTGCATTTATGTGTGAAGGGGTGGAAGTGTCGGATTTTGGGTTCCCTGAGGTACCACGTGTCGATTCTTTGCTGTCTAGGGGTATGAACATGCGGGGTCTGCCTCGCTGGGACAGCCGGGACGTTTTGTATCTCTGTGCTGATCACGTGTTTAAGCATCTCGTCTGCGCCGTGTGTCGCTCTCTGTGTGTCGCACGCTGTGTGTCGCTCTCTGTGTGTCGCTCTCTGTGTGTCGCGCGCTGTGTGTCGCGCGCTGTGTGTCGCGCGCTGTGTGTCGCACGCTGTGTCGCGCGCTGTGTGTCGCTCTGTGTGTCGCGCGCTGTGTGTCGCGCTGAATCCTACGGACAGTCGCATATCGTGCTGTATAGTTGTGGTGAGTATCACAGCCTATTTATTATATTATATCCCTCATACCTCGCTGCGTCCAGAACTGGCATTTAATAACCGCCTGGGATTACCCAAGCACTTTATATGGCGATAGACATGGCGGCCGCCTCTGCACGCGCACATATATCACCAGGATGTTGTTTTTTTCAGTTTGCCGCACGCATTATCCTGTTTACTCCTCTCACACATCCTGCATTGCTGACCTGGTACAGCAGCCAGGGGGCGCTATGGGGGGGGCAGTCGTTCTGAGCTGAAATTTCCAGGTTTTCCTACTTTGTGACGGATCGTTTGGATTTTAATAAGGACTCGGAGGCGAGTATTTGCCATGTCTTTGAATCGATCCCTGAAAGCAGGTATTACATCATAACCGCCGCCTGGTAACGCGGCAGACCACATCCCCTGCTGCCCGCCTTTCATATCCCCGGTTATTGCGTCCTCGCGGCCATCTGCTGGAGTCTGTGATGTCACCGGCCGACACGTTATTTAATCAGCAGACCTTTTAAATGTGTGTTTTATCTCCGGTCAACAAACCGATCCCTTCTTTATCTAATTTAATGTGTAAATGTTTTGTGGATTTTATTTAATTTCTTGTTATTTGGGGGGGGGGGGGCTCAATAAAATCAATAAATATTATTTTTATCCTTTTCCCCAGAAGTTATTCTTTCACCATTTAATTTAATGAGTAGATGAAGTGGACGATCCATGAGATGCTGCGATTTAATCCTGCAGACAGATCTACATAAAGGGTTAACTACTCGGGGAGAGGCAGGATTGGTTGGTCGCTTCCTGATTTGGGCGGAGCTTCCTGCAGAAGCCACACAGCCTGGGGGTCCGCAGCAAAGGCAGAGAATCCAAACGGAATGGCCTGTGTGTGTTTTATTTATCATTCATTTATTCCATTTAGGTTTGATTTATAAAACGAGTCAGACGTGAATATGGGAATCCCTGACTTGCATCCTACATTCCCAAACTGAGACGTAAAGGATGTGACTTGTTCTTATTCACTTTTTTGGGGAGCATGAATGTTACAGCGTCTCACTGTGTGTCCAGGCACCTCTCAGCGATAGAACTTTTTTTGCATCCAGGACCCTCAGGATTTTGGACACAGGGTGTGACCTGTGACACGTCTCATCCCTGCTGACCTCACTCAGGCGTTTACCACATCACCTGCCTGTACAATAACTGCATCATATTGTCAGGTCGCCACCTTGTGGCTGTGGAAAAAATTCCTGCGGTAAAAAATATTGTGTATATTTGGATGACCTGAAAGTAATTTTTGATGGCGGGGGGGGGGGGGGGCACGCTCATACTTTGCTGCCACAGCCGTTACACTCCCTGACCTCCTTAAACTTTGGTGGGTGAGCCCCCACCCCACGTCCGGGTTGGGGAGCCCTTCTATGGAGGAGGCCAGGACGTGTGCAACGACTGAGGCGGCAAAATACTCGCCTCCTGTCTTTATTAAAATAAAGATTATTCCCTCAACCTCGCTGGAATAAATTATTATTTTACATCCGAAAAAACGCTGCAAAATAAAAATGGCACAATTCAGTGTCACCTTGTAAGGTGCAAAGTAACGGTACTGTATGTTTTAGGGTTAGTGTCACGGTTAAGGTTTGTAATTAGGGTTATGTTACTATTCGTGCTTGGTTTTGGGGTACGTTAGAGTTAGGTTTAGGGTTACCATTCCTGGGTTAGGGTTACTTTTACAGTTAAGGTTACTAGTTGTGCTTAGTTTAAGGCTGCTTTTAGGGGTAGTTTTGAGGTTAGGGTTACTTTAGGGGTTATGTGACTATTTGTGCTTGTTTTAGGGTTTGGGTTAACGTTAGGGTTATGGTTCTTTTTTGTGTTTGTTTGGGGGTTAGGGTCGCTATATGTGATCGTTTCAGTGTTCGGGTTGTGCTTTCCTGTTTGTGCTTGGTTTAGGTTTAGGGTTACTGTTTTACCGCCGCGACGGGTAACGGTTTAGGTTTTTATCAAACTGATTGTAAGCAGGATTTCACACCAGGCGCTGCTCCCCCATATTAAGAGCTCTAGCGATTCCACTGCTCAGTGTCCTTTACGTCTCAGCTTGGGAATCCGTGAGCCTTTTCATTCTAACACTCAACTTTCAACATTAAGTTGATGACGGAGGGGAATCGGCCGTTGTTCCTGGAGGTGCTGCTGCATCGCTGGTATTAATGTGCAGGTGGTGTCTGCTTAACCCTTTGCATGCCGTTTGCTTATTTTCTTACTCGGCAATGCTCCAGGCACTAAAGTGTTAAAATACCTTGCAGAGCTAAGCTGCGCTCCTGTGTGGTGAGGGTCAGGAGGTGCCCAGGGAGCACATCATGGCGTCTGGTGGGCAGGAGGTGCCCAGGGAGCACATCATGGCGTCTGGTGGGTAGGCGCTGCACTGTATATAGTGACACTGTAACCCCCAGCTCCTAATACAGAGAGATTCCAGTAAGTTCCCCCACGTCCCACACGCATTGTGTGACCCCCGTCCACTGTGTGACCCCCCGTGCATTGTGTGACCCCCTGTGCATTGTGAGACCCCCCCTGCACTGTGTGACCCCCGTGCATTGTGTGACCCCCCCGTGCATTGTGTGACCCCCCATGCACTGTGTGACCCCCATGCATTGTGTGACCCCCGGGCAGCGCGGCATAATCATTTACTGAGCGGTGAAGGTGCCCAGTAACATGTGACTCGTCGGTCCCCGGGGGGCGAGGGGGGGGGGCTACATTTTCTATATCCAATATATAACCACTTCAACGCGTGGGTAAAGGGCCCCGGGGGGAGCGTCAAACCCTGCAGGGCCCCTGGAACTCGCTGGCTTCTCATATGGATTGGGGGAAGGTTTCTTGGACTTTTGGGGGTTTATCTGCTAAACTGAGAATTGTGAAGGATTTTTATTTTTTTATCTTTTTTTTTTTTAAAAGAAAAGCTGCGCCACAGTGAATGAGCCCCGTACAGATCGGATCAGCTGCTGGCGGGTAAAGGGTTACAGGAGGCTTGTATAGCTGTAAGACTGTGAACGCTGAGGCCCACAGCCTCGGGTTTAGGTATGTGCGCCACCTTCCCCTTTACAGCCACCGAGTCCGGAACCACAACCCTTATTTATTTTATGTATTCATTGTTTTATTAATATTGTCACAATGTAACCCTCCCCCTTCCACGAGGCCTCGATCAGCAGCGAACAATTTCCAAAAAAGCCTCCAGCGATATTAAAACCACAGCTCCCATGATCCTTTGCTAGCCTGCTAGGCGCTATTGCATGATGGGAGTTAAAGTTCTACATCCTGGAGTCATTTCAGTCAATGATATTTGTATCTCCCACCCGAATAACCCCTGGAGGGGGGGGGCGCGGGGGCGGCCTGCACCTGGAGACACTAAATGGGAGACAACACATCTCCCATGAGTCTCCACCAATATAATGAGTGACAGAGTATTATGGGAGATGTAGTTCCAAAACATTGGGAAGGCCAAGGTTGTTGAGCCGTATGGTCGACTGGCAAAGCATCATGGGAGCTGCACTCCTGAGGTTGTCGCCCTGTTCGGCGGTGACCTTGGCTGGTGCCGGCTCGGCGTGGTTTGGCCCATCCTGCATTTCATCACTTGTTGCTTAGGTTTACACGATGATGTAATACGTGTTTTATGCTGCGAGGCGTCACACGTCTTGATTACGACCCGTCATGGCGCTTACTCGCCCCTCTGGCGCCTAGTAACACATTGCGCTGTCGGATGCCAGTCGTCTCGGTAATGTGAAGGTTGTCGTGTTACTCTCTGTGATCACACGTTGTTGTGTCCCTGTATCTAAACCGTCCAATAAAAGTGCCTTTGCATGAAGTCTCCTCTGTGGTCCTCTCTCTATGATCAGTAAAGCGAGATGATCTGATTGCCAGGCTCCCCCCGCTCTTCCCTCTTACACGAGGGGGGGGGGCTATGGAATGAGCCCCCAGGGCTGTCATTCGGCACCAAATCGACCTCTTTGAACAGGACACAATTTTCCTTTAATTGTCCCAAAACTCTGTATCTTCTCTCAACTGCATCACGAGTCCCTAAATCTGTGAAGAATCCAAATGATTGAATGTATCACTATTTTGGTCGAATATCCTGTACGTTCAGCTCGTTTCCTGGTGCCTCCTGCCTCTGTAAGAACCATTTCAATCCCCTCTCCTCCTCAACACTAAACAAAGCAGCAGAAACTCCCTCCCTCCTGCTGTTCACCAGGAAGATACGGGTCACGGAGGAGCATACTGCAGTATGCGGAAGCCGCTGGATACATTACAGTTAAAGTGTCGGCTGCTAAAACACTTCTTATACCAACCCAAATTTTAAAAACGTCTAGAACAGGTGTCTCAAAGTCCGGACCCACAGGATGTTTCTGAAATACAGCTCCCATCATCCTCTGGCCATATAGTACATTCAAAGCATTCTGGGAATTATTGGCATCAACATCTGGGGGGCCGGAGTTTGACACCCCTGCTATGGAGTGTCCCCTTTAAGGTATTTTTCATAAAACAGGGATAAAGGACCTCTCCCTCTTTCCACGGGTTCACCCCCTTAACTATACCTTAGGTGTACCAGCCCCCCCACCTGATTTTTGGGATGTTTATGTAGCGGAGGCCTGTATGGTAAGATACCGTGTGAAACGCGTTGGCTGTGGGCACTGAATCCCTCGCCAGATGTTTATGTAGCGGGGGCCTGTGAATCTGCGCGGTTGTGGTGTGAAACGCGTTGGCTGTGGACACTCAATCCCTATGTCCATGATTCCACTCATCGAGTGTAAAACAACCATCAGAAAGTCTGTTACTGCTTCAGCTTCCCGGGGAACGAGTAACCGGGCGGCCGTCACGCCATGTTTTCCTATAAACACAGTGTTTTGGTTAAATATTTGCCGATTTCATTTCTAATCCCTATGACCAACGGACAAAGTTTTATTTCTGTACGTGCTCCAAGCTGGAGAGGAGGGAATCGGGGGGGGGGGTCCAAACCTGCCCTCGCACCGAAATCAATGAAAGGGAGGTTTGGAGGTTTTTTCACCAAGAGTAACCCAAGGGAGACCATGGGTGGAATTTTCACAAAAACCTCACTTTTATCCCCACAATTGGTAACTTTATCCCCTTTTACCCCATCCTGGAAGAGTCTGATAAATTAATGGGGAGGGGGCCGGCGCCCAGCTCAAAGGCCTTCATGTTCTTGTCTGCAGACGCATTGACCGGCTTGGCAGACGCATTGACCGGCTTGGCAGACGTTGCCGACAGATTGGCCTTTTGTAGTTTCTGGGTATAATCGGTCACAAGTCACATCCCGTAGCCGCCAAGCTGAAGGAACACCAGAGTTGGCTTTTATTTCTTTAGATTCAGCTATTTGGGGCTAAAACTTGCAATTCTGCACTTACTGCCTTTTAATGATTAACCCCTGTCCTGCCGCAGGACACAATGTTTACACCGAGCCCTCCCTCCATGTTCTGGGAATCATGGGATCTCAGCGTCACAGTCTGTCGAGTAAAGCTCGGTGGTGGGTTTGGCACATGCCCCCTTCACTGGGACCTTAACCTGTGTCCTGGAAGCCGGGATAAACAACCATCTCGAGAGTTTGCATGTGTCCACCGGCGGAGAACGGACAAAGTTCAGCGCTCTCGATAAACCTCTAACCCCCCACTCTGGTGAAAACCTTTTGCCGTCTTTGTTCCAAGGCGAGTCCCGTGCTAGTTAGTGATAAATTCGATTGCATGAACATGGGGTCTAAGAGTCCACAATCCATCAGACATAAGGACCTCTGCAAGCGGTGCGAGCCGGCAGTCACCTGTCTGTGTCCGACCACGAGGACAACGGATGATGGAAGACTGACGGCAACCTGAAAGGCCACCGTTGACAAACTCAACTGGATCCATCAACCCTTCCACAACAACAAAGCCAAATGTTAATCTCGTCGGCTCAATGTTCTGATCGACTCTTCGTGAAAATGGAAAAAGACTGAAGACCATGAAGTCCTTTGAGATAGAATGTCCTAGCTGAACTCCTTTTCTGGCCAGATAGACCACGTTGTGAGTCTCACTGAACATCAAGCAACCCAAGCTCCTCGGTTTCTGTGATAATTCATTATCTTGGATTCCAAATTCTGACCCGAGACAGCTGAAGACTTTGCACACAGCCGTTCAACATACACAAAACTGTCCAACGGAAACCTTAAATCGAGGTTCAGAAGGAGCCACGAGGGGCCAAACTCAAAGAACATTAATTATTTGAAATCGGACTCCAGAGCCTAGACATCCTTCATCAGCCATTAAACCCTGAAGAAAGACACATCCATCCATAAGACTGAAAGTTATGAGATTGGCCAATGGTGAGAGAACGTCCGGCTATTTGATCAACCTAGGTCTACAACATATGCAAGATCCTGCCCAGCAGAAACTCCACTCTACCAAAGGAGACACTTGAACCTGTCAGGCAAGGACACATCTTCGGGATCTTTCCACCATTCATGGATCCACTGGAAACCAAAGACGAATACATCGCAAGGTCTCACCACCACCATCCACAGATCCATTAAAACCAGATCTGGAGAAATAGTTTCAAGGGGACCACAGAGGGATAATCCACAGTATTCCTCCAGAAGGAACCTACACGCTAAAGCCTGGTCTTCTGGTCTCATGTAAGTCCTGTGTTTCCTAAGCCATTGGTTGCAGACACCTTATTCGACCAGCTGCCCGTTACGTGAAGCTCTTCTCATTCACCGTGCTCTTTTATGAGGCTAAACCATTAACCAGCTTCCAGTAAGGTCTTCTTTAAACCTACTCCATGTATGGTCCCGACGCTAATATACAGACTGCGTATGTTGTGTGACGGTTTCCGTGTTTCATGCCATAAGTTCATATTGACCATCAGTTAGACCACATTCCACTCACTGGCCATATTAACCTGCCCGGCCTCTGTCTCCAATCTTCTCATCAGGTCAGTGATCACCCCTGAACATAATGGAAATGACATCACTTGAAACCCAGGAAAAGGTCAATCCGGGAGAGTGCGCCATATGCTATGAGACCTATAAGACCCTGTCCAAGTTGCGATCACCCAGGACATTACAATGTGGACACAGCATGTGCCTTCACTGCCTGAGAAAGCTGGAGTGCCATAGCTTGCTGCTGTCCTTTGTGGTGTGCCCTTTCTGCCGTTGTGTCACCGTTGTACCTACAGAAGGAGTGCAGGCCCTAAAGACGGACGCGGAGACCCAAAGACGGGCATCTATGGGAACAGTGATTTCTGAAGACTCAGAAGATACATATTCCCAAAGCTCTGGTTTCTCCAGTGCCTACTCACCAAATCTGTCCGATGGTGGAACGCACTCTCCACGACCCTCCATTTTCACGGTTAGTGACATAGTGTCTCTTGAAGAAGGACACCTGTGGGGTGATCGGTACATGCAAGAGATTCGAAGCACCTACCTCCAGGGAATCACACTTCGGGTGGCGCAATCTGAAGCCCACCCATCGCCAGCTGCCACCATGCCCTTATTCGCTGACCGGATGCGCCTTTGCTTCGCCCTTGCCCTCATCATCCTCATCGCATGCGTCTTCTTCCTCATCATATTCTTCAAGTGAAGGACGTTGGAGACTAATGTGCAAGATGGGAAAATGGGGACTTTGCTGTATCCGTTTGGACTTGTACCCATGGTATGGACCCGAGGGCCCTCAGAGACCCACATTGCTGTGACTGACCCCGATTACAGCCCCCGAAGCCCCACGATTCCAAGGGTTTGGGGTCCAGTAAAACTGTGGGAAGAGGGGAACATTCACTCGTATCTTTACCCCTAGTATGCTAAGAAATAATCCGAATCTCACACGTCCACCGTCTAATCACCTCGTGAAGCCACCGAGCGATCCCGCGGCTCACGGATAATTCTGCCACAGAAAATAAATACTGTTTCCTGAGCAACGTGTGGTTTATATCAAGAACGATTCACCGCTCAAACCCCGTGGCCCGGCGTCCCTCCTTAAAGCGACAGGACTCCATATTCACCCTGTAACTCGCATTCAGTAACCAAGGGGCCCGTGGGTCCAACCACCACCCAAACCTTCATCGACCAAGGAGGACGACGCCAAGTGACTGAAACGTGTCCTTCAATATGTGACACAACTGTTTCTGGAGCACCTGGTGCCGTTCTTGGTCGATGAAGGTATCGTTGGTTTTGGCCCCACCAGCCGCCTTCGTAACTGAATTTTACATGGAGGACCTTCCCGTGAGTGCGTCTCCCTGCGTCCAGCTATTAGCTTGTAGGGAGATGGGCGCCTTATAGAGGTGCTGGGTGCAACGTGTGTGTCGCCTCTGACGGACGGGGAATATGCGAACCTCCAGCCAGACCCAACTTTTCCCGGCTATAGCAGGTATGGATCATTTCCCAGATTGTGAGTTCCTACGGGAATAGGGCCCTCATCTCCTCCTGTACCGTTTGTCAAATGTTGTTCAATGTATTGTAACCCTGTCTATACTGTGCTTATTGTACAGCGCTGCGGAATATGCTGGCGCTTTATAAATAAAGAATAATAAGAATTTATGAACCATCCATCTCGGCAGATGGACCTGCTGGTACTGCCCCCTAGTGCCTTCATGGCATCATCTGCCCACAGTCACCCAGGCTCATTGCTGACCGTCTACCAAGGGTCACCCAGACGCATTGCTACCAGCTGCCCACAGCTCACCCAAGCTCATTACTGCCCCCGTGCCCACAGGATCACCCAGACTCAGTGCTGGCACCTGCTCTCCAAGACTCATTGACCCCTGCCCTTTGAGGGTCACCCCGGCTCATTGCTGCCCCCTGTCCTGTGAGGGTCACCCCAGCTCATTGCCGCCCCATGCCTTGTGAGGGTCACTTTGGCTCATTGCCGCCCCCTGCCCCGCGAGGGTCACTTTGGCTCATTGCCGCCCCCTGCCCCGCGAGGGTCACCCCGGCTCATTGCCGCCCCCTGCCCCGCGAGGGTCACCCCGGCTCATTGCCGCCCCCTGCCCCGCGAGGGTCACCCCGGCTCATTGCCGCCCCCTGCCCCGCGAGGGTCACCCCGGCTCATTGCCGCCCCCTGCCCCGCGAGGGTCACCCCGGCTCATTGCCGCCCCCTGCCCCGCGAGGGTCACCCCGGCTCATTGCGCCCCCTGCCCCGCGAGGGTCACCCCGGCTCATTGCCGCCCCCTGCCCCGCGAGGGTCACCCCGGCTCATTGCCGCCCCCCTGCCCCGCGAGGGTCACCCCGGCTCATTGCCGCCCCCTGCCCTGCGAGGGTCACCCCGGCTCAGTGCCGCCCCCTGCCCTGCGGGTCACCCCGGCTCAGTGCCGCCCCCTGCCCTGCGGGTCACCCCGGCTCATTACACTGGTAAACAAAATTATTAAAAAATGTCTGTCACCGGATGATCCCGGGGTGATTCTGGCTGGTTTTTGTTGCAATCTCAGATATCGGCTTAGAAAGTCTCCGTCACGTAACATTCTGAAGTGACGATTTGATGTTTACGATACAATGAACAGACGTCGCTTTCAGGTCACGTTACGTTAGTAAACACTCATGTAGGATTTTCCCTCTTAAGGGTCTGACAATCGTCTGCGAGTTCACCGGAGCTTCACCTGTCCAGATACCTATTCACTATTACCAGAACATCCTGGTGAAACCGCCCCCATCACCGACAGCTCCTAGACTTACTGGGAAACAATCCAGTTGTGAATCTAAGAAGTGCCTTGACAAAGCCCTGATACCGGTGTCTGGTAAGAGTCAGAGGATTCACTGGTTTCGGAGGTGTCGGCTTTCTCAAAGGACTCCACGTCCAGCTCCTCCACATTTCATTCAACCGACTGGCAAATGTCTCATCTTTCAGCAGTTTCCTAACATCAGCTCCGACCATGATCCCAGCTTTGATCTTCCCCTGTTACTGACCCAGCAGCTCCTCGGGTGACCTCCAGTGGGCAGGAGTCATTAGACTCAGCGTTGCCCCATTCTCAGAGGGTCACCCATTCATTACTACTATTCCAAGTCCACGGTTTGTCTCCCAGATTCATTACTGCACCTGCTCACCGGGGTGTCTCCCCCTCCCCCCCCCACTCCCTGGGGTTCCCATCTAGTGCTGCTCCTCATATCGTCCTAACAGGCCAGGTTTGCAGGATATCTGAAGCACAGCACAGGTGATATGATTTGCTGCTCAGTGATTGCAGGATTCAGTCTGCATTTCCCCCAAGGTGATCCTTAAAACCTGTCCTGTTAGAGGGACCGGAGGACAGTCAGCTCCGATCTCAGACAGGAGAGACGCATCAATGTGTGTAAAGAGGGGCGAGCGCGGTCACCCTGAATCCCCGATCCCTACTGTATGAAAGGGGCTGACACCCACCCCCCCCCCCCCCCCCCCCCCCCCAGAGCGGCTGGAGAGGGAGCGCAGAGCACGTTACCGGCTGCCTGAGCCGACGAAGATTACCCAGATCTCCCATGGGGCAGAATGTGCGGGCAGCGCGTCACCCAGTGACACCACGGGGTATAAAACCATAAAACCCAGCTACACGTAACCAAGGATCTAAACAGGAGTAAGATACAAATAGCCAGGGCTTATACTGGGGGAGGTGTGCACAAATATCTGACGCATGCCAGGTCACAGCTTGCTGCGGGGGTATAGGTGGGTTTGTGTGCGGGAGGATTGCAGGAAGACGGTCCGAAGCCAGTAATCTGCCGCGCTGTGACATCACACTCTGGATACTTTGTAACACGAGAAAAAAACAATTCTACTGGTTAGAAAATTTAATTAAGAAAAGAGAAATGACAGACGTTAGTGAACCTCAATCCGGTCACACCGGCACCTGTGCCAAGCCTGGTCTCTGCCAGGTCCCGTGGCTCCTACGTCAGGACAAGCGACAACCAACACCGCAGGACGACGTCTGTAAGACCAGGACTTCTTGCCACTGAAGAGAAAGACACAGGATGTCCAGGCGCGGCGCACGCCGAATAATGAGCTCTGGTTACAGAGGCGCCAGTGATGCCACACACGGCAAACACCAGCTTCTGGTTCCTCTTCCGTTCATGGCTACAGATAAATCCTCGGCCTAAATCAGCCGCAACGAGGAGGAGAAGCAGGAGGACAACCCCAAAGTCTCTGACCTGCTGTGACCTTCCAGGCTCTACCAACCCATGTCATCATCATCGTCATCATCACCGAAGAGAGGAGCGGGAGGGGGGCGCCCCTTAAGACTCTGAAAGAAACGGGGAGACGAGCGTCAAGACGATGAGATGAAACAGAGGCAGAGGGGTAACACTCCCTAAAAAGCATGTTAGGGGCTCCTCCATATATTCAGGGTGTGTTTTTAGGGGTTCCTCCATATATTCAGGGTGTGCGGGTGTGTTTTTAGGGGCTCCTTCATATATTCAGGGTGTGTGGGTGTCTTTTTAGGGGTTCCTCCATATATTCAGGGTGTGCGGGTGTCTTTAGGGGCTCCTCCATATATTCAGGGTGTGTGGGTGTGTTTTTAGGGGTTCCTCCATATATTCAGGGTGTGTGCGTGTCATTTTAGGGGTTCCTCCATATATTCAGGGTGTGTTTTTAGGGGTTCCTCCATATATTCAGGGTGTGCGGGTGTGTTTTTAGGGGCTCCTTCATATATTCAGGGTGTGTGGGTGTCTTTTTAGGGGTTCCTCCATATATTCAGGGTGTGTGGGTGTGTTTTTAGGGGCTCCTTCATATATTCAGGGTGTGTGGGTGTCTTTTTAGGGGTTCCTCCATATATTCAGGGTGTGCGGGTGTCTTTAGGGGCTCCTCCATATATTCAGGGTGTGTGGGTGTGTTTTTAGGGGTTCCTCCATATATTCAGGGTGTGCGGGTGTGTTTTTAGGGGTTCCTCCATATATTCAGGGTGTGTGGGTGTGTTTTTAGGGGTTCCTCCATATATTCAGGGTGTGTGGGTGTGTTTTTAGGGGTTCCTCCATATATTCAGGGTGTGTGCGTGTCATTTTAGGGGTTCCTCCATATATTCAGGGTGTGCGGGTGTCTTTTTAGGGGCTCCTCCATATATTCAGGGTGTTCGGGTGTCTTTAGGGGCTCCTCCATATATTCAGGGTGTGCGGGTGTGTTTTTAGGGGCTGCTTTGTATATTTAGGGTGTGCGGGTGTGTTTTTAGGGGCCCCCTTGTTCTAGATGACATTAACGTTACGGCCTCTCGGGGGGGGGGGGGGATATTTAAAAAACCTGTAAAAGCAGATTTCACTAAATTACTTTATTTGCAACATTTTTTTTGTGCGGGGGGGAGGGGGTCCCTTTCATCTTTAGGGTCTCTCTCCCCCCCCCCCCCCCCCCCCCGTCACAGGTGATAGTTACCACTTCCTCCTCGTCTTCCTCTTCCGGCTTCGGTTTCTGGGTTCGAGGAGACGCGAGTTTAAACAGGTCGTCGTCGTCCGACTCGTCCAGGCTGTAAGACACAGTTATGGTGGATTTAATGTCACACAGAGCTCCCTGCTTGCGCCCTGGTGTGCAGCCTGTGATCATGCAGGGCTGTCACTTTGCTGAGGGGGGGGGGGGTCTTAAAAATCAGGCACGTCTGTGGATTAACCTGTTTGTCACCGCATGATTTGGTGTATGTTCCCGGGACGCCGGATGGTCAGGGTTCTGGCAGCCGCAGCTCCTGGCAGCACAAAGCACCTGCTCATACCGCGTTCACAATTTAAACTGTCAGCTCTGTTGCCCACACGGAAACCTGCGAAGTATCGCCCGACCCACCTAACCCCCAGATCTTGTAGTAAAAGATGTCTGACCTGAGTGGGGGCTTCGGAGGCAGTGCCGGTGGCCGCCTGGATGCTGTCGGGGGTAAGGGGGGGCTGCTGCCATCCTCATCGCTCTCCAGGAGCGGAGGGGCTTTCGGTTTCCTGTCCTCTAGATCTTCAGTTTTGGCAATCGTGGTGGGGACAGGTGACCCTTCCCCGGCCGTTTCCGTCTCACCGGACGCCGCAGACACGTCGACTTCAGAGGGAGAGTCCTTTCCTTCTCCGTCCGTCTGGCCGGGTCCTGTGTCTACACACGCTGCGGAGCCGGACATGTCACTGCACACCATGTGCACCAGGGCCGAGAAGGACTCCAGCACCTCCTCAAACACCGCCACCGAGTCCTCTCCCAGGTCCGTATGGTCAGGCTTGGTGTCGTAGTGCTGTCCTTCTTCCAGGCTGTTTTCCAAGTTCTGTATCACCACAGCATAGTCATCTACTTGTTGAGGCAGACCTTCTCTTTCTTCATCTGGATTTTTTGGGTGCTCGCCACCCTGTGGCACCATCACACCAGGACTCCCCTTTGCTAGGGCAGCCGCCTGCTTGACCGGCGGGGCGGCAGCCTGCGTGACCGGCGGGGCGGCAGCCTGCGTGACCGGCGGGGCGGCAGCCTGCGTGACCGGCGGGGCGGCAGCCTGCGTGACCGGCGGGGCGGCAGCCTGCGTGACCGGCGGGGCGGCAGCCTGCGTTACGGCAGCCTGCGTGACCGGCGGGGCGGCAGCCTGCGTCTCCCTCGTGTCGTCCTCCTCTTCGCTGTCGCTCCCCACAGGTTCCCGAGCCGGTTCCTTGTTCAGCAGCTGCAGCGTTGTTGCCTGTTGACCAGATACCAGGGTTAGTGAGACGCCCGCAGAGACAGGTGAGGGCCCTCTCCTGGAACAGACATGTTTCCTGCTGCTCCGCTTTTCCAATTAATGCAGCGTCTGATCAATAAATCGGGATTAAAGCGCGTCGCGGCTGCGCAGGGTGAGCTTCAGGAGATCAGAGGTGACTCCAGACGCATTATGGTGGCGAAACCAAAAGTCTAGATGATTTGCGGTGGAAGCTCTGAGATACCAGGAGACATCTCAATAGACAACGTTGGCCGGCTTGGGGTAATGGGGGTTTCAGGTGATGCTTGGAATCACTAAGTTTTACCTTAATGGTGCTCATGATGGCGCCCAGGATGGCTCGGCCGCTGTATGTTTCGTCCAGGTCGAACTCATTCCGGAGAGACTGGAAGACGCTGTTCATGATCTTCTTCACCTGGACGACCAGAAATAAAGAAAATTCAAATGTAGGCACTGTCACGACCACTACGGGCGCTGCTGCGAAAGACGCCGGGATAAGCCACCCACTGTCTCTGCACACTTCTCTCTCTCGCAACAGGGACGCAGAGCGCGATACAATGATCCCAGGATTGCAACGCAGTACAAGTCTTCTCTTGAAGCGGGTAATGACTACGTCTCCTACAATCCCAAGCTCACTTTCCTATTCTATTAGTTACGCTGCCACCAGTCCTCATGGACACTACGCGTGACGCAGGGCTAAGCAACCGCACTGTCACTATCCCTGCCGTCCCCAGCAACCGAAACGCACACTTTCTACCCGAGCTTAAAACAATCAGCAATTACTCCAATCTCTTCGTTAGCGTGGATCTCATCAGCCAGAAGCAGAACTTAAATAGGTTATATTTATGATATAGAACAAAGATATATATATCACAGTGCATTTGTACAGGAAAAATTATAGATAGAATAAATCAATTAATTACACACTACACAGCAAATAAAAGAAAAGGATTAAACTCAGAGCATTACTTACGAACCATAAGCTAGTGTCAGTGATAGGGAGGCTCTATTAAGAGCTGGCAATATTCCCTCAGTCCTCGATTGCCCCGAGCCATGCTTGATTCTGAATATATTTAGGGCTGCCTTTTTTCTAAGTCCAGCCTCCTAGCTGGCAGAGCCTTTGCCTACAATCCCCAGAATTCACCTCTCTGGAGCATGCTCAGCACGCTTCGTCGTTAATCTTTAATTGCGCAAAGGTGTCCATCTTCCCCCCAGACCCCCCTTATGGATCAAGGGATGTGCTTCCTGTCTTTGAAGATAGGGCCTAAATCTTGGTGCCGGGTTGGCTCCCAAGGTGCAACTAACAGGCTACACGACATGTCAGTTCACAAAGACATTCCATTTTACAGCCACGTGTGATATCCTCCCCAGGGGAGAAAGCTAACCATTTTAATTACATTTTAGCACTCACTCTTAATAGCTGTGGACCCAGAGATACGCTTCCCAAATGGTCAGACACAAATATGAATATGACTCTATGGAGGAGATATGTATAAACAGGTACATAGACACATAGAAATACAGATCTAATCTGACCCATCTCCCATCTCTAATCTGCTACAGGCACCACCGGGGATGTCACCGCCACCCTCGCACTAGGCGCGAGGCGCCACCCTCGCAGGAGGCACCACCCTCGCAGGAGGCACCACCCTCGCAGGAGGCGCCACCCTCGCAGGAGGCGCGAGGCGCCACCCTCGCAGGAGGCGCGAGGCGCCACCCTCGCAGGAGGCGCGAGGCGCCACCCTCGCAGGAGGCGCGAGGCGCCACCCTCGCAGGAGGCGCGAGGCGCCACCCTCGCAGGAGGCGCGAGGCGCCACCCTCGCAGGAGGCGCGAGGCGTCACCCTCGCAGGAGGCGCGAGGCGTCACCCTCGCAGGAGGCGCGAGGCGTCACCCTCGCAGGAGGCGCGAGGCGTCACCCTCGCAGGAGGCGCGAGGCGTCACCCTCGCAGGAGGCGCGAGGCGTCACCCTCGCAGGAGGCGCGAGGCGTCACCCTCGCAGGAGGCGCGAGGCGTCACCCTCGCAGGAGGCGCGAGGCGTCACCGCCACCCTCGCAGGAAGCGCGAGGCGTCACCGCCACCCTCGCAGGAAGCGCGAGGCGTCACCGCCACCCTCGCAGGAAGCGCGAGGCGTCACCGCCACCCTCGCAGGAAGCGCGAGGCGTCACCGCCACCCTCGCAGGAAGCGCGAGGCGTCACCGCCACCCTCGCAGGAAGCGCGAGGCGTCACCGCCACCCTCGCAGGAAGCGCGAGGCGTCACCGCCACCCTCGCAGGAAGCGCGAGGCGTCACCGCCACCCTCTATCATGTAGGGTTAAAGCTGTGCAGTGACAGGCTGTACCCGAGGAGGGTTGTCTGTAGATATAAAGGACGTGAGGGGCTCGGGGGACGCACACCTCCTCCGTGGGGTCTGCAGTGGGTTCTTCCGTCTCGGCCTTGGCTTGTGTGCGGTGGAATTCCTCCGTCAGGGCGACGAGCTGAGCCTGAAGCTTCATGCACTGCCAGAAAAAACAAGAAAAATCACTTTAAAAAAATGTAGTTGGGGGGAAAATGCAAGAAAGGAGGCGGTGGCTTCTATCACGGGACGAACGCGTCCCAGAGGGGCCCGGCCTCACCTTCTCCCTCAGCGGCTGCACCTGCGACGCTCGCTCCTCCAGCCCAGACAGTCTGTCCAGATCGATGTCGCGGGATGAGGAACGCTTTAAACACAGGAAGAGGAGACGGTCATTACTGGGGAAAAAGGCAACTCAAACCCTCTAAACTTAGCTTTACCGTCCACGAAGCCGCAGCGGTTCGGGGTTTGCATAAAGTGACACACAGAGGGTTTTCTGACCTGGTCGGCCGCCGCCTGCTCGCGTGTCTTTCTCAGAAGCTGCCGGAGACCCTCCATCTCCTCCTGGAACGTCCTGCGCAGCTCCTCACGCTCCTCCTCTGCGCGCTGCCGATCCTGCTGTGCGCGCTGCTTCTTCTCGGCGAGGCTCTGCGAGGGGGGGGGGGTGTATAATAAATTATATCAAAGAATCCACGAATGGAGCCGCACACGTGTGCGGCTCCATTCGTGGATTCTATGCAACTTTTTGAGCAAGCACCGTGACAGTCTTCGAGTTGTTCAAGTCGACTTATAAAGGTAGTTGCAGGGACATTGTGTTCTAATAAATTATATCAATATACATATAACCCCTGGGGGTAACGGTTATATGGGGAGGGAGAGAGTCCCGCGCTCAGCGTGCGTCTGGACGTGCCGGTGCAGAGAGTCCCGCGCTCAGCGTACGTCTGGACATGCCGGTGCAGAGAGTCACGCGCTCAGCATGCGTCTGGACGTGCCGGTGCAGAGAGTCCCGCGCTCAGCGTACGTCTGGACGTGCCGGTGCAGAGAGTCCCTGCGCTCAGCGTGCGTCTGGACGCGCCGGTGCAGAGAGTCCCGCGCTCAGCGTGCGTCTGGACGCGCCGGTGCAGAGAGTCCCGCGCTCAGCGTGCGTCTGGACGCGCCGGTGCAGAGAGTCCCGCGCTCAGCGTGCGTCTGGACGCGCCGGTGCAGAGAGTCCCGCGCTCAGCGTGCGTCTGGACACGCCGGTGCAGAGAGTCCCGCGCTCAGCGTGCGTCTGGACACGCCGGTGCAGAGTCCCGCGCTCAGCGTGCGTCTGGATGCGCCGGTGCAGAGTCCCACGCTCAGCGTGCGTCTGGATGTGCCGGCGCAGAGATTCCCGCGCTCAGCGTGTGTCTGGACGTGCCGGTGCAGAGCCGGGTCCGGGGCCCGAGCAGAACATCTGGAGACGCCTGCTACGTGCCTCTGGCAGGACTTACCTTCTCCAGGTTGGCTTTCTCCACCTTCAGGTCAGACACCTCCTCCTCCAGCGCAGACAGACGCACCTCCAGATGCCGGCGGCCGTCCTTCTCAGTCTTGACTCGGCTCCTTGTCTGCTCCGACGCTTCCTGCACCTCTAAAAGGCAACGCGTGACACGGGGACAACGTGAAATGATGGACGGGACGGAGTCAGCACCGGTATGTCGGTCCCAGAGCCCACTCACCGATGAGCTGAACCTGCGCGGTGCTGAGCTGAGCTTTGCATTTCTCCGCCTCCTGCAGAGCCGACGCCAGCTGCGTCCTCAGCTCCATCTCCTTCTTCTGGAACGCAGCCACATCCAGCTGCAGCTTGGACAGGTGAGCGGTGGCCGCCGTCAGCTCCTCCGCCACTTTGACCTTCCAAGACAAAACGCAGGGAAGTGAACCGGTCGCATGGCGTGACCCCCCCCTGGCCCCCCCACAGGCGTAACGTGTGACACGTGACGGTGCGTGTTACATGGAGAGATTACACGCTCGCTGCCGTGATGGACGAGATGTTAACGTGTATCAGAGGATCCCACAGGATGGAGAGAGCGAGACGGGGGAGGGGGACGCCGCGGACCTCACCTGACACCTGCCCAGATCCGCCTGCAAAGCGGCCAGAGTGAAGCGAGTCCCAGAGCGCAGGAAAGAGAGGCAGAAAGGACGCGCGGTTAGTATCTACGGACCTGCAGCCGCACCCCCCCCCCACACATTCACAGCCCCAATAAAGTGCAGAGTAAGGGGGGGGGTAAATGTCTCATTCAGGGTCAATTGTGAAATCCCAGGCTAAAGCGTGGCCACGAGCCCCTCCATGCACGGGTCAGCAACATTGACCCTCCAGGTATTTTGGAACTACATTTCCCATGGTGCTCAGTCAACCAAATTAATGGCTGAGCATCATGGGAGATGTAGTTCTGGAGAATCAGAGCTCCAAGAGGCGTGTGGCCCAGGGAACGTGCCTCCCATAGCGCCAACCCATGCGGGCACAGACACGTTACCGGAACCGCAGACCAATAGGCCCCAAAACGTGCACTTTCATTTCCATCACATTAAACAGAGGCGGGGGGGGGGGGGGGGTTACTCTCCGCTTAGACAACGCAAGCGCAACGTGCGTCTTCCAGTCCCTGAGCGCGCCGGCTCCCTCCACTGCCAACGCGCGGAGGGCAGAGGAAAGCCAACATGGCACGGGCTCATACCTTTCCCTGCACGGCGTGCAGCACCCGCGCTTGTGTGTTCTCCGCCGTGCTCTGCAGCGTGTCGTTCCTTTGCTCCAGTAACAGGTTACTCTGCTCCACGTACCTACAGCAAGACACAAACACACGCCATGGAGGAGATCATGCCAGACATAACCCGACGGGTACACACAGCCACTGCCATGAACACCTTCCCACGGCCTGCGCCGCTACACCTGCAGTCAAAGCCAAGACCGTTAACCCTCGCAGCTCCGTGATGCTTTCAGGTTCTGACACTGGGAATGGGATTTTAAACATCTGTAACGAGCAGGATCTGAATCCCAGGATCCCTCGGCCCCCCGTCCTGCGTGTCACCTCTGGTTGCGGTTAATCAGCCGCCGGATCCCTCGGCCCCCCGTCCTGCGTGTCACCTCTGGTTGCGGTTAATCAGCCCCCGGATCCCTCGGCCCCCCGTTCTGCGTGTCACCTCTGGTTGCGGGTAATCAGACCCCCCGGATCCCTCGGCCCCCCGTTCTGCGTGTCACCTCTGGTTGCAGGTAATCAGCCCCCGGATCCCTCGGCCCCCCCGTTCTGCGTGTCACCTCTGGTTGCGGTTAATCAGCCCCCGGATCCCTCGGCCCCCCGTTCTGCGTGTCACCTCTGGTTGCGGGTAATCAGCCCCCCCGGATCCCTCGGCCCCCCGTTCTGCGTGTCACCTCTGGTTGCGGGTAATCAGCCCCCGGATCCCTCGGCCCCCCCGTCCTGCGTGTCACCTCTGGTTGCGGGTAATCAGCCCCCGGATCCCTCGGCCCCCTATCCTGCGTGTCACCTCTGGTTGCGGGTAATCAGACCCCCCCCGGATCCCTCGGCCCCCCCGTCCTGCGTGTCACCTCTGGTTGCGGGTAATCAGCTCCCCGATCTTGACGTTCTGCTCCTCGATGCGGCCGCTCTTTTCCAGCACCTCCAGCTTCAGGCGCTCGTTCTCCTGTGAGATACATGGCGCCGCCGTCAGGTCGTGTTGCAGAATCAGGATATTTCGCAGGTTTAACGTTTTCCGCACATTTTGAAGAAATATTCATAACTTCACTAAAACCCAGTAAAACGGATTCTACGCGTCGGGAGCCGAAACGCTGCCCAGGCCTGAGAGGGTTAAACTAAAAGAGCCGTGGGACCTGGAGGCGCCTTCTGGGTCAGGTGATACACGGGGAGAAAAGGCGACTCCGTCCGACAAATACTGGTTTAGCCCTCGATGTAAACACATTGCACACAGACGTAGCAATCCAGTGTTTGAGGTGATCGCTTACAGCCCTTGTCTGAAGAGCTTGCACTCTAAATGACAGATTGATTGATTGGGCGCAATGCTCTGAGTGTAACGAGGGCTGCAGAGATGGACATGGGGACAGTCCGCAAGGTGGCACCCACCTGGATGATGCGCTGGATGTTGTTCATGATCATGGAGCTCTCCATGGTGATGGTGGAGATGCCGGGAAGGAGGCTGGTGGCCGCGCTGGAGTTCTCTTTCTGAAAACCGTCCACCTGACCAAAAACCACAGGATGTGATGAGAGGGAAGCCACCCGCGGGGAGTGGAAAGCCACCCGCGGGGAGTGGAAAGCCACCCGCGGGGAGTGGAAAGCCACCCGCGGGGAGTGGAAAGCCACCCGCGGGGAGTGGAAAGCCACCCGCGGGGAGTGGAAAGCCACCCGCGGGGAGTGGAAAGCCACCCGCGGGGAGTGGAAAGCCACCCGCGGGGAGTGGAAAGCCACCCGCGGGGAGTGGAAAGCCACCCGCGGGGAGTGGAAAGCCACCCGCGGGGAGTGGAAAGCCACCCGCGGGGAGTGGAAAGCCACCCGCGGGGAGTGGAAAGCCACCCGCGGGGAGTGGAAAGCCACCCGCGGGGAGTGGAAAGCCACCCGCGGGGAGTGGAAAGCCACCCGCGGGGAGTGGAAAGCCACCCGCGGGGAGTGGAAAGCCACCCGCGGGGAGTGGAAAGCCACCCGCGGGGAGTGGAAAGCCACCCGCGGGGAGTGGAAAGCCACCCGCGGGGAGTGGAAAGCCACCCGCGGGGAGTGGAAAGCCACCCGCGGGGGGCGCGGGGTGTCAGGTATTTTTAGAGTAACACAAAATGGATGCCTGTAGCCATCTTGTTAGAATGTCAAGTCTTTCTCAACTTTAACCTAGTTTTAGAATGAACCCTGGAGAGATTTTTTTTTTTTTTTTTTAGAGGCAAGTTCACTAACTCATTAGAGAGGAATGTGTGTTTAAAACTATAAGTGCCAGACTATGATGCTAGAGACGATATAAAAGGTCTTTATATGATATATGCCGAGTCCAATTGCTAAGACATGTCATATTTAAATTTATTGGTTTGTTTTAACAAGTCTTTGAATTAAAATATATTTTTCTTGGTATAGAAATATATTATATGCAAGTATATCTATGCTAATCCACAAAAATATATTTTTTATAAATAAATTTATATTAGTAGCATAGAAAATAATATTAAAAAATTGTTTGAAGAGTGTATAACTATATAACTAGCTAAAGAATAAATGTATTCTGTTTTAACGGTAAAGAAATATCTAAGTGATAAGAGTACGCAGTAAAATCCTTAAAAATGGGCAGAATAACGAAAGGTATTAAATCAAAAAATGATAGCTATATACAGAGTCTGGAAGGCAGATAAAGTTTCTTTGTTCAAATTTGATAATATTGAACTATGTCCTCTGTCATATAATTCAACTATAGTAGAATTAAAATATAAAATTTTATATGAAAAGCAACACTGCCATCTTGAGGTGTAGTAAATATTACATATTAAAGAATAAAATGGAGGGTCCCCATAGAGAATATTATATTTAAATTAGGAAAGAGATAAGAGCGTGACGTGGAATCTACTATAACTAGCCATGTACTGTTCGTTGCATGCATTCAGATCATTCCAGGATAAGACACACAATGCATTGATTCCAGGACATTACACCGCATTTCAATTAGGACCACACCTAAATTTTCCCTCATGGGAATGCAAAATTCTAACTCTCATGCATTGACTTAACTCTCATTTAAACCAAGGCGATTATAAAAATATATAATTTTCACATATTCCAAAACAATACATTATATCCAAAGAATATTACTGCTGTAACTACAGAAACATTGAATCCAGATTTGAACAGGTAATGTATGAAAGCAAATTAAGGAATTAATGTATTTATATATATCTGGATTATTTATTGCAATAGATATAGACTGGAGATTTCTCAGGTACTGTTAGATCCGGAATCTTTAAAAATATTTCTATTCTGCAGATAGATCTAAAAAAAGGGAATCGGACACCAGGATTTTATCCTAAGGTATTTGTTGCAATGATATACAGATATATATATTGAATTTGGAAGTTACTGTGATTGAAATTAATAAGCAAGGAATTATATAACTACAATATAAAAAGCAGAAGATTAGAAGCTTGATTCTCATTATTATTAGGGGAGGATTCACTAAATAAGTTTTTATTACTTAGAGCACAGGAGATATATACATATATATATCTATAAGATTCTAGCTGGGAATACATGTTAATTGTTTTCTTTAAGCAGAGATGTTTATTAACCATCTGTGTATAGTGACTAACGGATAAGGTAAATGATATTAATCATATATGCAGTTACTAACAAGAGATAGAACTAGAAATCTATGTGTTGATGGATGGATGTTGTGTTTTATAAGTCTTTGATTATGTTAGGAGATTTAAGACCTTTTGTATACGTAATATATATATATATATATATATTGTATATTTTTATCTAGTGGTTTGGTTAGTTATATTTTTTAAAGCAAAACACATACAATTAAAAGAATTTAGGAGAATTTCTGAGAAATATAGACGATTGATATTTATATCTCGTATAAATTTCTTATTGAATATATCTTCGGGCGGGGGGGGAAAGCCCCCCGCGGGGAGAGGGAAGCCCCCCGCGGGGAGAGGGAAGCCCCCCGCGGGGAGAGGGAAGCCCCCCGCGGGGAGAGGGAAGCCCCCCGCGGGGAGAGGGAAGCCCCCCGCGGGGAGAGGGAGGGTCTGTCGTACCTTTGAAGCCAGGGTATCGATCTTATCAATAACTTTGCCGATGGACATGCGGATCTCGGTGCTTTGCTGCCGCGCCTCTGTCATCAGGAAGGAGGTGATGTCCCCTGCGGAGTCAGATCAGGGAGAGAGAACGCACAGGTAAAAACACCCCGAAACACGACCTGCGGCTCAAAGCTCCGGCCTCGGCGCACGTGCCGGCTGCAAACGCCTCCATGCCGACCCGATTTACCTTGGAAAGGAGAGTGCTGCTGTATCTGAGGGGGGTACACAGGGGCCATGGCCTGCAGCTGCGTGACAGAAGCTTGATTCGGGGAATAGGAATACTGCCCTCCGGCGTACGGCTGCAAAACACAGGTGAAAGGGTTATAAATCTGACCCAGAATACCTTGTTTTTAGGGACAACATGGAAAATACACATTTTTATCAGAGGGGATAAAAGATGCGTCGCGCCCCCCCCCCCACCACAAAGATGCGCCGCACCCCCCCCACCACAAAGATGCGCCGCACCCCCACCACGAAGATGCGTCGCGCCGCACCCCCACCACGAAGATGCGTCGCGCCGCACCCCCACCACGAAGATGCGTCGCGCCGCACCCCCACCACGAAGATGCGTCGCGCCGCACCCCCACCACGAAGATGCGTCGCGCCGCACCCCCACCACGAAGATGCGTCGCGCCGCACCCCCACCACGAAGATGCGTCGCGCCACACCCCCACCACGAAGATGCGTCGCGCGCACCCCCCCCCTCCATGAAGATGCGTCGCGCCCCCCCTTCATGAAGATGCAGCGCCCCCCCCCCTTCATGAATATGCAGCGCACCCCCCCTTCATGAATATGCAGCGCACCCCCCCCCCGCTAATTGTACATAATAAAATAATGCGCTTAACAGAGCGTGGCCGCGCGGTCTCTATGCTGCGCCCGTCACACCGTGTACAAGCTCTGGTTTAGCAGCTGCCGCTTACCTGGAAGCCCAGGGCTGGAGCTGTGCCAGGAGGAAACGCCGGGGACTGGACAGACGCCACGGGAAGCAGAGCTACGGATGGAGCCGGCAGAGCAGATGCCACCAGCGGCTGCGGAGGGACTGGGGGACGGACAAGAGACAGAGTAATCCAGGTATAATCCCGGCGTGCAGCACGGGTTATAAAGCGCCGGATTATTCGCTGGAGATTTATCGGCACTGAATTCATTTTTGGTGAATTTATTCTAGATTTGGTGAATAACAGAAAGCAGCAGCGACGCCGATAACACACCGCGTATCCCCGCTATGTGAGGTCTCTGCACACGCTGTTACCTGGTGACAGGCCGTGACTGGCCGCGTGGCCGATGTGCGGGGTGGGTCGCAGCGGCAGCGGCGTGGCAGGATGAGGAGAGACTTGCTGCAGGTTGGGATCCTGTAATAAAACAACGCATCAGATTTATTAGTTAATAAGAACCTTTAAAAAGACCCCCCCCCCCCGCCCCAGGCTCTCCCGGTCATATTGTGGTGATCGTGTCACTGATCTGCAGTTTCTGGGGGGGGGGGGGGGGTTTCAGCCGGATTTAGGGTCCGGTGGAATCTATGTGATGAGAAGCAGACGCCCCTCGTGTTACATTTAGGGGGTGTGGGGGGGGTTTGGAGACGTTATGATCCTCCCTCTAATGTGCTGTGTGTAATACAGGGAGAGCTGCCGGCTGACACCGACGTCACCGATTCACCCAGTGTCCATTTCAGTTATAGCCCCCCCCCCCCCGAGTACTGCCGTGCGAATGCCTTGTGGCCCCCAGGAGCCTGGAATTACACCCAGAGACTCACCTCCATCTCAGAGTCGCTGGAGTCCGGCCCCGCGGTGCCGCTTCCCGCCAGGAAGGGGAGCATGGGTTGCCCCATTCTGGCCATCCGGGAGATGAGCTTGGCTTTGGCCACATCGGGATTCTGGGAACGTGAGAATAAGGAACGATGAGGCCGAGGACACCGCACAAATACACGACACCGCGGGCGGCACAGACCCCGCTCCAGAGCGCCGCGGCACAGACCCCGCTCCAGAGCGCCGCGGCACAGACCCCGCTCCAGAGCGCCGCGGCACAGACCCCGATCCAGAGCGCCGCGGCACAGACCCCGCTCCAGAGCGCCGCGGCACAGACCCCGCTCCAGAGCGCCGCGGCACAGACCCCATCAGAATAGCATGGAATATAGACTGCGCCCCACAAACAGCCGGGTCCCCGGATTCAGCGCACGGAAACGATAAGGCTGGCGTTAGCCGCGCGGTGGGAGGCGGCTCCTGATTTACAGGGATTTATGGCTCAGATTCCTCTGGTTGTGAAGGATCCAGGAGGTCATAAAAACACCTACAGACAAAGGGGGTGACCCCAAAATCCTGACCCGCAAGGGGGGGGTGGGATCCTGGATCAGAGGAAAGCGAGAACAAACACACACACACACACTGACACACTGACACAGCTGCGCGATCCACAGACGCTTACCACAAGCTGCTCGCTGATGCTGTTGGACTTGGTGCGGACGGTCGGCTCCCTGCACCGGAAGAACGACACCATTAATACACAAACATCACAGGGTCCTGGTGGAAGCATAGTGACCCCAAAAACAGCGAATCATAAAGCAGCAGGCGGAGCATAAAGCAGCACATACATACGGCTTCCCGGAGGAATATAAACACCCTGCGCCAAACTCACAGCCCGCCATGACACACACACAGCACAGGGTCCAGGTCTTACCCAGGAAGGGGCGGCATGGAGCTCGGTGGTTGCGGTAAGGCCTCGGCGGGCAGGCTGTCTGTGATGGACACCGGGGAATCACGGGAGCTCACGCTCTGCCTATCCGACGCCGAATCCCTCAGCTTGATCTGCAGGGGAGAGAAGTCATGGAGAGACAGAACAACGGACACAACACACGGAAGAGACAGAACAACGGACGCAACACACGGGAGAGACAGAACAACGGACGCAACACACGGGAGAGACAGAACAACGGACGCAACACACGGGAGAGACAGAACAACGGACGCAACACACGGGAGAGACAGAACAACGGACGCAACACACGGGAGACAGAACAACGGACGCAACACACGGGAGAGACAGAACAACGGACGCAACACACGGGAGAGACAGGCACGTTACCCAGGGGTCCCTTTGCTCATTACCACTGGGGAATAGAATTCCTTCAATGCAATAGATGGCCGGGGGATCATGGGAGTTGTAGTTCAGAAACATCTGGGGGCCGGAGTTGGACAGCCCTGACACGGGGGGGGGGGGGGTTAGGGGACCCCCGAGAAATGGACGTGAAATCATAGAAGAAAAACAACGAACGCAGAACTCACGCGTTTCACTTCCACGTCGAAGAGGAGGGTTGAATTGGAGGGGATCCTGCCAGACAGTCCCTGGGGGCCGTAGCCCAGCGCCGGGGGGACCACGAGCATCCGACGGCTGCCTTTTTTCATCCCCAGCATCCCGTCCTCCCAGCCCTGTCCAGACAGAGACGTGGAGGTGAGCCGGGGAGCGGCCGTGTCACCAGCATGAACGCAACCGAGCTTTCCTCCAGGGTGCGCCGCGCCACCAGCATGAACGCAATCGAACCTTCCTCCAGGGGGCGCCGCGCCACCAGCATGAACACCACCGAGCCTTCCTCCAGGGGGCGCCGCGCCACCAGCATGAACGCAATCGAACCTTCCTCCAGGGGGCGCCGCACCACCAGCATGAACGGCACCAAGTCTTCCTCCAGGGGGCGCCGCGCCACCAGCATGAACGCAACCGAGCTTTCCTCCAGGGTGCGCCGCGCCACCAGCATGAACGCAATCGAACCTTCCTCCAGGGGGCGCCGCGCCACCAGCATGAACACCACCGAGCCTTCCTCCAGGGGGCGCCGCGCCACCAGCATGAACGCAATCGAACCTTCCTCCAGGGGGCGCCGCACCACCAGCATGAACGGCACCAAGTCTTCCTCCAGGGGGCGCCGCGCCACCAGCATGAACGCAATCGAACCTTCCTCCAGGGGGCGCCGCGCCACCAGCATGAACGCAACCGAGCTTTCCTCCAGGGTGCGCCGCGCCACCAGCATGAACGCAATCGAACCTTCCTCCAGGGGGCGCCGCGCCACCAGCATGAACGCAACCGAGCTTTCCTCCAGGGTGCGCCGCGCCACCAGCATGAACGCAACCGAACCTTCCTCCAGGGGGCGCCGCGCCACCAGCATGAACGGCACAGAGTCTTCCTCCAGGGGGCACCGCGCCACCAGCATGAACGCCACCGAGTCTTCCTCCAGGGGGCGCCGCGCGCGCTTACCTTAATCACCTTCCCGGAGCCCAACTTCAGCCGCAGCAGCTTCTCCTTCTGGAGGTTCGAGTCGAACATCTGGAATCAAAGACGAGAAGCGCTCAAGATAATCTTCAAATACACCCCCCCCCCCCAAATGCAGGACTTCCCGAGGGGACTCTCTATCCAGATTGCCAAATGAAGCCTATCAGCTGACCCCATAATGCCCCCTCCCCCCATTACTCCCCGTTCTGTGTGTCTCCACTCAGTGTTTCCCTAACAGGACAGGTTTGCAGGATTCAGTCTGCAGTTCCCCAAGCTGATCCTTAAAACCTGGCTTGTTATGGGGACCTGAGGACCAGGGTGAGGAAACCCTTAGATTGCAAGCTCACGCACGCAGGAGCCTCTTCTCCCATCATTCTGTGTGTAAGATTTGCTTGTTCACTTGTTACCCATTGAACAGCGCTACAGAATAGGTTGGTGCTTTATAAATACTTGTATTGAATATCTTTGGAATCATTGAGTCCCCGGTGATGTATAGATTCCTCACCGCGCGGCCCGAGATAAAACCAGCCAAATAAACCACAATACAGAGACATGGAAGATATCTGGCGTCTGCGCAGGTGGGGGGCACCCAGTGACCGCACGGGGGGGGGGGGGGGGGGGGGGAGAGACAAGGACACCCAGTGACCAGGCAGGTGGGACGCGACACGCATGGTGTGTTATAATGGAATGAATACATTGGAGCTCGGAGGCGAGTATTTGCATTTCTCTCTTTAATACTCCTACAGCAGTAAAGAAACAAAAAAATTGGTATAACCCTTTCCCCCAACGTGGGGATCCCCCCCTCCCTCCTACAGTGGGCTGTCCCAAGTCCATAAGAGATCTGGTCAGGTGCGGCAAAATCCTCTTTCTTAACTTGCTGGTGCAGGAGCAGCAACGTATAATTTTTCTTTCCATTGTTACGGCTTAATTTATCCCTATGGTTTTAGATTAGGCTCAGCGTTTATTTGCTTTAGCCTCCTGGGACGCGGCTTATCCCGGCTTTAACCGCGGGGGTCGTGTCCCTTTGCCCGGCCCCTCCGTTTCCCTCCCACTGCTCTCAACGGCATTTGCGGGGCGTTGTCAGACCGCGGCTGGTGGTTTCGCTTGGCGCACGGTCCGTCTCACTCCCTGGGGTCTCCCAAGATGGCGGCGACAAGTTTGGTGAATCATAACTGTGACGGAATGGGTGTTGTCCGCCTGCGGGTGTGCTCCTATCTGCTCCTCCCACCTGCGCTCACCGCCGACCCGACTACCGAGTGGCACGGCACTCGGCGTCTCGAGCGGCCTGGGGTGACCCTGGGGAAGGGTTGGCGGGCTAGGGAGAGGGGACCCCTGTATGAGACCAGCCCGACCACCGAGCGTCACGGCACTCGGCGTCTTGAGCGGCTGATCTACTGACCTCGGGGAAGATGAGACCGTCTGCTGAGTTAGCTGCTCTGGTGGGAAACGTTTCGTCCGTGCCGGGTTACTCGTTCGGACGGGAAACGTTTCGGATTTCCCTCGGATGTATGGCGCTTCGATATGCCGATGCGCGGGAGTCGCGGCTTCGGATCGGGTAGCGGAGTCGAAGCGTGGTCGATCGTTTGGTTGGTCGATGCACGTAAGACGCGCCGCTGTTCGGATGAGGAACTCAGACCCAGGGTAGCGGGACCGTACCTCGTGGGTAATGTACCCTAGAGACCGCGAGGGATCTCAGTAGTACGACCGTCAATAAAGGACACCAGGCAGAGCTGTATGCACTAGGAGAACTGACTTTTACTGGGAAATCACATATATTTATAAACAATCGAACAGAGTCAAAACAATGGGAATCCCTGCCCGCCCCCATGAGTCTCATTGGCCATTGCTCGAATTAGTGTACCTGGGTCCCGATTCGTATTGGCCGTTCCGAATCGGGGTGGTGCCGATTCGTAACCGGAAGTTCCGAATCGGCCATTTTTCGATTCGGCCAATTCGACCGGATCCACGAGGCACTGGGAAATGGCGGCGAGCAAAGCATACAATGGGGTATGGCAAACTTTACACGGTATACATACAGGGGACACTTTTATTACATCACACAATAACAACCACGTCTAATAAAAGGCGTCAAGGTGTCCCTGTGGTGCAACGGCACTGAAGAGTTCACAGTGACCCAAACGTCACAAAGAAACTGCCCCTGGCTGAGAGTCCTGGGGGTTGTGGCTGAGCCTCTTGGGGCATTCCGTGACAATAACAGCTAATAATTATCGGAACCTGGTAAAGATTGACATTAAAGGGATCATAAAAGTGGATTTTGCAGAAACAGCAGCTTTCATTAAGCGATCCTCTGCCCTTTCACTTCCATATTCAGCCAAAGCGTTCAGTGAGACGGCTGCAGCAAACTGAACTGCAGCAATTAATTCAGCAGCTGCTGAGTAACTGAACACACCTCAGCTCTCACATCACTACATTACACCTCCGACATGTCCCCGTGTAAGACGCCCCCTCAATCTGCGGGATCGGATTCCGCCGCAAGCTCCTCTCGCAGGGCAACATCGGGGGACTCAGGGGCCACCCCTCCCCCACCCAAATGCCCCTCTAAAAATCGACCTACAGGCTGGCTGCTATGGAGGCCTCCCTGCACTCCTCAATATCTGCCACCCTGTCCTCCGCAGTGAGTAGCGCTCCATGGCAGACGCTGCGGCCTCAGTCAATGCAATACAGCCGGACAGCTCCCCTATGGCCTCACACCCCTCCATGTTCCCTGACATGCCGGCACAAGATGCTGCACAAGATGCGGTGACCCCATTGGGGTCCAAACCTAGATCCAAAAATTTAACACCTTGATTCTGCTCCTCGAGGGGTTAGCGACCCCAAAAAAACGCTGGAATCTGACGCATCTAACTCGCGCAAGAGAGCCCCGGACCCCGAGGTGAAAACTGCGGCTCCTGAGAAAAGGTCCAAACCTCCGGGTTCTGGTCCGCTCCCCGATAGATCGGACTCTGACAATGATGATCACGAGTCTGGGGAAGATGACGCGGAACCTCTTGAGCTACACGCACCTAACGACCCCGAACTGGGGGTCAAGGAGGAGCGAGGCCCAACACCACTACTATCCCAGAAAGACTTAGTCTGTGACCCCCCTGGGTAACCCCATGTTTCACGCCTCTGAGGTGGTGCACCCCCGATCCACAGCCTGGTCTCCCATGCCCCATGTCGAACGATGGGTAGATCCCAACATACGCCAGCACATGGTTAACGCCACTAGAACAAATTTCAGGGCGAATGACCCCGTCCCACCACAGCGGGAAAAACATGTCTTACCCCCCTGTGGAGGAGTTTGTTAAATTCCTAACCCCTAAAGGCTTATCTGCTAAACGCAGAATTGAGAGGGCTTTTAGTCTGTGTGAGGATCAGGTCCTAGACGTACCCTCCCCTCTCATTTACCTACTAGACCTGGTGCAGGATGCCCGCCTCACTGACAAACCCCTACTATTTGGCAAAAAATATATAAACAATCCGGGCACCTTTAATCCACTTGAAAGAGTAGCAGCTACTGTGAAAAAGGGGTTTCCAGCGGAGTTTGACAGAGGTAGGAGCCGCTCTACCGGCCGTTTGGGCTTCGCCCGTACAGATCAAGGTTCCTTCCAGTCCTCCTCATTCCAACTTATGGGTCCTCCTGGACCCCCAGTCCGTTCTTGGCGGGGTAGAGGTTTCAGAGGTCGCAGAAGGGCGTTCCACTCCAGCCACGCACCAGGTAGGCCTGTCCATTATAATCTCACCTATGTTGGTTCCGGTGGGGGGGGGGTACAGTTTTTATTCAAGGTTTGGCGCAACGTCACCCTAGATCCTTCAGACCATCCATGGGTTTGCCATAACCTTCTCTGCACCCCCCCCCTCAAACCTCTCCTTTGCGCCCCCTGCGTTTCTCAAACTCAAACCACACTGGCACAGAGGTTCTTACCCTTCTAGGAAAGGGGGCGACCACGGAGGTCTCCTGGCTTACGCCAAAATCCGTCTGTGCTCCATTTAGTTTGTAAGTAAGGTTGTGGCCAATGGCCGGTGATCAACCTCAAAGCACCCCCACCCTCAAAGATACCCTTCAGAAGGGAGACTGGATGGTGCAACTAAATCTATAAGACGCCTATCTGACGGTCCCCATTGCACCCGCTTCCCGCGCTTATCTAGGTTTCCTATGGCGCCAGCGCATGTACCTATTCACCTGCCGTACCTCCGGCCTCACCTCTGCCCCCCTGGTGCTTCACCAAACTACAAAAACCAGTGGTGGCTTCTCTACGTGCCAGAGGGGTCCAATTGATATCTTCCAGGACGACCTCACCATAATGTCGCCCTCTGTGGATACTCTGCTCCTCCACCTCGCGTGGACCATGTTGCTCCTTCCAGATCTGGGCTTCCTGCTCACAGAAATCCTTTCTCATCCCTACACAGTGCGTCGCATTCCTAGGCTTCCTGGTAGACTCTATAGATGGGTCTCCGAGCGTCCAGACGCAGAAGCTTGTGTTAGTGGCTCCGTTCTAGTTGTAGTTTCCGGGTCTATTGGTACTGGCGTCGGACTTCCCGCGCGTCCTGCCCCTCCGCGATGCTCTGCTGTCGGGCCCAGTGGGGTTTCCTCATCCTCTACTGACCAGGCGTCAGACACTGCTGGCGTGATTGATTTCCGGCTCTCCTGGCAGGCCGCAGGAGTTTCGGAACAGACTGGACTTGCATCTATCCTGGGCCCCCGGCATGAGGGGGGGGGGTGTATTCCTCAACTTGGGGCCCATCGACAACGCTGGGGCTTGGGTAGGGACAGTGATTCCCTTATTGCCCTTGTGTCCGCAGTGATGGACTTCCTCTTTGACTCCGGGTTGTCCTTCTGTAGGATTCATGTCTATCGCTCGGCGAGTTCGGCAGGTCACATCAGTTTTGAAGGGGTTGCGGTTGGTCGCCGTCTACTTTGGGGTGTCCGTTTGTCTCATCGCCCGCTGAATAGATAAAGCGGCCTGGGACGTTCAGATGTTCCTCCGTTTCCTTTCGATTTGGCCTGATGGCAATACTTTTGGTTTTGTTTGATCTCTTGTACGAGGGTGAGTGACGTTCGCGCTCTGGATTTCCAGGTCCGCTCCTTTACCCCGGAGAGGGTGTGCTTCAATGTCACCCGACGTACCAGGACCTCTATTTGTTCGGTATGGTTTCCCTACTTTCCGAGTGCTCCTAGTCTGTCCTGTTCGGTGTCTCCTCCGTAGCGGTGTGTTGTCTCTGCTTTTTGTCTCGTTCCGTGCACCTCTCGCCCCGGTGACCTCCACTATCCTCGCCCACTGGACTTTTGACGCGCATTCCATGAGAGGTGCTGTGGCCTCCTCGGGCATGACGGCTGGTTCTAGATTAGAGGATATCTTGTAGGGGGCGGATTAGTCTAGATAATCGATCTTCCGCACGTTCTCTTTTCAGCCGGTTGTTCTTATGGTGGATTCTTTGATGCGTTGAACTTGCAAATACGAAGCCTCCGAGCTCCTGTGTTAAAATGCCCAAATTTTCCTATTACTTTGACGGAAAGTTTGGATTTTAATAAGGACTCGGAGGCGAGTATTTCCCGCCTCTCCCGCCCGGGTTGGTGGCTGTCTTTTCGGTCTTATTTTGGGTAAACTGGTGTGTGGCTCGGCTTCTGCTGTTCAGTGTTCTCTGTACTCTATGCGCAGCGCATACTTCGATGTTTAATTCCCTCTGGTGGTCCTCCCCTTTTGGGTGGACGTTAGTTTAGGTCTCTCTGTTACTGGGTGGCGTGGGTTCCTGAGATTGCCCACTTTCTCCCGTGTGGTTGTTATGTGCTTCCTTTTCAGACCTGTGGGGTGTTCCTCTTCGATGGCCGGGTACAGTTTCCCCCCTCCGCTCTTTTCGTTGCTTGTGATGGTCCAGTGCTGTGCTCCTCTTTGATGGGCGTTTGCCCTCTCGGTTGCCTGTGTCAGGTGGGTTTACGGATGGTATTGGTTCGCGTCAAGAAAGAGGATTTTGCCGCACCTGACCAGATCTCTTATGGACTTGGGACAGCCCACTGTATGGGGGAGGGGGGATCCCCACGTTGGGGGAAAGGGTTAAACCAATTTTTTTCTAGATGTTTCTTTACTGCTGTAGGAGTATTAAGAGAGAAATGCAAATACTCGCCTCCGAGTCCTTATTAAAATCCAAACTTTCCGTCAAGGTAATAGGAAAATTTGGGAATTTCTCTTATACCCACCGTGGCTACAGGTAACCCCCTTTATGTGCCGCGGGCTGATACCATGTGTGATCGGTCAGGTAAACGTCTGTGGGATTTCTACAAATGGCTGCACAGACCGGACCCGGACTGTCCCTTTAAGGGATTTATATGACGTATCGAGGTCACCGGGGCCGCTGGCACCGGCCTGGCACACACCTCCTCACTGTTTGCTTATGTTCTGCCAGGATCAGGTAAAACAGTATCTTCACACAATCCCCAACATATCCTGTAGCGCAGCACATGGGGGTCCACTGGAGATTTAGGGCTTCATCCCTGTTTCCATGACAATCCTATGTGGTTATATTAGGGGTGACTACCTGGCCCAGGCCCTGATCCTGATATAACCACCCCGTGTAGGCCACTTCCAGCAGGTCTCCAACGTCCGCGGCCTGCCCGTCCCCGGGTAACAGGTCCTGCCACAGCACCGACTCCAGTGAGGGAGAAGCGTTGCACTTAGCGATGCAGATCTGCAGAAAACAGGAAAAAACAAGGACCTTAAGATGTCAGCAATTACGCGCAGGAAAGGGGGGGGGGGGGTCAGCCGCGTGAGCGCACAGGACGGGGGGGGGGCAGCCGCGTGAGCGCACAGGACGGAGGGGGCAGCCGCGTGAGCGCACAGGACGGAGGGGGCAGCCGCGTGAGCGCACAGGACGGGGGGGGCAGCCGCGTGAGCGCACAGGACGGAGGGGGCAGCCGCGTGAGCGCACAGGACGGAGGGGGCAGCCGCGTGAGCGCACAGGACGGAGGGGGCAGCCGCGTGAGCGCACAGGACGGAGGGGGCAGCCGCGTGAGCGCACAGGACGGGGGGCAGCCGCGTGAGCGCACAGGACGGAGGGGGCAGCCGCGTGAGCGCACAGGACGGAGGGGCAGCAGCGTGAGCGCACAGGACGGAGGGGGAAGCCGCGTGAGCGCACAGGACGGAGGGGGAAGCCGCGTGAGCGCACAGGACGGGGGGGGGAAGCCGCGCGTGAGCGCACAGGACGGGGGGGGCAGCCGTGAGCGCACAGGACGGGGGGGCAGCCGCGTGAGCGCACAGGACGGTAGGGCAGTCGCGTGAGCGCACAGGATGGGGGGCAGGGAGGGCAGCCGCGTGAGCGCACAGGATGGGGGCAGGGAGGGCAGCCGCGTGAGCGCACAGGATGGGGGCAGGGAGGGCAGCCGCGTGAGCGCACAGGATGGGGGGCAGGGAGGGCAGCCGCGTGAGCGCACAGGATGGGGGGCAGGGAGGGCAGCCGCGTGAGCGCACAGGATGGGGGCAGGGAGGGCAGCCGCGTGAGCGCACAGGATGGGGGGCAGGGAGGGCAGCCGCGTGAGCGCACAGGATGGGGGGCAGGGAGGGCAGCCGCGTGAGCGCACAGGATGGGGGCAGGGAGGGCAGCCGCGTGAGCGCACAGGATGGGGGCAGGGAGGGCAGCCGCGTGAGCGCACAGGATGGGGGGCAGGGAGGGCAGCCGCGTGAGCGCACAGGATGGGGGCAGGGAGGGCAGCCGCGTGAGCGCACAGGATGGGGGGCAGGGAGGGCAGCCGCGTGAGCGCACAGGATGGGGGGCAGGGAGGCAGCCGCGTGAGCGCACAGGATGGGGGGCAGGGAGGGCAGCCGCGTGAGCGCACAGGATGGGGGCAGGGAGGGCAGCCGCGTGAGCGCACAGGATGGGGGGCAGGGAGGGCAGCCGCGTGAGCGCACAGGATGGGGGGCAGGGAGGGCAGCCGCGTGAGCGCACAGGATGGGGGGGCAGCCGCGTGAGCGCACAGGATGGGGGCAGGGAGGGCAGCCGCGTGAGCGCACAGGATGGGGGGCAGGGAGGGCAGCCGCGTGCGCGCACAGGATGGGGGCAGGGAGGGCAGCCGCGTGCGCGCACAGGATGGGGGCAGGAGGGCAGCCGCGTGCGCGCACAGGATGGGGGGCAGGGAGGGCAGCCGCGTGCGCGCACAGGATGGGGGGCAGGGAGGGCAGCCGCGTGCGCGCACAGGATGGGGGGCAGGGAGGGCAACCGCGTGAGCGCACAGGACCATCAGGGGCAGGGCAGCCGCGTGAGCGCACAGGGCGATGGGGCAGACGCCGCGCGAACGCACCAGGCAATGGTTGGCATGTACCTGCTTACTGAAATCCACGGCAGAAGTCTCAGACTCGAACATGACGGACCAGTTCTGTCTCTGATCGTCGTAGAACGTGGCGTAGTTATTCAGCTGGACCTGAAACACACAGATCGGCTGAGGATGATGAGGATGAATCGCACGCCAAGCGGAGAACACAATGTTATTAATATCCCGGCGTGGCTCCGGCCGCATACCGTGAACACAAAGCCCGGGTGGATGCGCGCGGCGGCGATCTGCTGCTGCTGGCTGATATAGAGGAGAACCCGGTACTGAAATCCAGAAAAGGCGGTTAATAAAGAATCAGACACATGTTCCCGGGTCTAACCGCAGCCGGTACAGTCTAACCGCCCTCACACACACCTATTCTACAAGGATCCTCACCTCTTTGGTCACATGGTTACCCAGAACCGCGACACCGAACTTCCCCTGCTTCACATACTGCGCGTTTATACTGAAAAACAGAAATCAGGAAAATCTGAGCAGAAGGAAACGTGTATTATTACAAGAACTGGGGGGGGGGGGATTAACCGTTTCATGTCAAATGGAGAGCACAAAGGATCCACTGCACAGGCCCCCCAACCCCAGACCCCCCCAGCAGGGGCCCCCAACCCCAGGCACCCAACCCCAGACCCCCAGCACAGGCGCCCAACCCCAGACCCCCAGCACGGGCCCCCAACACCAGGCACCCAATCCCAGACCCCCAGCACGGGCCCCCAGACCCCCAGCACCAGGGACCCAATCCCAGACCCCCAGCACGGGCCCCCAACACCAGGCACCCAATCCCAGACCCCCAACCCCAGACCCCCAGCACGGGCACCCAATCCCAGACCCCCAGCACCAGGGACCCAATCCCAGACCCCCAACCCCAGACCCCCAGCACGGGCCCCCAACACCAGGCACCCAATCCCAGACCCCCAACCCCAGACCCCCAGCACGGGCACCCAATCCCAGACCCCCAGCACCAGGGACCCAATCCCAGACCCCCAACCCCAGACCCCCAGCACGGGCCCCCAACACCAGGCACCCAATCCCAGACCCCCAACCCCAGACCCCCAGCACGGGCACCCAATCCCAGACCCCCAGCACGGGCCCCCAGACCCCCAGCACCAGGGACCCAATCCCAGACCCCCAACCCCAGACCCCCAGCACGGGCACCCAATCCCAGACCCCCCCCCCCCAAAAAAAAAAAAAGCGCACACTTAATCCCCTCACAGTACAAGAGGGGGCTTTTAAAAGTAAAAACCACAAATTCCGCAGCCCCCCCCCCCAAGCAGGTCGTGCAGTCACTCACAATCTATAGGCGTGAACGGCCGTGGCAAACAGGACGCTGGGCGCGGGGCCTGAGCTCGCTGATCCGGGCGCTTTGGGGGGTTTCTGACCTGAGGAAGAGAAAAACTATTTATTTATTGTCACCTGGGACGTTGTCGTATGCGTTGTCTCCCCCCCATGCGGCTCCCCCACGACCTGCCGAAACGTTTGATCCCTTCCCCCCCCACCCCCTCGGACGAACATCAGATTTTACCCATTTGGGGTCATGGTGTCCTCACCTGCCGTCCCGGGGCCTTTCTTCGGCTGTTTCGGTGCGGTGTACTGGAAGGACTCGTTTCCCTGCTTGTTCGCCGTCTGGTCCATTCCAAAGAGCGAGGCCAGCTTCGCCCTGTGCGGCACAGATACACGAGGGGTTAAAGGGGAGAAAACGCACAATGTAACACAAAGCTGTGTCACCCCGAGAGTTCACTCTCGCCCCGATTCCTGCCGGGAGAACATGGAGAGAAACGTCAGCATACGGCGTCATCTCACACCGAAGCGAACGGGACATGCCGGGCGTCCCCAATCTCAGCACCGCAGGGACCAAAAACTACACGAGCCAGAAAGCTTTCCTGCTCTGAGCTGGCTGAGCATGATGGGAAGTTAAAACACATCTGACAACTGAGGTTCCTGACACCTCTGCTAGGGCTTTAGATCGCAAGTTCTTTTGACCAGTGTAATCAGCACAGAAATCCTGCTCTGAGTTTTACACACACTCGTTTTACCCAGTTATACTGCGCTGCAGCCTCTGTTGGTGCTTTATGGACACAGATTATGATGCCGTTTGCTTTTAATGCACTAATCCCTCTAATCCGCGGCTTCCGCTGCGTCGAGATCAACGAAAAAACCTGAGCGAGCAGCACGATACGTTCATCACCGAGCAATGACACCCCGGGGCAAAAACATACATATACACAGGGCTGCAAGAGTCAAACATCTACACACATAAACCCCCTCCCCAGCTTTCTCAATGCCAAGCTGAAACCCCTCGGTGCCCCATTCCTAATGTGTCTCCATATATTCAGGGTGTGCGGGTGTGTTTTTAGGGGCTCCTCCATATATTCAGGTCGTGTGGGTGTGTTTTTAGGGGTTCCTCCATATAGTCAGGGTGTGTTTTTAGGGGTTCCTCCATATATTCAGGGTGTGTGGGTGTATTTTTAGGGGCTCCTCCATATATTCAGGGTGTGCGGGTGTCTTTTTAGGGTCTCCTCCATATATTCAGGGTGTACGGGTGTGTTTTTAGGGGTTCCTCCATATATTCAGGGTGTGTGGGTGTCTTTTTATGGGCTCCTCTATATATTCAGGGTGTGCAGGTGTGTTTTTAGGGGCTCCTCCATTATTCAGGGTGTGCGGGTCTGTTTTTAGGGGTTCCTCCATATATTCAGGGTGTGTGGGTGTATTTTTAGGGGTTCCTCCATATATTCAGGGTGTGCGGGTGTGTTTTTAGGGGTTCCTCCATATATTCAGGGTGTGTGGGTGTGTTTTTAGGGGTTCCTCCATATATTCAGGGTGTGTGGGTGTCTTTTTAGGGGCTCCTCCATATATTCAGGGTGTGTGGGTGTGTTTTTAGGGGTTCCTCCATATATTCAGGGTGTGTAACACCCCTTCCCCAGCAATGAGTCTAATCGATATAAATCAGATTCTTTGCTCTTTGTTGTAAATGGCTTTTTGACGTTAATGTCCCCGATCAGTCGTGACGTCACCTGATTAGGAATCGCCTGATCTCTGGCCCCGCCTCCTGCGCCTCCCCATATAACATGCGGTTTGTGACTTTACAGATAAAGCGGATTTTTTTTTGAGATTAAAGTGTAATAACGTCCCCCCCCCCGATTTATTACGTTTCTTAACAGCTCTGTGACATGTGGCCCCAAAACAAGACGAGCAGCCCCCCCCCCGATCCCAGTCCCCTTAACAGGCGTGATCAGACCAACCCGTGTGTTTCACGCCAGAGATACTCCGTCCTCCGCTCCTCAGACATGGCGTCCTGTGCCGCAGCTCGTTTCTAGCGTTGGAAAGTCGACTTGCCACCCCGGTGCGGTATGTCTCACCTCTGACAGCCCACGAAGGAACAGCACCGCGCACACTAACCAGCAACATCCCATAGGGCCATCTGAGCGCGGCGTGGCCGGGACAGGAAGCCAATTATGACCCGTGTCCGTTAATTAAGCTAATCAGCGGCACCTGACACTGGTTTGCTCGCAGGGCGGGAGATCACACCGTGACCTATAAATTGCAGTTTTACCATTTAAATCCTCGTCGTGAGTGAATTAAGAGCCGCAGACATCAGGGACATGGACTAACATGCTCATAATCCGAGGTATACAGGAGTGGTTTTATACAGAGACCCGGAAAATGGATCTAGAGCAGAAAATATATATATATACACAGGAGTTTGAGGAATCTGCTTCAGGCTCCGGAGACTGCAGGGACTCGGTGTTATCTCGACACACGCGCATTCACAGTATGGGCAATGCATGAAAAGGGCTTCCTTGGTGAATGCAGGCGCTGCAGGGAAGGAAACCGAAGAAGTGACCTGGACTACACTAAGAGAGGGGGGGGGGTTTAAATACAGAAAAAAAACTATATTTGGAATCCAGTGTTTAAACGTGACAGCGAGTAAGATGACGCTGCAGGAGGAACGCGGAACAAACCAGGTGCCCGGCCAGCTTTCAAAATTAGTTTTTCTTTCACAGACTAGTATGTCCCTCAGCGGCCTGGGTGGGGGTCTGTAACATGTGAGCCCCCCCCCCCCGGGTAAACATGGTGGGGGGGTATGTGGCATGTGAGTCCCCCCCTGGGTAAACATGGTGGGGGTCTATGTGGCATGTGAGTCCCCCCCCCGGGTAAACATGGTGGGGGTCTATGTGGCATGTGAGCCCCCCCCGGGTAAACATGGTGGGGGGGGGTATGTGGCATGTGAGTCCCCCCCCCCGGGTAAACATGGTGGGGGGGGTATGTGGCATGTGAGTCCCCCCCCCGGGTAAACATGGTGGGGGGGGGGTATGTGGCATGTGAGTCCCCCCCCCGGGTAAACATGGTGGGGGGGGTATGTGGCATGTGAGCCCCCCCGGGTAAACATGGTGGGGGGGGTATGTGGCATGTGAGTCCCCCCCCCGGGTAAACATGGTGGGGGGGGTATGTGGCATGTGAGTCCCCCCCCGGGTAAACATGGTGGGGGGGGTATGTGGCATGTGAGTCCCCCCCCCCGGGTAAACATGGTGGGGGGGGTATGTGGCATGTGAGTCCCCCCCCCGGGTAAACATGGTGGGGGTCTATGTGGCATGTGAGTCCCCCCCCCGGGTAAACCTGGTGGGGGGGGGGTATGTGGCATGTGAGTCCCCCCCCCGGGTAAACATGGTGGGGGTCTATGTGACATGTGAGTCCCCCCTCTCTGTGATTGGTCTGGTCCAGCTCACTCACCCTCCTGTGGGAGACAGAAAGTCCGTATCATCTTCTTCAACCCCGAACATAGCGAGTGGTGGATACAGGGAGTGAAACCCGGCGGCAGCTGCCCCAGCCCCTCTTCCGGTATCCGTGCCAGTCACGGGGTGGTCAGCTGACAGTCTTGCCGCGATTTACTGCTCTGCCGCAAAGCCCCAGTCGTGGCGCTGGATATGACCTTGGAACGCACGTTGCCTCATTTCCGCGCGTTTCAGGCCTCGCTCCGACCTGGCTCCGCAGCCAATGGCCTACCGGCCCGCTGTTTTCCGGAATCTGATTGGATGCGATTTGCTTTCCATTCAAGAGTTTGTTACCCCGCCCCGAGTGGGCGGTTTGGGGGCGTGGTTTGATCTTGCGGATGTGGCTGGCTGTGCGGGTCGGTCACTCGGCGAGAGGAGGCTCAGGGTACAGGAGTCGGTGAGGGCACAAGAGCTGGTAAGGACCAATCAGCTGCTGCTCTGTCTGCAAACCCTGAGGGGGGGGGGGGTTACTTAGACTGCATGGTGGTCACGTGACTTACATAGGTCACACTGAGGACATAGGACTCCCCCCCCCCCCCCCGTGTGACTGGTTTATCCCAGGGTTACTGTGTGATGCCCCCTGCTGGCCTTACCCCCTGTGTGTCCCCTCCTGGGGCAGTAATATAGGTATTTACCCCCTGTGTGTCCCCTCCTGGGGCAGTAATATAGGTATTTACCCCCTGTGTGTCCCCTCCTGGGCAGTAATATAGGTATTTACCCCCTGTGTGACCCCTCCTGGGGCAGTAATATAGGTATTTACCCCCTGTGTGTCCCCTCCTGGGCAGTAATATAGGGATTTACCCCCTGTGTGTCCCCTCCTGGGCAGTAATATAGGTATTTACCCCTGTGTGTCCCCTCTGGGGCAGTAATATAGGTATTTACCCCCTGTGTTCCCCTCCTGGGCAGTAATATAGGGATTTACCCCTGTGTGTCCCCTCCTGGGCAGTAATATAGGTATTTACCCCCTGTGTGTCCCCTCCTGGGGCAGTAATATAGATATTTACCCCCTGTGTGTCCCCTCCTGGGGCAGTAATATAGGGATTTACCCCCTGTGTGTCCCCTCCTGGGCAGTAATATAGGGATTTACCCCCCTGTGTGACCCCTCCTGGGGCAGTAATATAGGGATTTACCCCCTGTGTGTCCCCTCCTGGGCAGTAATATAGGTATTTACCCCCTGTGTGTCCCCTCTGGGGCAGTAATATAGATATTTACCCCCTGTGTGTCCCCTCCTGGGCAGTAATATAGGTATTTACCCCCTATGTGTCCCCTCCTGGGCAGTAATATAGGGATTTACCCCCTGTGTGTCCCCTCCTGGGCAGTAATATAGGGATTTACCCCCTGTGTGTCCCCTCCTGGGCAGTAATATAGGTATTTACCCCTGTGTGTCCCCTCCTGGGCAGTAATATAGGGATTTACCCCCTGTGTGTCCCCTCCGGGGCAGTAATATAGGGATTTACCCCCTGTGTGTCCCCTCCTGGGCAGTAATATAGGGATTTACCCCCTGTGTGTCCCCTCCTGGGCAGTAATATAGGTATTTACCCCCTGTGTGTCCCCTCCTGGGCAGTAATATAGGTATTTACCCCCTGTGTGACCCCTCCTGGGGCAGTAATATAGGGATTTACCCCCCTGTGTGACCCCTCCTGGGGCAGTAATATAGGTATTTACCCCCTGTGTGTCCCCTCCTGGCAGTAATATAGGTATTTACCCCCTGTGTGTCCCCTCCTGGGGCAGTAATATAGGTATTTACCCCCTGTGTGTCCCCTCCTGGGGCAGTAATATAGGTATTTACCCCCTGTGTGTCCCCTCCTGGGGCAGTAATATAGGTATTTACCCCCTGTGTGACCCCTCCTGGGCAGTAATATAGGTATTTACCCCCTGTGTGTCCCCTCCTGGGGCAGTAATATAGGTATTTACCCCTGTGTGTCCCCTCCTGGGGCAGTAATATAGGTATTTACCCCCTGTGTGTCCCCTCCTGGGGCAGTAATATAGGTATTTACCCCCTGTGTGTCCCCTCCTGGGCAGTAATATAGGGATTTACCCCCCTGTGTGACCCCTCCTGGGCAGTAATATAGGTATTTACCCCCTGTGTGTCCCCTCTGGGGCAGTAATATAGGTATTTACCCCCTGTGTGTCCCCTCCTGGGCAGTAATATAGGTTTTACCCCCTGTGTGTCCCCTCCTGGGCAGTAATATAGGGATTTACCCCCTGTGTGTCCCCTCCTGGCAGTAATATAGGTATTTACCCCCTGTGTGTCCCCTCCTGGGCAGTAATATAGGTATTTACCCCCTGTGTGACCCCTCCTGGGGCAGTAATATAGGGATTTACCCCCCTGTGTGACCCCTCCTGGGGCAGTAATATAGGTATTTACCCCCTGTGTGTCCCCTCCTGGGGCAGTAATATAGGTATTTACCCCCTGTGTGTCCCCTCCTGGGGCAGTAATATAGGGATTTACCCCCTGTGTGTCCCCTCCTGGGCAGTAATATAGGTATTTACCCCCTGTGTGTCCCCTCCTGGGCAGTAATATAGGTATTTACCCCCTGTGTGTCCCCTCCGGGGGCAGTAATATAGGGATTTACCCCCTGTGTGTCCCCTCCTGGGCAGTAATATAGGTATTTACCCCCTGTGTGTCCCCTCTGGGGCAGTAATATAGATATTTACCCCCTGTGTGTCCCCTCCTGGGCAGTAATATAGGTATTTACCCCCTATGTGTCCCCTCCTGGGCAGTAATATAGGGATTTACCCCCTGTGTGTCCCCTCCTGGGCAGTAATATAGGGATTTACCCCCTGTGTGTCCCCTCCTGGGCAGTAATATAGGTATTTACCCCCTGTGTGTCCCCTCCTGGGCAGTAATATAGGTATTTACCCCCTGTGTGTCCCCTCCGGGGCAGTAATATAGGGATTTACCCCCTGTGTGTCCCCTCCTGGGCAGTAATATAGGGATTTACCCCCTGTGTGTCCCCTCCTGGGCAGTAATATAGGTATTTACCCCCTGTGTGTCCCCTCCTGGGCAGTAATATAGGTATTTACCCCTGTGTGACCCCTCCTGGGGCAGTAATATAGGGATTTACCCCCCTGTGTGACCCCTCCTGGGGCAGTAATATAGGTATTTACCCCCTGTGTGTCCCCTCCTGGGGCAGTAATATAGGTATTTACCCCCTGTGTGTCCCCTCCTGGGGCAGTAATATAGGTATTTACCCCTGTGTGTCCCCTCCTGGGGCAGTAATATAGGTATTTACCCCCTGTGTGTCCCCTCCTGGGGCAGTAATATAGGTATTTACCCCCTGTGTGACCCCTCCTGGGGCAGTAATATAGGTATTTACCCCCTGTGTGTCCCCTCCTGGGGCAGTAATATAGGTATTTACCCCCTGTGTGTCCCCTCCTGGGGCAGTAATATAGGTATTTACCCCCTGTGTGTCCCCTCCTGGGGCAGTAATATAGGTATTTACCCCCTGTGTGTCCCCTCCTGGGCAGTAATATAGGGATTTACCCCCCTGTGTGACCCCTCCTGGGCAGTAATATAGGTATTTACCCCCTGTGTGTCCCCTCTGGGGCAGTAATATAGGGATTTACCCCTGTGTGTCCCCTCCTGGGCAGTAATATAGGTTTTACCCCCTGTGTGTCCCCTCCTGGGCAGTAATATAGGGATTTACCCCCTGTGTGTCCCCTCCTGGGCAGTAATATAGGTATTTACCCCCTGTGTGTCCCCTCCTGGGCAGTAATATAGGTATTTACCCCCTGTGTGACCCCTCCTGGGGCAGTAATATAGGGATTTACCCCCTGTGTGACCCCTCCTGGGGCAGTAATATAGGTATTTACCCCCTGTGTGTCCCCTCCTGGGGCAGTAATATAGGTATTTACCCCCTGTGTGTCCCCTCCTGGGCAGTAATATAGGTATTTACCCCCTGTGTGTCCCCTCTGGGGCAGTAATATAGGTATTTACCCCCTGTGTGTCCCCTCCTGGGGCAGTAATATAGGTATTTACCCCCTGTGTGTCCCCTCCTGGGGCAGTAATATAGGTATTTACCCCCTGTGTGTCCCCTCCTGGGGCAGTAATATAGGGATTTACCCCCTGTGTGTCCCCTCCTGGGGCAGTAATATAGGTATTTACCCCCTGTGTGTCCCCTCCTGGGGCAGTAATATAGGTATTTACCCCCTGTGTGTCCCCTCCTGGGGCAGTAATATAGATATTTACCCCCTGTGTGTCCCCTCCTGGGGCAGTAATATAGGTATTTACCCCCTGTGTGTCCCCTCCGGGGGCAGTAATATAGGGATTTACCCCCTGTGTGTCCCCTCCTGGGGCAGTAATATAGGGATTTACCCCCTGTGTGACCCCTCCTGGGGCAGTAATATAGGTATTTACCCCCTGTGTGACCCCTCCTGGGGCAGTAATATAGGGATTTACAATGTAAGTCTTAAGTGACTCTATGTAAGTTTTCGGGCTCTGGCGCAGATATTTATCGTTTTTCTCCTATAAAGTCGTTATTGATGATCCTCCTGCAGGTCACTCGGTTTGCCCCTTCTCACTGTCTATTTGCCCTTGGGGGCATCTGGTTGGCCAGTCTTCCATTTGGTTTCCTCGCGGTGGCTTTATAACCCGTAGGAATTTAACCGTACATTAAGAGTTTGAATGCTCGTGTCTTGGTGGTTGGAGGGGATGATCTGACCATTCGTGTCTAGGATATTGTTGGGAGGTTTGGCTGGAATGGTCATGTCTAGGTCATTGTTGGTTGGAGGGATTTGACCAAAAAGGTCCTGTGTAGGTGATTGTTTGGTCGGGTAGGTCACATCTAGATCATTGTCAGTTGGAGGCTTTGGCTGGGTCAGTCATGTTTAGGCATTTTGTCGGTTAGAGGATTTGGCCGGGTTGGTCATGACTTGGTCGATGTTGGAGTTGTTGAGGGGCACAGTCACATGTAGTTGACTCTTGTTTCGATGTTTTGGGGTGGATTCCAAGCCTGGAGAAAACGTCCCGGATTCATGACATTCTGATGGTTGGAAAGGTTACCCAGCCTCTGGTTCTGTTTTTCCACCAGGTTTGGCATTGATCCCCCGGTGATTGCGGCTTTGTTTGCTCTCAATCATTTACACAAATAGACTCACGTTGTTGGGTTGGATGGTGGCCAGTTTGTCTATGAGGCATTAAGACACTGGAACATAACGCCAGGCCAGGGAAAACCCAGGAAGAATGATTGGCACCGCGAAGATGGGGAAACCGGGAGCAGCCGCAGAGCGAGTTTTTTGGGTCTATTTATAATCCGTGGTTTAACGAAACGAGAACAGGAAAACGTCCAAGGAGGCGCGAGAACCAGAACCTCCATCTCCAGGCTCCTCCGCGTGCCTCGCACTCACGGGTATTCACCGATCCAGGAATTCACTGGAATATCCGGCAAAAATTACTTCGAAAATGCTGGAAAACCACAGAGGTTTTGAGTTTTAATTTAACCCCTCGCATCCTGCAGCCGTGAGGAACCCTGTTTAGGTGGACCTCAGAGGCTGCAAACTGTGAATCCTGGAGAATGCACGGGGGTGGGGGGGAGCGGCGGCGGCGGCGCAGGAATTATGCCGGGAATATCATCAGTTTAGTTATTGCTGAACAATGTAGCAACAAAGAAGACGCCCACACACCCCGAATATATATAGAGGAGCCCCTAAAAACACACCCTGAATATATAGAGGAGCCCCTAAAAACACACCCTGAATATATAGAGGAGCCCCTAAAAACACACCCTGAATATATATATATATATAGAGGAGCCCCTAAAAACACACCCTGAATATATATAGAGGAGCCCCTAAAAACACACCCTGAATATATATAGAGGAGCCCCTAAAAACACACCCACACACCCCGAATGTATAGAGAAGCCCCTAAAAACACACCCGACTATATAGAGGAGCCCCTAAAACCACATGCACGCGCGCGCACACACCCCAAATATATAGAGGAGCCCCTAAAAACACACCCCAAATATATGGAGGAACCCCTAAAAACACACCCACACACCCTGAATATATGGAGGAACCCCTAAAAAGATACCCACACACCCTGAATATATGGAGGAGCCCCTAAAAACACACCCGCACACCCTGAATATATGGAAGAACCCATAAACATACACCCGCACACCCTGAATGTATGGAGGAACCTCTAAAAACACACCCACACACCCTGAATATATGGAGGAACCCCTAAAAAGACACCCGCACACCCTGAATATATGGAGGAACCCCTAAAAACACACCCGCACACCCTGAATATATGGAGGAACCCCTAAAAACACACCCTGAATATATGGAGGAGCCCCTAAAAACACACCCGCACACCCTGAATATATGGAGGAGCCCCTAAAAACACACCCGCACACCCTGAATATATGGAGGAGCCCCTAAAAACACACCCGCACACCCTGAATATATAGAGGAATCCCTAAAAAGACACCCGCACACCCTGAATATACGGAGGAACCCCTAAAAACACACCCACACACCCTGAATATATGGAGGAACCCCTAAAAAGACACCCACACACCCTGAATATATGGAGGAACCCCTAAAAACACACCCACACACCCTGAATATATGGAGGAACCCCTAAAAACACACCCTGAATATATGGAGGAGCCCCTAAAAACACACCCGCACACCCTGAATATATGGAGGAGCCCCTAAAAACACACCCGCACACCCTGAATATATGGAAGAACCCATAAACATACACCCGCACACCCTGAATGTATGGAGGAACCTCTAAAAACACACCCACACACCCTGAATATATGGAGGAACCCCTAAAAAGACACCCGCACACCCTGAATATATGGAGGAACCCCTAAAAAACACACCCGCACACCCTGAATATATGGAGGAACCCCTAAAAACACACCCTGAATATATGGAAGAGCCCCTAAAAACACACCCGCACACCCTGAATATATGGAGGAGCCCCTAAAAACACACCCGCACACCCTGAATATATGGAGGAGCCCCTAAAAACACACCCGCACACCCTGAATATATAGAGGAATCCCTAAAAAGACACCCGCACACCCTGAATATACGGAGGAACCCCTAAAAACACACCCACACACCCTGAATATATGGAGGAACCCCTAAAAAGACACCCACACACCCTGAATATATGGAGGAACCCCTAAAAACACACCCACACACCCTGAATATATGGAGGAACCCCTAAAAACACACCCTGAATATATGGAGGAGCCCCTAAAAACACACCCGCACACCCTGAATATATGGAGGAGCCCCTAAAAACACACCCGCACACCCTGAATATATGGAGGAACCCCTAAAAACACACCCGCACACCCTGAATATATAGAGGAATCCCTAAAAAGACACCCGCACACCCTGAATATACGGAGGAACCCCTAAAAACACACCCACACACCCTGAATATATGGAGGAACCCCTAAAAAGACACCCACACACCCTGAATATATGGAGGAACCCCTAAAAACACACCCACACACCCTGAATATATGGAGGAACCCCTAAAAACACACCCACACAATATATGGAGGAGCTTCTCTGTATGAATATATGGCCTGTCTCGCCCTATGGAAGGTATTTTCGGCGTCTGCTTCTCGCCCGCAGTGTATAATAAGGCTGTGTGTGTGAGATACTCCGTCAGTGTTCCCTGATTCGCGGCTCGGCTCCTGCATCACGGAAAGCTGTAAAGTGGATGAAAATGCCTCAAAAGCAGGGAAGAAATTCTGGCATAAATGATTTTCTAAAATCTCTGCTAGGCTCGCTTTACGGCGCAGTAAAACATTGGCCTGATAGAAGTCCCTGTGCAGGGCTCCCCGTCCCTGCCGGGTTGTTTTTGGGGCTCCCCGTCCCTGCCGGGTTGTTTTTGGGGCTCCCCGTCCCTGCCGGGTTGTTTTTGGGGCTCCTTGTCACCGCTGGTTGTTTTTGAGGCTCCCCGTCCCTGCCGGGTTGTTTTTGGGGCTCCCCGTCCCTGCCGGGTTGTTTTTGAGGCTCTCCCTGTCCTTTTTATCTGATGTAAAAGTCACTATTTGATGTAAATATTGGCTTTATTGACGCGTCGCCCTCTGGCAGCAGGACTCGTGGCAGGGCTCGGCAGCTTTGGCTCACAGATGTTTTGGAACTACATCTCCCATGATGCTCAGCCATTCATTAGGTTGTCAGAGCCTCGTGGGAAATGTAGTTCCTAACATCTGGAGGGCCGCTGTTGCTTAGGGTTTCTTTCGCTCGCTGTCAGGTGCTCTTGTGTACACTGGGGGTGGTGCCCGGGTAGACCGCGCCTCCGCTGCCACGTTTTGGGGTTCTGCATCTGTTTTTTCACATGAACAATGTAGTGCAGGCGAGGAGGGGGTCAATGTTCATGCAGTGTCCTCTACGCTCAGAGGAACGCTTATACTAGCGCGTGTTTAACCCCTTAGTAGGAAGGAAGAAGCAGAAATGAAGTGACGCGTCGGACTCGCCGGCTGCATCGCAGACACTGATCTTGCCAGCGATGCCGTGCTCCGCGGGCACAGAGGTGGGCACCGCGCCACGTTTTATTTCCGTTATCGTAGTAATTTGTTGATTCAGGGATTTTCCCGCCTGCTGGATTTCCGCTGGTTTCTTGGAACGATGCGGCTTTAACCCCTTCTTTACCACCATTAGGCAAAGCTCTTGCTGCTGTGACCCTCCTGGCTCTGAAGGGGTTAAATTTGGTTCGGGTGAAGGTGCCTGATGTTTTCGGGTGATGACCTTCTTTTAGTCCAACGCTATAAAACCGTCTCGGCGCACAAAGTCTCTGCCATAAACGCGCGCGCTATGTGACGCGGGGATCTCAAACTCCGGCTCCTCCCAGGGGTTTCTGAACTACAACTCCCATGATCCATTGCATTCTGGGAATTGCGGGCAGTAAACATCTGGGGGCGGAGTTTGACATCATTGATCTACACGGTGGGTTAGAGCGCTGCAACGTGCTTCGAGGGAAACGTTTGCCGACGCCGGTGTTTCACATCTGTATCACGTTAAAAGGACGCAGAGGGAGAGGTCAGCGGTTAGTGCCCCGACTGCAGCATCTCCGGTACACTTTAACCCAGTGATTTCCTATCCTGCCGTAATGTTTAAGTGTCGCGATCTTGTTTACTGCAGGAGGGAGACGTCTGCGGACTCTTCTGCTGTGGAGGAAATGGGGAAAATGTGGGTTTTTTTACATGAGGAACGGATTGGGGCAAAGTTCAGAAAACTCCAAAAAGTGCTTTTTTTTTTTTTTTTTCTGTAAATTTCATTTATTTTTTAAAACTTTGAGTGATTTTATTCAGCGACAAAGTATAAGAAGCGGCTGATGTTTTAATGCTTCTTATAGCATCATCCTGCGCTGCGGCACACGGCTCACCGTGCTGGCAATTCTCCGGGTGGCCGGTTCCCGGCTCTGTAGTTTGTACACCGCACAGGCTCCTGAGAGAGATATGTATAATTTTACATATAAGTAGTTTCAATATGATGAGTTCTATACTTATTGTGTGGTGTCTGCAGGTTGGGGGGTCCTGGGGGGGGCGCCGTGTCACCTGACGGGCTCTCCCCGGGCGGCCGTCCATTATCCTCGCTGCGCTTTGTGCTGTAGATTGTTCTGTGCAGTCAGACGTTACATTGTATCAGGTGAAACGCAGTGTTAGCGCACCCCCCCCCCCTGAATGTCCGAGAGGCACTCGACCTGTGGGGTGGTGTCTGTTATAAAGGTGCTAACGTATTCCACGGCGCTGTATGAGTGTAAGAATGTAAGAGAAAGGAACTGGAGCGAAACGCGTTGACAGGTGTTATTACATGGGGGCAAAGGGAGGAGCGACGCATCGATTACCCCACATCATAAGCCTAAAGGGATCAGGGGGTCCACGGGGCGAGACTGGCCGACGTTACACAAATTGAAAGGGTTTTATGATTTTTATTATGTTGTTGTTTTTTTGTTTTTTTTTTTAAGGCTGAAACAACTAATCGATGATTAAAATAGTTGTCAACTATTTCCATTATGGGTTAATGGGTGTTGATTAATGGTCCTGTGAGCAGCACACACTGTTTAGAGTCAGACTGAGTTAAGCGTAAATAACCTCAGCTTCGGAGCTGATTGGAGAAGACGCGCCACTGCTTTACTCGCTAGGATTTAGTTTTAGGATTATGTCAGACTCAGTTTGTTTTTATTCTGTTTACAGCAGTAGCAAAACTAGAACACAAAACATAGGATACTGTCACTGGGTGAAGGAGCTGTATGCCTGTGTTTAATCCTTACTTGAAGCTGGAGTCCTGTGCCACCACCCCACCCTGCCACACCCTCTTTGGTCAGGAACTGACATTCCCTCCCTTTTGGGGCAGTATTACATAGTTGGTGCTAACTTAACCAGAGCTGTTGTAACCTTAAGAGTCATTATAGTCTATGGAGGTTTTAAGGTTACAACAGCTCTGGTTAAGTTAGCACCAAGTATGTAATATAGCCCACGGTCTGGTCCCTGTCCCCAAACTCACTCCCACACTCAGATCCGGTATTTTGTCCATACCCACTCCCTCTCACACTCAGGTCAAGTCACTTGAGCAAAGTCACTCCCTTCCACCTCCAGTCCCTCCTCCCACTCAGTTTGTTCACAAAATTATTTAAATGGGGACACTCTGCGCACCCTGACCACTTTAACTTATTAACCCCGATTTCATGCTGACACCATCATCATCTATGACCAAGTGCTTGTAGCTGCGTTCATTTGAGAAAGCAAACATGGGCTTAAGCTGCGCATGCAGCATCAACCCGTCCCTCTGACCAGGCGCTCGCAGCGTCGACCCGTCCCTCTGACCAGGCGCTCGCAGCGTCGACCCGTCCCTCTGACCAGGCGCTCGCAGCGTCGACCCGTCCCTCTGACCAGGCGCTCGCAGCGTCGACCCGTCCCTCTGACCAGGCGCTCGCAGCGTCGACCCGTCCCTCTGACCAGGCGCTCGCAGCGTCGACCCGTCCCTCTGACCAGGCGCTCGCAGCGTCGACCCGTCCCTCTGACCAGGCGCTCGCAGCGTCGACCCGTCCCTCTGACCAGGCGCTCGCAGCGTCGACCCGTCCCTCTGACCAGGCGCTCGCAGCGTCGACCCGTCCCTCTGACCAGGCGCTCGCAGCGTCGACCCGTCCCTCTGACCAGGCGCTCGCAGCGTCGACCCGTCCCTCGGACCAGGCGCTCGCAGCGTCGCCCCGTCCCTCGGACCAGGCGCTCGCAGCGTCGCCCCGTCCCTCGGACCAGGCGCTCGCAGCGTCGCCCCGTCCCTCGGACCAGGCGCTCGCAGCGTCGCCCCGTCCCTCGGACCAGGCGCTCGCAGCGTCGCCCCGTCCCTCGGACCAGGCGCTCGCAGCGTCGACCCGTCCCTCGGACCAGGCGCTCGCAGCGTCGACCCGTCCCTCGGACCAGGCGCTCGCATACCTTGTGTGACAAGTACACAATTTGCTTATGAAAAAGGGGGGAGAGTTATTTTATTTAAGTAAAAAAAATTTTTTCTATGAATCAATTTAATCGAAATAATAATCGGCCAACTAATAGATTATGAGAATAATCGTTAAAAGATGAGCAAGCGAGCGCGCGGGAAGCTCCCTGCATATATTCACACCCCCAGCTCAGGTATAGAGGAGCATATGGCAGGTGTTTGTGGCCCCTGGGGCCTGATCGGTGTATTTATTGACTCCCGTCCCCAGTTCCAAGCCAGGGGTCAGTGTTTGTTTGTTTGTGCACAGCCTGATCATTGGACGTTGTGCCCTGAAAACTCTCTGGCCGGCCTGATGTTTGCTCTGCTCTTGGCATGAAACTCTCCACTCGCTGCAGGATCCGCCGGCCCGCGGCGTGTTCATTTCTCACCATCCGGTCTTATTGTCTTTAAAGCCCAAACCTGCAAAGGGTAGTAGATACAAGTTACTGCCCCCACTGGGAGGCTATTCCATGTAACAGTGATATAGAAAGGGTAGTAGATACATGGAATAGCCTCCCAGTGGGGGCAGTAACAGTGATATAGAAAGGGTAGTAGATACATGGAATAGCCTCCCAGTGGGGGCAGTAACAGTGATATAGAAAGGGTAGTAGATACATGGAATATCCTCCCAGTGGGGGCAGTAACAGTGATATAGAAAGGGTAGTAGATACATGGAATATCCTCCCAGTGGGGGCAGTAACAGTGATATAGAAAGGGTAGTAGATACATGGAATATCCTCCCAGTGGGAGCAGTAACAGTGATATAGAAAGGGTAGTAGATACAGGGAATATCCTCCCAGTGGGAGCAGTAACAGGGATATAGAAAGGGTAGTAGATACATGGAATATCCTCCCAGTGGGGGCAGTAACAGTGATATAGAAAGGGTAGTAGATACATGGAATAGCCTCCCAGTGGGGGCAGTAACAGTGATATAGAAAGGGTAGTAGATACATGGAATATCCTCCCAGTGGGGGCAGTAACAGTGATATAGAAAGGGTAGTAGATACATGGAATATCCTCCCAGTGGGAGCAGTAACAGTGATTATAGAAAGGGTAGTAGATACAGGGAATATCCTCCCAGTGGGAGCAGTAACAGGGATATAGAAAGGGTAGTAGATACATGGAATATCCTCCCAGTGGGAGCAGTAACAGTGATATAGAAAGGGTAGTAGATACATGGAATATCCTCCCAGTGGGGGCAGTAACAGTGATATAGAAAGGGTAGTAGATACAGGGAATATCCTCCCAGTGGGGGCAGTAACAGTGATATAGAAAGGGTAGTAGATACATGGAATATCCTCCCAGTGGGAGCAGTAACAGGGATATAGAAAGGGTAGTAGATACATGGAATATCCTCCCAGTGGGGGCAGTAACAGTGATCTAGAAAGGGTAGTAGATACATGGAATAGCCTCCCAGTGGGGCAGTAACAGTGATATAGAAAGGGTAGTAGATACATGGAATATCCTCCCAGTGGGGGCAGTAACAGTGATATAGAAAGGGTAGTAGATACATGGAATAGCCTCCCAGTGGGAGCAGTAACAGTGATATAGAAAGGGTAGTAGATACATGGAATATCCTCCCAGTGGGAGCAGTAACAGTGATATAGAAAGGGTAGTAGATACATGGAATAGCCTCCCAGTGGGGGCAGTAACTGTGATATAGAAAGGGTAGTAGATACATGGAATATCCTCCTAGTGGGGGCAGTAACAGTGATATAGAAAGGGTAGTAGATACATGGAATAGCCTCCCAGTGGGAGCAGTAACAGTGATATAGAAAGGGTAGTAGATACATGGAATATCCTCCTAGTGGGAGCAGTAACAGTGATATAGAAAGGGTAGTAGATACATGGAATAGCCTCCCAGTGGGAGCAGTAACAGTGATATAGAAAGGGTAGTAGATACATGGAATAGCCTCCCAGTGGGGGCAGTAACAGTGATATAGTTACTGTTTGACATTGCACATTGTTACTTAGTTTGAAGTCTATGATTATTCCCAAATCCTTCTCCTGCTTGGATTTCCCTAACTCCGTACCATTTAGGGTATAAATTACTTGTGTGTTCTTCACTCCAAAGTGCATAACTTTACATTTATCTAGATTAAATTTCATCTGCCATTTAAGTGCCCAGTCCCCCAATCTATCTAAATCCCTCTGCAGCGAAGTAACATCCTGCTCACATTGTATCACCTGCACATACTGTAACACCCTGCTCACATTGTATCACCTGCACATACTGTAACATCCTGCTCACATTGTATTACTTTTCCTAGTTTTGTGTCATCTGCAAACACTGATACATGACTTTCAATGCCTATCTCAAGGTCATTTATAAATAAATTGAATAGTATTGGTCCTATAACAGACCCCTGAGGGACACCGCTTACCACTGGTGTCCATCTTGAAAATGTACCATTTATGACCACTCTCTGTACCCTATCTTTTAGCCAGTTTTCTATCCAAGAACAAGTATTTTCATTTAGACCAATTTTTCTTAATTTAAATAGTAACCTTTTGTGTGGAAATTGTGTCGAAAGCTTTGGCAAAATTTAAGTAAATCACATCCACTGTGACCCCCTGATCTATACTGACACTATCACACTGTGACCCCCTGATCTATACTGACACTATCACACTGTGACCCCCTGATCTATACTGACACTATCACACTGCGACCCCCTGATCTATACTGACACTATCACACTGTGACCCCCTGATCTATACTGACACTATCACACTGCGACCCCCTGATCTATACTGACACTATCACACTGTGACCCCCTAATCTATACTGACACCATCACACTGTGACCCCCTGATCTATACTGACACTATCACACTGTGACCCCCTAATCTATACTGACACTATCACACTGTGACCCCCTGATCTATACTGACACTATCATACTGTGACCCCCTGATCTATACTGACACTATCACACTGTGACCTCCTGATCTATACTGACACTATCACACTGTGACCCCCTAATCTATACTGACACTATCACACTGTGACCCCCTAATCTATACTGACACTATCACACTGTGACCTCCTGATCTATACTGACACTATCACACTGTGACCCCCTAATCTATACTGACACTATCACACTGTGACCCCCTGATCTATACTGACACTATCACACTGTGACCCCCTAATCCATACTGACACTATCACACTGTGACCCCCTAATCTATACTGACACTATCACACTGTGACCTCCTGATCTATACTGACACTATCACACTGTGACCCCCTGATCTATACTGACACTATCACACTGTGACCCCCTGATCTATACTGACACTATCACACTGCAACCCCCTGATCTATACTGACACTATCACACTGTGACCCCCTGATCTATACTGACACTATCACACTGTGACCCCCTAATCTATACTGACACTATCACACTGTGACCCCCTAATCTATACTGACACTATCACACTGTGACCCCCTGATCTATACTGACACTATCACACTGTGACCCCCTGATCTATACTGACACTATCACACTGTGACCCCCTGATCTATACTTCTACTTACTTCCTCATAGAACGTAATTAGGTTAGTCTGACATGATCTGTGTTTCCTGAAACCATGCTGATTTTTGCCAATTACATTATACCTCCCAATAAATTCCTGAATCTTATCCCTTAGTAACCCCTCAAATACTTTCCCAGCCACAGATGTTAAGCTCACAGGTTTAAAATTTGTGCCTGGGCATTATAAACCTTTCTTAAATATAGGGACCCCACGTCAGCTTTTCTCCAATCCTCTGGTACTATTCCTGAAAGAAAAGAATCTTGAAAGATTAAGAACAGAGGTTTACATATTTCAACACATAGCTCCCTCAGTACTCGCGGGTGAATTCCATCTGGGGCTTTATTCACATCCACATTGTTTAATTTCTGCAAAACCTTGTCCTGAGTCAACCAGTCACTTTGTATTAGTAAGTTTTTATTAATGAATTGCATGTCTCCTGTTATAGGTTTCTCTTTGATAAATACTGAAGAAAAATAATCATTTAAAACTTCTGCCTTATCCTGATCTTCAGTTAACAATAACCCTGACTCAGATTTTAGTGAACCTACATTTTCACTCTTGGGTTTTTGGAATTTATGTACCTAAAGAATCTTTTAGGGTTGGTCTTGCTCTCTTTGGCTATTTCTTTTTCATTTTCTAGTTTAGCCCATCTAATCGCTTTTTTACATGCTTTATTGGCTGCCCTATATGCTTTATAGGATGCCTCAGATTTATCAGATTTAAAAGCTTTAAATGCTTTTTTATTTTTATTTTCCTTAGTTACCTTCCTACTAAGCCACATTGGTTTCAGTCTGTTTCTTTTATATTTATTAACCAGTGGAATATATTGTGACGTGTACTTTTCTAGTGTTAGTTTAAAGATATTCCACTTATCCTCAGTGTTTTTCCCGTGAAAGAGTTTCTGCCAGTCAATGACATTGAGAGCTTCCTTTATTTTAATAAAGTTGGCCTTTTTAAAATTATGTTTTAGCTGCCCCTTATGAATGTGTTTTTTTGAGTTTATTTCAAAAGTCACCATATTATGGTCACTGTTTCCCAACTGTTCCCTTACATTAATATTTGAGAAAAGATCCACATTATTTGTTATAACCAGGTCCAGACAGTTATCCTCTCTAGTTGGTGTTTCTACCAGTTGTGTCATGAAGGTATCATTTAAAATGTTCAGAAACCGGATTCCCTTTGCTGATATAGAAAAGGTAGTAGATACATGGAATAGCCTCCCAGTGGGGGGCAGTAACCGTGATCTAGAAAGGGTAGTAGATACATGGAATAGCCTCCCAGTGGAGCATTTTCATGGCTTTTTGTGCCGTTGCGGCTGTGTTTTGGCAGGCGGCACAGTATATTGAGGCCATGATTCAGTGTCGCTGATCCCAGCCCAGATTGGCAGTGAATGGGGCGGCTGCAGTTTCGGAGTTTGGTTTAAACCATTGAATTTTCTGGTAAATTTAAATCCGCTCTGGTTACGTTTACCTCTGACACAGAATCTGGTCCCTGATCTGATACACGTGGCCCCCGGGGACCTGATTTCTGGGGCTATGTTACATTTTTTGGGCTAATATTGGAGGACAGGGATTCTTGGTTTGGGACGTGCCGGGAGTTTATGGCGAGATACAGTGTCACCCTACGATTCGTGTGGTGATCAGGAAAGGCTGCTGGGTGTGTGCACGTCTTGTGTCTCTGATACAGTATATACATATTTCTGTTCTCTACACGGAATGCAAAGTAACCACTTCAGAGCCCTGGGTTACACCCTGCCCCCCGCCCCCCCCTCCGGCTGCACCACAAGTGTTTTTGTCATCTTTTAAATTCCTATTTCTCCTCCCAACCCGGTGCCATCAAAAACCGCGGCACGGTGAACCTCATGGGACCCTCATGCCTTGGAGCAATGTGCGGGGTTAAATCTAAAGTGAAAATAGTGCCCTCGCTAAAATCCGCTGTACAGGTTCGGTGGGATGGGGGGGGGGGTTAAGTGTCTATTTTCAACACTTCTTATTGTTTTAATTATTACTCTTTGCTTCAACCCCCCCCCCCCCGATCTTTAGGATCTTTCGCCCCTTGGATCTTTTGGATCTCTCACCACCCCCTGGACCTTTTCTGGATCGCTCGCTGCTGCCCGTTGATCTTTTGGGTGTCTGCCCCCCCCCCGGATCTTTTGGATCTCTGCCCCCCCCCCTGGATCTTTTGGATCTTGCCCCCCCCCGGATCTTTTGGAACCCCCGCTGATTTAAGGAAAGGGTTAACTGCCCTTTTCTTGGTTCCATAACTAAGGAGTTTGTACCAAGATTCCGTGTCATGTGATCAACACGTGAGCGAAACCTGGATTCTAACGTATCCATAACAACAGAGCTTCCAAATATGTATCTAAAGACACGAGCCTGCGTCCGACCCTTATACCCAGGGGGGCAGAGCGTGAGCCCCGACTCTTCAGAAGCTATATTTTTCTTTGTGTATGTCTGTGTTTAGGTTTATGTCTGTGTACATAGGTTTGCGGAGGTGCCCACTCTATCCATGACCTCACTATATTGCATCATGGAGCTGGACGGGCGTGTTGTGCTGTTTTTTACGCTGCTGATGACCTGTATGTCCCGTGGGCGCCCTGCGGAGCGTGCATGTGGAGCGCCTCGCTCTGCTCTTGGCCGCAGCTGGTGTACACGTGGCGTGTGTACATTTAAGGAATGCCTGGAGCTTTCCCGTTAAATTGTTCCTAATCGGCAGTGCCAAACAGTCCTGCCCGTAAGGCAGGCACCCGCGTGCTCATCACGTCGCACCGTGCCGGCAGAATTATGGCCGAATACCTGCAGCTCCTTCTTTCATCCAAGGACCCCCCGCCCCGCTTTTCTCTTTTTCTCTGGCAGACGGGGCTGTGCGCGTTTTGTGCTGCGAGACACGAGGGTTTGGAGCTCCCAGGGGCCCATGGATTTTTTTGAGGCTCCTGCTGGCCCTACATACGTGTTCGCCGTGTGCGACGTTTACAACGAGGACTTCTCGGTCTTTGTCAAAGATAACAAAGTTACTTTCTCGCTTGTACTTTGACCAGATTGTGCTGAGAATGCAGGTCAGCAGCGCAGACTTTAACACCGCGTCCTTATCGCGCTGTAAAACCATACAATGTATACCATGATAATCCCCTGGGTATAATGACCTGTTACCTACCTGCGGCGCGGCTTTACCTGCAATAACCCGCCTGTTACCTACCTGCAGCGCATCTTTACCTGCAATAACCCGCCTGTTACCTACCTGCGGCGCGGCTTTACCTGCAATAACCCGCCTGTTACCTACCTGTGGCGCGTCTTTACCTGCAATAACCCGCCTGTTACCTGCCTGCGGCGCGGCTTTACCTGCAATAACCCGCCTGTTACCTACCTGCGGCGCGGCTTTACCTGCAATAACCCTCCTGTTACCTACCTGCGGCGCGGCTTTACCTGCAATAACCCACCTGTTACCTACCTGCGGCGCGGCTTTACCTGCAATAACCCACCTGTTACCTACCTGCAGCGCGTCTTTACCTGCAATAACCCTCCTGTTACCTACCTGCGGCGCGGCTTTACCTGCAATAACCCACCTGTTACCTACCTGCAGCGCGTCTTTACCTGCAATAACCCTCCTGTTACCTACCTGCGGCGCGGCTTTACCTGCAATAACCCACCTGTTACCTACCTGCAGCGCGGCTTTACCTGCAATAACCCACCTGTTACCTACCTGCGGCGCATCTTTACCTGCAATAACCCGCCTGTTACCTACCTGCGGCGCGGCTTTACCTGCAATAACCCGCCTGTTACCTACCTGCGGCGCGGCTTTACCTGCAATAACCCACCTGTTACCTACCTGCAGCGCGGCTTTACCTGCAATAACCCGCCTGTTACCTACCTGAGGCGCATCTTTACCTGCAATAACCCACCTGTTACCTACCTGCGGCGCGGCTTTACCTGCAATAACCCACCTGTTACCTACCTGCAGCGCGTCTTTACCTGCAATAACCCGCCTGTTACCTACCTGCAGCGCGTCTTTACCTGCAATAACCCGCCTGTTACCTACCTGCAGCGCGTCTTTACCTGCAATAACCCTCCTGTTACCTACCTGCGGCGCGGCTTTACCTGCAATAACCCACCTGTTACCTACCTGCGGCGCGGCTTTACCTGCAATAACCCACCTGTTACCTGCCTGCGGCACGGCTTTACCTGCAATAACCCGCCTGTTACCTACCTGCAGCGCGTCTTTAGCTGCAATAACCCGCCTGTTACCTGCCTGCGGCACGGCTTTACCTGCAATAACCCGCCTGTTACCTACCTGCGGCGCATCTTTACCTGCAATAACCCGCCTGTTACCTACCTGCGGCGTGTCTTTGCCTGCAATAACCCGCCTGTTACCTACCTGTGGCGCGGCTCTACCTGTAATAACCCGCCTGGTACCTGCCTGCGGCGTGGCTTTACCTCTAACAAACCACCTGGTACCTGCCTGCAGCGCGGCTTTACCTGTAATAACCCACCTGGTACCTGCCTGCGGCGCGGCTTTACCTGTAATAACCCACCTGGTACCTGCCTGCGGCGTGGCTTTACCTCTAATAAACCACCTGGTACCTGCCTGCGGCACGGCTTTACCTCTAATAAACCACCTGGTACCTGCCTGCGGCGTGGCTTTACCTCTAATAAACCACCTGGTACCTGCCTGCGGCGCGGCTTTACCTGTAATAACCCACCTGGTACCTGCCTGCGGCGTGGCTTTACCTCTAATAAACCACCTGGTACCTGCCTGCGGCACGGCTTTACCTGTAATAAACCACCTGGTACCTGCCTGCGGCACGACTTTACCTGTAATAACCCACCTGGTACCTGCCTGCGGCGTGGCTTTACCTCTAATAACCCACCTGGTACCTGCCTGCGGCGCGGCTTTACCTCTAATAAACCACCTGGTACCTGCCTGCGGCGCGGCTTTACCTCTAATAAACCACCTGGTACCTGCCTGCGGCGCGGCTTTACCTCTAATAAACCACCTGGTACCTGCCTGCGGCGCGGCTTTTCCACGATGAGCGCCTGGTTATTCAAACCTCAGCTAATCTAATCTTTAGACCTTTTTTTTTATGGCACGTGTCGATGCGCTCATGCTGTGTCTCCGTGCACAGCGCGTGGCATGTCCTTTTATTTGCCTGGTTCTGACTCACACAGGGAATCCTGGGAATTATTCAAAATGTAACCCACCTGGATTTCTCTGTCGAGCATTTAATAAAAAATAATCATTCTTTGTTGGATTAATTGGAATCTGCAGGAAGCGAGCGGTAACCGTTACGGATCCCAGAATGTCGATGTGTGACAATGTATCATGTTGGAGATCTGGACGTCATCATGTGGATAAGTGCAAGATAATGCACCTGGGACGTAAAAACCCAAGGGCTGAATATAGAATATTTGATACATCTGAGGGTTGGGATTTAGGGGTTATTATTTCAGAGGATCTAAGGGTAAGTAAGTCAATGTAATAGAGCAAAGCAAAGAGTGTGTATAAATAAATATACACTATACAGTGTGGGCGCCTATTTATAAATTAATTTAAAGTGCAGGGTGTAGTGCTAATAGTCAAATGCTGCCTATAGTATGGTAAAAACACATAAAAAACAACCAAAATATGTGTCAGAATACAAGATAAAAGACGAATATCCATACGGCGCATCTAGTACAATTAATATGTTAATAAATCAATGGATATGTAAAATCCATAAAATCTATTAAAAAACTCATAAACCGTAGCAGTAAAAAATGTATTAAAAATATTATTATCAAGTCAATAAGGTGCATAGAGTAGAGTCCAGGTCAAATGTGCAAACAGTGCAAAAAAGTGCTCAAGTATATATTAATGGAATACTCAAAAATGATGATGAAAAATGATGTGCTGATCTTCTTATAAGTGCTGGTGCTGAATCCTCATGTCCGCCAGTAATCCTCAAAAAAAGCACATCACAGGAAAGGATAATAGTGCAGACAGTCAGAATAGAGTAGGCTCGGATTATAATCAAAATCTAAACCACTCACATTTATGGGAGCCCACAAGGTCCCGGCTCGAGGAGAAACAGCCTGCAGCCAAATAAAGGGTGGCACTTCCCTTCTTTCTGTTCGTACTGGAGACTAAAAATAGAGAGAATCGGGAGACGGCACTCCCATAGCGTAATGCTGCGTATACGTGGAAATGTGATAAAGGAAAAGATGAAGCACACTCACCGATTTTAGAGCCTCGTAATGCCAGGCTCAATCTATGTCGCTCTGGGTCCTCTTGAGGTGGGAACCCAAACCTCTTTGCCTCCGCGGTGATGGATCCAAGTTTCCAAGGAGAAAAAAAAGGGGTCGGAGAAACGTGGCAAATATTGGGAAAAATTTAATAGATAAATAAAATAAAATACAGGACAGAATCTACCGAGACGCGTTTCGGCTTAAAAAGCCTTCCTCAGTCGGTATAAAGGTAAATGTCCATAAAAAAGTCAGTATAAAATGCAAAGTAAAGGTGTCCTCTTTTATAGTGCATCAGAATAATATCACTTCCTACTTCTGGTCAGTTGCCTTCCGATCGTTCGGATTTTACCCAGTAATGCTTTGCGATACGAAATGGCGGCGAAAACAATATGAACGACTGGCCGGTCGTAATGGCTATTAAAAGTCGATATTGGTCGAAAAAAGCATAGAAAACAGCCAGAAGGGATTTAATTAACAAAAAATACGAAAATTTAGCAATATTCGTTCATATGGTTAATAATTAAAAACCGGATGTAAACAAAATCAGGCGGATTTTTCTTATCGTATGCTATATGCTCGACCATTATTCGTTTCCCACATAATTTCGGATTCATAAACATTACGATTGTTTTCTTATCGTATCCATCACTATTTTTCGTATCTGTTTACACGAAAATTAAGATCTATATATTATCATGTAATTAGAACCGAAATACCGCTATTGGTCGAACCCCTTTTGTTTACATCCGGTTTTTAATTATTAACCATATGAACGAATATTGCTAAATTTTCGTATTTTTTGTTAATTAAATCCCTTCTGGCTGTTTTCTATGCTTTTTTCGACCAATATCGACTTTTAATAGCCATTACGACCGGCCAGTCGTTCGTATTATTTTCGCCGCCATTTCGTATCGCAAAGCATTACTGGGTAAAATCCGAACGAACGGAAGTCAACTGACCAGAAGTAGGAAGTGATATTATTCTGATGCACTATAAAAGAGGACACCTTTACTTTGCATTTTATACTGACTTTTTTATGGACATTTACCTTTATACCGACTGAGGAAGGCTTTTTAAGCCGAAACGCGTCTCGGTAGATTCTGTCCTGTATTTTATTTTATTTATCTATTAAATTTTTCCCAATATTTGCCACGTTTCTCCGACCCCTTTTTTTTCTCCTTGGAAACTTGGATCCATCACCGCGGAGGCAAAGAGGTTTGGGTTCCCACCTCAAGAGGACCCAGAGCGACATAGATTGAGCCTGGCATTACGAGGCTCTAAAATCGGTGAGTGTGCTTCATCTTTTCCTTTATCACATTTCCACGTATACGCAGCATTACGCTATGGGAGTGCCGTCTCCCGATTCTCTCTATTTTTAGTCTCCAGTACGAACAGAAAGAAGGGAAGTGCCACCCTTTATTTGGCTGCAGGCTGTTTCTCCTCGAGCCGGGACCTTGTGGGCTCCCATAAATGTGAGTGGTTTAGATTTTGATTATAATCCGAGCCTATTCTATTCTGACTGTCTGCACTATCATCCTTTCCTGTGATGTGCTTTTTTTGAGGATTACTGGCGGATATGAGGATTCAGCACCAGCACTTATAAGAAGATCAGCACATCATTTTTCATCATCATTTTTGAGTATTCCATTAATATATATTTGAGCACTTTTTTGCACTGTTTGCACATTTGACCTGGACTCTACTCTATGCACCTTATTGACTTGATAATAATATTTTTAATACATTTTTTACTGCTACGGTTTATGAGTTTTTTAATAGATTTTATGGATTTTACATATCCATTGATTTATTAACATATTAATTGTACTAGATGCGCCGAATGTAATAGAGCAGCAGGAAATGCTGGCAGAATGCTTGGAAATGCTGGCAGAATGCTTGGTTGTGTAGGGAGAGCCTGTATTAGCAGTAGGAAAAGGGAAGTGCTCGTGCCACTGTACAGAGCACTGGTGAGACCTCACTTGGAGTACTGTGTGCAGTACTGGAGACCGTATCTCCAGAAGGATATAGACATCTTAGAGAGAGTTCAGAGAAGGGCTACTAAAATGGTGTACGGCTTGAAGGAGAAAAGTTACCAGGAAAGGCTTAATGATCTTAACATGTACAGCTTGGAAAAAAGACGAGACAGAGGAGATATGATAGAAACATTTAAATACGTAAAGGGAATCCACAAGGTAGAGGAAGGGAGTATATTTAAAAGGAAACAAAGTAGCAAAACAAGAGGACATAGTCTTAGATTAGAGGGGTAAAGGTTTAAAAGTAACATCAGGAAGCATTATTTTACTGAGAGGGTTGTGGATACATGGAACAGTCTTCCAGTAGAAGTGGTAGAGGCCAAAACAGTAATTGAATTTTTAAGCAGGCATGGGATAGGCATAAGGCTATCCTAAACAAAAGATAAATCCAGGTAAAGTATCCATGTAATTGGGCGACTAGATGGGCCGAAAGGTTCTTATCTGCCAACATTTTCTATGTTTCTATCCCGCTGCCTGGGGAGAAAGATTATGCCTCGTCAGCGCTTCCGTCCATCAGGTCAAAGTACGGAAGCCGCTGCTGGGACTACATTTCCGTTGAATTTCTGCTTTCAAAGAGATTTTGCAGAGAATATGCAGACCCATGGATAAAATAGCTGGCTCCTGATTGGCTGAGCCCCTTGCTCGACTCCAAACCGCTCTGTGCAGCGGCTACAGGAGGTGTAGTCAGAATAGAGCAGACAGGGAGACGGACACGCCGGAAACAATACAGAGAATCCTCAGTGAGCCGAACGGTGTGAAGGGATCCGCATCCAATAGACACCCTGATTATTATCATTAGTTTACCCCAAGAGCCTCCAGGAACCGCACCATGCCGATACAAATAAATGCGGCCACTTGCGTCACATGCAACTCCATGCTGATACAAATAGTCGCCGTGACAGCGGCCACTCACGGCATGTGCAACTCCATGCTGATACAAATAAATGCGGTGACAGCGGCCACTCGCGTCACGTGCAACTCCATGCTGATACAAATAAATGCGGCCACTCGCGTCACATGCAACTCCATGCTGATACAAATAAGCGCCGTGACAGCGGCCACTCGCGTCACGTGCAACTCCATGCTGATACAAATAAATGCGGTGACAGCGGCCACTCGCGTCACGTGCAACTCCATGCTGATACAAATAAGCACGGTGACAGCGGCCACTCGCGTCACGTGCAACTCCATGCTGATACAAATAAGCACGCTGACAGCGGCCACTCGCGTCACGTGCAACTCCATGCTGATTACAAATAAGCACGCTGACAGCGGCCACTCGCGTCCCGTGCAACTCCATGCTGATACAAATAAATGCGGTGACCGTGGCCACTCGCGTCCCGTGCAACTCCATGCTGATTACAAATAAGCACGGTGACAGCGGCCACTCGTGTCACGTGCAACTCCATGCTGATTACAAATAAGCACGCTGACAGCGGCCACTCGCGTCACGTGCAACTCCATGCTGATACAAATAAGCACGCTGACAGCGGCCACTCACGGCATGTGCAACTCCATGCTGATACAAATAAGCGCAGTGACAGCGGCCACTCACGGCATGTGCAACTCCATGCAGAGAGTGAAGATCACTAGTCACTACTGACCTTTTTTATATTTTGTCCTAAAATAAAAGGTGACCCTAACCCCCCCCCCCCCCTTTAACAGCCTTTTGTCGGCAATTCAGGAGAATTAAATGGAATGGCGCGGCCTCTGATAGAAAGCGCCGCTGGTGTATCCCGGGATGGCGGCTGTGCATACCGGTGCGTCGGCATTGTGACCGCTGCGTGCTCGGTGTTTGCTCAGGCCTTGTGATTACACAAAATGAATGAAATGAGATTCATTTACTTTTCTCGGATTTTATTTGCGTCACCTCCTGGCGGGTTTAACCCCTTGCTTGCCAGGTCCGCTCTGGGTTGAATATGATGCAGCACGGGGTAACGTGATCTTTTGGTTTTGCAGAGGCATGAATCGCTCGGCAATGTGTGTAATCTATAACATTTTATATCTTGAAGACGTGTTCGTCCTCGATTTCCTCCTGATAGGGTTGAAAGCGCACGCTAACCTCTTTCCAGTTTGTGGACTGCAATTCCCATGATGCTTGGCGAGCCAGTCACTCCGCCATGTACACACTGACAGATGTTTGCCGTCTGCTGATCTTTCAGTTTGCAGGAATTTTATTTCCCTTTTTTTGTTTTACTGCAGCACCCGATTTGTTAAACGCAGAAATTTTGTGATAGCTGAGCATCATGGGAGTTGTAGTTCACTCCTTGGCTCTGTGGTGTGGTTGGTTTTTAGCCCAGGATTCAGAATGAGCAAAAAAGAAAACAACAAACTTTTTTCTATTTATTTATCTTTATGTGAATTTAAATTTAAAAAAAAGGAAAATGGTCAAAGTTAGATTATTTTTTTAGTGTTGCTTCGGCCTCCTTCCTGCTCGTTTTGGCGGTGCTGCTCCGTCCCTTCCTGCTCGTTTCGGCGGTGCTGCTCCGTCCCTTCCTGCTCGTTTCGGCGGTGCTGCTCCGTCCCTTCCTGCTCGTTTCGGCGGTGCTGCTCCGTCCCTTCCTGCTCGTTTCGGCGGTGCTGCTCCGTCCCTTCCTGCTCGTTTTGGCGGTGCTGCTCCGTCCCTTCCTGCTCGTTTTGGCGGTGCTGCTCCGTCCCTTCCTGCTCGTTTCGGCGGTGCTGCTCCGTCCCTTCCTGCTCGTTTCGGCGGTGCTGCTCCGTCCCTTCCTGCTCGTTTCGGCGGTGCTGCTCCGTCCCTTCCTGCTCGTTTCGGCGGTGCTGCTCCGTCCCTTCCTGCTCTTTTCGGCGGTGCTGCTCCGTCCCTTCCTGCTCGTTTCGGCGGTGCTGCTCCGTCCCTTCCTGCTCGTTTCGGCGGTGCTGCTCCGTCCCTTCCTGCTCGTTTCGGCGGTGCTGCTCCGTCCCTTCCTGCTCGTTTCGGCGGTGCTGCTCCGTCCCTCCTGCTCGTTTCGGCGGTGCTGCTCCGTCCCTTCCTGCTCGTTTCGGCGGTGCTGCTCCGTCCCTTCCTGCTCGTTTCGGCGGTGCTGCTCCGTCCCTTCCTGCTCGTTTTGGCGGTGCTGCTCCGTCCCTTCCTGCTCGTTTTGGCGGTGCTGCTCCGTCCCTTCCTGCTCGTTTCGGCGGTGCTGCTCCGTCCCTTCCTGCTCGTTTCGGCGGTGCTGCTCCGTCCCTTCCTGCTCGTTTCGGCGGTGCTGCTCCGTCCCTTCCTGCTCGTTTCGGCGGTGCTGCTCCGTCCCTTCCTGCTCTTTTCGGCGGTGCTGCTCCGTCCCTTCCTGCTCGTTTCGGCGGTGCTGCTCCGTCCCTTCCTGCTCGTTTCGGCGGTGCTGCTCCGTCCCTTCCTGCTCGTTTCGGCGGTGCTGCTCCGTCCCTTCCTGCTCGTTTCGGCGGTGCTGCTCCGTCCCTTCCTGCTCGTTTCGGCGGTGCTGCTCCGTCCCTTCCTGCTCGTTTCTGCTGTGCTGCTCCGTCCCTTCCTGCTCGTTTCGGCGGTGCTGCTCCGTCCCTTCCTGCTCGTTTCGGCGGTGCTGCTCCGTCCCTTCCTGCTCGTTTCTGCGGTGCTGCTCCGTCCCTTCCTGCTCGTTTCTACTGTGCTGCTCCGTCCCTTCCTGCTCGTTTCGGCGGTGCTGCTCCGTTCCTTCCTGCTCGTTTCGGCGGTGCTGCTCCGTTCCTTCCTGCTCGTTTCGGCGGTGCTGCTCCGTTCCTTCCTGCTCGTTTCTGCGGTGCTGCTCCGTTCCTTCCTGCTCGTTTCTGCGGTGCTGCTCCGTTCCTTCCTGCTCGTTTCGGCGGTGCTGCTCCGTTCCTTCCTGCTCGTTTCGGCGGTGCTGCTCCGTTCCTTCCTGCTCGTTTCGGCGGTGCTGCTCCGTTCCTTCCTGCTCGTTTCGGCGGTGCTGCTCCGTTCCTTCCTGCTCGTTTCTGCGGTGCTGCTCCGTTCCTTCCTGCTCGTTTCGGCGGTGCTGCTCCGTTCCTTCCTGCTCGTTTCGGCGGTGCTGCTCCGTTCCTTCCTGCTCGTTTCGGCGGTGCTGCTCCGTTCCTTCCTGCTCGTTTCGGCGGTGCTGCTCCGTTCCTTCCTGCTCGTTTCGGCGGTGCTGCTCCGTTCCTTCCTGCTCGTTTCTGCGGTGCTGCTCCGTTCCTTCCTGCTCGTTTCTGCGGTGCTGCTCCGTTCCTTCCTGCTCGTTTCGGCGGTGCTGCTCCGTTCCTTCCTGCTCGTTTCGGCGGTGCTGCTCCGTTCCTTCCTGCTCGTTTCGGCGGTGCTGCTCCGTTCCTTCCTGCTCGTTTCGGCGGTGCTGCTCCGTTCCTTCCTGCTCGTTTCGGCGGTGCTGCTCCGTTCCTTCCTGCTCGTTTCGGCGGTGCTGCTCCGTTCCTTCCTGCTCGTTTCGGCGGTGCTGCTCCGTTCCGGCGGTGCTGCTCCGTTCCTTCCTGCTCGTTTTGGCGGTGCTGCTCCGTTCCTTCCTGCTCGTTTTTAGCGGTGCTGCTCCGTTCCTTCCTCCTCGTTTTGGCGGTGCTGCTCCGTTCCTTCCTGCTCCTTTTGGCGGTGCTGCTCCGTTTCTTCCTGCTCGTTTCGGCGGTGCTGCTCCGTTCCTTCCTGCTCGTTTTGGCGGTGCTGCTCCGTTCCTTCCTGCTCGTTTTGGCGGTGCTGCTCCGTTCCTTCCTGCTCGTTTTGGCGGTGCTGCTCCTTTCCTTCCTGCTCGTTTTGGCGGTGCTGCTCCGTTCCTTCCTGCTCGTTTTGGCGGTGCTGCTCCGTTCCTTCCTGCTCGTTCGGCGGTGCTGCTCCCTTCCTTCCTGCTCGTTCGGCGGTGTTGCTCCCTTCCTTCCTGCTCGTTTCGGCGGTGCTGCTCCGTTCCTTCCTGCTCGTTTCGGCGGTGCTGCTCCCTTCCTTCCTGCTTGTTTCGGCGGTGCTGCTCCCTTCCTTCCTGCTTGTTTCGGCGGTGCTGCTCCCTTCCTTCCTGCTTGTTTCGGCGGTGCTGCTCCCTTCCTTCCTGCTTGTTTCGGCGGTGCTGCTCCCTTCCTTCCTGCTTGTTTCGGCGGTGTTGCTCCCTTCCTTCCTGCTCGTTTCGGCGGTGTTGCTCCCTTCCTTCCTGCTCGTTTCGGCGGTGCTGCTCCCTTCCTTCCTGCTTGTTTCGGCGGTGCTGCTCCCTTCCTTCCTGCTCGTTCGGCGGTGCTGCTCCCTTCCTTCCTGCTCGTTCGGCGGTGTTGCTCCCTTCCTTCCTGCTCGTTTCGGCGGTGCTGCTCCGTTCCTTCCTGCTTGTTTCGGCGGTGCTGCTCCCTTCCTTCCTGCTTGTTTCGGCGGTGCTGCTCCCTTCCTTCCTGCTTGTTTCGGCGGTGCTGCTCCCTTCCTTCCTGCTTGTTTCGGCGGTGCTGCTCCCTTCCTTCCTGCTTGTTTCGGCGGTGCTGCTCCTTCCTTCCTGCTTGTTTCGGCGGTGCTGCTCCCTTCCTTCCTGCTCGTTTCGGCGGTGCTGCTCCCTTCCTTCCTGCTCGTTTCGGCGGTGCTGCTCCCTTCCTTCCTGCTCGTTTCGGCGGTGCTGCTCCCTTCCTTCCTGCTCGTTTCGGCGGTGCTGCTCCCTTCCTTCCTGCTCGTTTCGGCGGTGCTGCTCCCTTCCTTCCTGCTCGTTTCGGCGGTGCTGCTCCCTTCCTTCCTGCTCGTTTCGGCGGTGCTGCTCCCTTCCTTCCTGCTCGTTTCGGCGGTGCTGCTCCCTTCCTTCCTGCTCGTTTCGGCGGTGCTGCTCCCTTCCTTCCTGCTCGTTTCGGCGGTGCTGCTCCCTTCCTTCCTGCTCGTTTCGGCGGTGCTGCTCCCTTCCTTCCTGCTCGTTTCGGCGGTGCTGCTCCCTTCCTTCCTGCTCGTTTCGGCGGTGCTGCTCCCTTCCTTCCTGCTCGTTTCGGCGGTGCTGCTCCTTTCCTTCCTGCTCGTTTCGGCGGTGCTGCTCCTTTCCTTCCTGCTCGTTTCGGCGGTGCTGCTCCTTTCCTTCCTGCTCGTTTCGGCAGGGCTGCTCGTTTCGTCGGTGTGATGACCGCAGCGCCGCCGTTAGCTTCCCATTTATTAGCGTAACCCAGACTTTGCTCTGTGCGCCCCTGGCGGTGCAGGGGTTAATGGTCAGGGGACGTTGGAGGAAATTGAGGAGATTAAGGAGCGCGGTGGCGTAGTCACATGAGGCGTGCATCATACGACTGGGAGGGGGGGCGTCCCTACGAAACCTTCTCTACGGCAACCACAGCTCAAAAACAAAATCCTCACAGCCGTGCCGTGTCGGGTACCATGCCAAGGGGACCTTGGGGCACCACCACGTTGCTCCTATAGGGTGAGATCCCGGGCGCTGACACCCGTGACTTCTGAGGGCTTTTTCTAGTGCATTGTGTTTTTGTTCCTTTTTTTTCCGTTACTTTTCCTTATTTTTATATATATATTTTTTTAAATATACTTTTTTTCCTGTGACTTATTTTTCTGTTTATTTTTTTTATCCTCACATCCAAAGCATTTTTTAATTTCCGCACGATGTGTTTTCCCCCCCCCCCCCCCATGGAGCGCAGGTTTCCGGGTATTTTCCGCCCCATTCTCTCTGCGCTCGTAGAGTCCAGAGTCGCCGCTTCCTCCCCGGGTCAGGCGCGCCTCCTGCACTTTGTATCCCGTGGCGCAGCGCTCTCGTCGCTCGCTCCGGCTTGGATTTTTCCTGCTTTTTCAGAGTAAACTTCCTTTCGCTGCAACACCAGATTGTAAGCTCTGTGGGCAAGACGTCGTGGGTGAGATCCCTGCCTTGCATACAGTACAGACAAGGTAAACTATTACCGTGTTCTTTAAATCGAGAGGCGTCACGAGTCCCTCGCCCTGTTGTGCCATCCGGGTATATGATTGGTTGGAGCAGGCGCCTGCGGTGCTGCCGGGGGTCTACATGGTTGTTTTGGCAGAGATTGCAGCCGAATTCTACCTCAACAAGCTCAAACCGTATTCCCGCCACACGGTGTAGATCCTGGGGGGCATTTCATGGCGGGACATTGGTATTCTCGGTTGTTTGGGTAAATCCTGAAATTCTGAGGCTTTTCGTGACGTTTTGTTTTTAGACGTTCTTTGTTGTGATTATTCCGCCCGTCAGGTCACTGGCTCAGTAACAATGTATCAGGAGGTTCCCGCGGCTTGCAATGTGAATGAGACGCTGCACGCGGATTCTCTTTTTGCAGAGTTTGTTCCTTTTTTAATCTTTTCTGGTTTCATAGCGTTATTTCCGGCGTCCGGGCGCGATGGCATCATCTGATAACGATATCCAAATCCCGGAGATTTATCCGTAACCGAGATTAGACGTGATCTCTGCTGTAATCTAACCTGGCGCTTCCAGGTGGACTCCGGTTACAAGCAGTGCCACGCGGGCGCAGCCAGGCAGACTGCGGTTACAAGCGGTGCCACGCGGGTGCAGCCAGGCAGACTGCGGTTACAAGCGGTGCCACGCGGGTGCAGCCAGGCAGACTGCGGGTACAAGCGGTGCCACGCGGGTGCAGCCAGGCAGACTGCGGGTACAAGCGGTGCCACGCGGGCGCAGCCAGGCAGACTGCGGTTACAAGCGGTGCCACGCGGGCGCAGCCAGGCAGACTGCGGTTACAAGCGGTGCCACGCGGGTGCAGCCAGGCAGACTGCGGTTACAAGCGGTGCCACGCGGGTGCAGCCAGGCAGACTGCGGTTACAAGCGGTGCCACGCGGGTGCAGCCAGGCAGACTCCGGGTACAAGCGGTGCCACGCGGGCGCAGCCAGGCAGACTCCGGGTACAAGCGGGGCCACGGGGGCGCTGCCAGGCAGACTCCGGGTACAAGCGGTGCCACGCGGGCGCAGCCAGGCAGACTCCGGGTACAAGCGGTGCCACGCGGGCGCAGCCAGGCAGACTCCGGGTACAAGCGGGGCCACGGGGGCGCTGCCAGGCTGCGGAAGATGAATGGTTTTGTTTTATTGTTCATATCTGCTGTTAATGATGCAGAATTGTGTGTGTTTTCGATTGACCACAAGTTACTCACTGTTCGTGTCTGAGTCCCTATGTGTGACTTTATTACGGCGTCGCCACACGTTGTATCTCCGTTCATCATCATAACATACAGGGGTTTGAGAATGTACAGCGACACGGTATATGGTAACATGGTTTTTGGATCATTTCTCACCGCCCAGTGCGTGAGAAATCCCTGTGTTCAGGCTGTGCAGCACAAAGGGCTGCAAATTTATTTTGTGTAGAATGTCATGTCTGTACAATCCCATCACGCTGGCATCACCCCGAGACGCTGGCATCACCCCGAGACGCTGGCATCACCCCTAACTCAACATTCAGCGAAATTCCCTAAAAACCACGGGCCCCCACCGCCCAAATGTAATGGGGTGACGAAAACCTATTCCCCAGATTTATCAGGTACAGTGTGTGTAATATTCAGGGTGTATTTTTTTTTAGGGGTTCCTCTATATATTCAGGGTGTGCGGGTGTCATTTTAGGAGTTCCTCCATATATTCAGGGTGTGCGGGTGTGTTTTTAGGGGCTCCTCCATATATTCAGGGTGTGCGGGTGTCATTTTAGGAGTTCCTCCATATATTCAGGGTGTGCAGGTGTGTTTTTAGGGGTTCCTCTATATATTCAGGGTGTCATTTTAGGGGCTCCTCCATATATTCAGGGTGTGCGGGTGTCATTTTAGGGGCTCCTCCATATATTCAGGGTGTGCGGGTGTGTTTTTAGGGGTTCCTCCATATATTCAGGGTGTGCGGGTGTCTTTTTAGAGGCTCCTCCATATATTCAGGGTGTGCGGGTGTCTTTTTAGGGGTTCCTCCATATATTCAGGGTGTGCGGGTATCTTTTTAGGGGCTCCTCCATATATTCAGGGTGTGTGGGTGTCTTTTTAGGGGTTCCTCCATATATTCAGGGTGTGCGGGTATCTTTTTAGGGGTTCCTCTATATATTCAGGGTGTGCAGGTGTCTTTTTAGGGGCTCCTCCATATATTCAGGGTGTGCGGGTGTCTTTTTAGGGGTTCCTCTATATATTCAGGGTGTCTTTTTACGGGTTCATATATTCAGGGTGTGCGGGTGTGTTTTTAGGGGCTCCTCCATATATTCAGGGTGTGCGAGTGTCTTTTTAGGGGCTCCTCCATATATTCAGGGTGTGTTTTTAGGGGTTCCTACATATATTCAGGGTGTGCGGGTGTCTTTTTAGGGGTTCCTCTATATATTCAGGGTGTCTTTTTACGGGTTCATATATTCAGGGTGTGCGGGTGTGTTTTTAGGGGCTCCTTCATATATTCAGGGTGTGCGGGTGTCTTTTTAGGGGTTCCTCCATATATTCAGGGTGTGCGGGTGTGTTTTTAGGGGTTCCTCTATATATTCAGGGTGTGTGGGTGTGTTTTTAGGGGTTCCTCCATATATTCAGGGTGTGCGGGTGTCATTTTAGGAGTTCCTCCATATATTCAGGGTGTGCGGGTGTCTTTTTAGGGGCTCCTCCATATACTCAGGGTGTGCGGGTGTCATTTTAGGGGCTCCTCCATATATTCAGGGTGTGCGGGTGTATTTTTAGGGGCTCCTCCATATATTCAGGGTGTGCGGGTGTATTTTTAGGGGTTCCTCCATATATTCAGGGTGTGCGGGTGTGTTTTTAGGGGTTCCTCTATATATTCAGGGTGTGCAGGTGTCTTTTTAGGGGCTCCTCCATATATTCAGGGTGTGCGGGTGTCTTTTTAGGGGTTCCTCTATATATTCAGGGTGTCTTTTTACGGGTTCATATATTCAGGGTGTGCGGGTGTGTTTTTAGGGGCTCCTCCATATATTCAGGGTGTGCGAGTGTCTTTTTAGGGGCTCCTCCATATATTCAGGGTGTGTTTTTAGGGGTTCCTACATATATTCAGGGTGTGCGGGTGTCTTTTTAGGGGTTCCTCTATATATTCAGGGTGTCTTTTTACGGGTTCATATATTCAGGGTGTGCGGGTGTGTTTTTAGGGGCTCCTTCATATATTCAGGGTGTGCGGGTGTCTTTTTAGGGGTTCCTCTATATATTCAGGGTGTGCGGGTGTCATTTTAGGAGTTCCTCCATATATTCAGGGTGTGCGGGTGTCTTTTTAGGGGCTCCTCCATATACTCAGGGTGTGCGGGTGTCATTTTAGGGGCTCCTCCATATATTCAGGGTGTGCGGGTGTATTTTTAGGGGCTCCTCCATATATTCAGGGTGTGCGGGTGTATTTTTAGGGGCTCCTCCATATATTCAGGGTGTGCGGGTGTATTTTTAGGGGTTCCTCCATATATTCAGGGTGTGCGGGTGTGTTTTTAGGGGCTCCTCCATATATTCAGGTTGTGCGGGTGTGTTTTTAGGGGCTCCTCCATATATTCAGGGTGTGTGGGTGTATATGTTTGGCCCCTTGGAGTTTGTTTTTTCCGTCTGGTTCTTGTCGCGGTTTAACGCTTCGCTGGGAGCTCTGCTGTTTTTTAATGTCCGTCGCTTCCTGTTAATTATCTGTGATGGATCCAGGCTCCCCTCTCTCTCACTGATGGTTTTGGTAATAATCGCGGCTCCTCGGGCTGTGCGGGACCTTCTCCTGCCTCTAATTCCTCCTTAATCAGGTTTATCCGGCACCTGCCATGACGTCTGTCCGCCTGGCGAGGGGTCCGGGGGCACAGGAGGCTCTGTATGGAGAGGAGGGGGTAGAGGGAAGCGGCTCTCCGTCGCCTCCGGTGCTCGATAATGCAATTAAGATTGAATAAGCCAGCCGGTTATTGATGTACCGGCTCTTGTTTTGGGCTTTTCCCCGAGCGGGCAGAATCCCCTGGCATTGCCTCCTGGAAACGTTGCAGGGTTTTTGGTGTTTTTTGCGCTGTGGAAGCCTCGCGTTTCTGCTGGTGGATTTCATTAAGATCACGTTGTCCTGTAAAGTAATATTTTCATTATTTTTTTTTGGCCGGGATTGAGAACCCTCGTATATTGACATTACCCTGTGAGGCACCAACATACTCAGCGGCGCTGTACAAATACTTATTACGCTGTGAATGTTGCAGGTGTCGGCTTGTAACCCGAGCGTTCTATCAGTACCTGGGTTCAGACATTTCTAGCCGGTGATTTACCGGCTGCAGGGGGGGATGGGTGAACGTACCCGGTAATGGTCTTTTAAGGATTGTTCATTCTGCTTTTTCTTTAGGTTCTGAAAGGACTTTACCGTCACTTCCTCCACCGCCACGATGGACCACAGTCACCACACAATGGGATCAACAGGTACGACCACATCGGATCCGCACGCCGGTCACGTGCATCCAACTACAGCAGGCCACGACCATGGAGGAGATGACGGTGGTGGCATGCACATGATGGTGAGTGCCAACATATGGGCTGTAGGTGCGTCATCCTCCCCTCGCTGACCCTTCCCATTTGTAGGGTCCTTGATGATGTCATCTGAAATCCTCTGTTTTTGCCTCCCCCCCCCCCCCCCCCCCCTCCAGCACATGACGTTTTACTTTGGCTATACGAACGTGGAGCTGCTTTTCTCCGGATTGGTGATTAACTCAGGTGGAGGTGAGTCGCCGCGCTGCCTTCATAGTGTATTCAGAGCCGAGTGACCTCTCCTGTAACGCTCCACCGGCTGATAGTACGCAGGAGTAGTTGCAGATGTTTCCAGGCTGGGGCGTTTTTGGGATTTGCCCCAGTCAGGGTCAGTTCGCACATGCTCAGTGCGAAGGCCTCGTACGGTCTTTAACTCGAATAGCAGTCCCTTCTTTCACACCCACCAACCCAATCTCCCTCAGCCGGCAGTGACTGAGGATCACTTGCTCTGAGGTGTTAACCCCCCTGCTGTCTGTTACCAGGCCATTTATTGCCGTGGCTAGCGGTGTCGTTGTGGCCCGTGTTCGTGTCACCGTTGCTGATTTCTGTGTTCTTCTCTCTCACCTTTGCAGAAATGGCGGGCGCCTTCGTGGCGGTGTTCTTGCTGGCCTTGTTTTACGAGGGCCTGAAGATTGCGCGGGAGAGCCTGCTCCGCAAATCGCAAGTCAGCATCCGTTATAATTCCATGCCGGTGCCGGGGCCCAACGGGACCACCCTGATGGAGACGCACAAAACTGTGGGGTAAGAGTTGGTCACGCAGGGTAAAACGCGGCATGACTGGGGGCTTTTAATGGAATGTTGTGGATATTCTGGTCACAATTCTGTGCATTACTATGTAACGACATGACGTGTGTAAACATTGTGGGCGTGTATTCCTGTTCTCACGGTTCCTGTGTCTCGCCCCGCAGGCAGCAGATGCTGAGTATCCCCCACATCATGCAGACCTTCCTGCACATCATCCAGGTGGTGATCAGCTACTTCCTCATGTTGGTGTTCATGACCTACAACGCCTACCTGTGCATCGCGGTGGCTGCTGGAGCCGGTACCGGCTACTTCCTGTTCAGCTGGAAGAAGGCAGTGGTGGTGGACATAACCGAACATTGCCATTAATCTCCTGGGGGGGTGCGGGATGACCCTGGCCCCGCACTCTATTCCTGGCCGCACGACATGGACAGATAGTTCTGTTTAGGATGTCCCGGAGCGGCGCGGTGTGCCCCCCCCCCCCCCAAGTGTCCTACTGTGCCTTTTTTATATTTTCATCAAGGGGGAGGGGGGTCTCTAATCATCACTGTCCCCCTTGGTTTCCTGCAAGGCCACCGCCACCCATGGCTGAGGGTGCTGGGCTGGACCACCTCATCTCCAGCGGCTGTGCCTTGCTGTTCCACCATTCCTGTGGAATGCGCCATAACTCCAGATATAAAAGGGTAAGGCCCGGCACCCAGGGACCCACAGGCACACGGCATCCAGGGAACGACAGCCACGGCATTCCGTGTATCCACATTGCGGGCACCCCTGATTATCTGAGGAACTCATGGAATGCCAGATCCATCGCCTCCGCTTCCAAACCGGCCGACCTTCACCAATGCTCTTTAGTCCGCTGTCCTGTAGCTTCAAAGTGTCAATTTTTATCCCGCGTCTCCAGAGGTTTACTGAAAATCCTAGAATTAACACAAATCTGGGCAGAGATGATCCAGGCTTAATCCTCCTGTAATTATGTCTTTTAATACTTTATTATTTTTATATAAACTGAAATCTCTTCCATTGAGCAGCAGATCCAGCTGAAGCGCCATCGATGTGGGGTGGTGGTGGTGTGTGTGTGTCAGGCTTTTTACCCTTTGAGTTGCCGGTGGGTCGAGATATCCTGTTTTTCTAATGACAAAGTGTAACAGTGATGCACCTCTGCCCTGGCATGTAAAGGGTAAATCTAACACCAACTGGCGTTTACCAGATTCCCCCCCCCCCCCCTGCCCAGAAGTGCCGTAGCAGTCACCGCGCTGCCAGGTCTCCCTGTGAGGCGGGCAGAGTCAGGAATGATTAGGAAGTCTTGGTTTTATGTTTTTTTTAGTGAATAATGTGACTTTTTATGTTAATGTCTGATCTGGAATAAATAGCGGTAACATCCGGGAGACGAGCGAAATCAAACCTTTTAATAAAGTAAGACCGTAGCGAAAGTGTGAGGTGTGATTTGGCGCAGAACGCGGGGCGCCGGTCATGGGGTTTAGAGGGAAGGCGCCGGGTCTTTGTGTTGTAATCACCTGCTGTAAACCGGTAACTGTCGGGGGGGGCTTAGCAGATCTCAGCACCCATACTGGATCACATCTGTTAAAGCCGCTCACTCACAGGACCCCCGTTCTCTCACCAGCGATCTTTCGTGCCTTGTACAGACCATCCCAAAGCTTTACAGATGTGTACACTGCGAGTCCGGTGATGGTATTCTCATGAATCAGGCAGCACGCAGATCTTGAGGTTAGAACAGTCAGACTTTATATAGTTCGTTAGAGAGCAAGGAGGCACCTGGAGACCAATGGAAGATGACATCCAGGTGCCCCCTCTTGCTCTGGTGATCCACAGCCTCCAGCCATGACCCAACACATTGCTTGAACATGAAAACAATATTCAGGCCGTGTGATTACAGGACTAACGGCACAAACATAGGGCTGAAACAAGTAATCGATTAATGGAAATCATTGACAACTATTTCCATTATGGATTAATGGGTGTTGATTAGAGTCAGATCAAGTTAAACGTAAATAACCTCAGCGTCTGAGCTGATTGGAGAAGACGCGCCGCTGCTTTACTCGCTAGGGTTATGTCAGACACAACCAGTTTGTTTTTATTCCATTTACAACAGTAGCAGAACCATAACACAAACATAGGATACTGTCACTGGGTGACGGAGCTGTATGCCTGTGTTTAATCCTTACTTGAAGCTGGAGTCCTGTGCTACCACCCCACCCTCCCTGCCACACCCTCTTTGGTTGGGAACTGCCATTCCCTCCCTTTTGGTCTGGTCCCTTTCCCCAAACTCACTCCCACACTCAGCTCCAGTCTTTTGTCCATACCCACTCCCTCTCACACTCAGGTCAAGTCACTCCCTTCCACCTCCAGTCCCTCCTCCCACTCAGTTTGTTCACAAGATTATTTAAAAAGGGACACTCTGCACACCCTGACCACTTTAACTTACTAACCCCGACATCATCATCTATGACCAAGTGCTTGTAGCTGCATTCATTTGAGAAAGCAAACATGGGCTTAAGCTGCGCTCGCACCATCGACCCGTCCCCCGGAGCAAGCGCTCGCACCATCGACCCGTCCCCCGGAGCAAGCGCTCGCACCATCGACCCGTCCCTCACATACCTTGTGTGAAAAGTACGCGAGATACACAATTTGCGTTTCTATGTATGAAAAGTTACACTATGCAAATTAACCACAACCCTTAAGTAAATCGGCCAACTGATCGATTTATTAGACTAATCGTTGGTTGCAGCCCTACAACCACAACAGGACAACAGTGTGGCAATGTTTGGGAAAAAAGACCACGCCGACCTGTCACAGCTGTAAAACATTCTATTACGGACGAGACACACAGTAATGATATAAGCTGCACAATAACCACATTAACACTGACTTGGACATAGAGTTAATCCCACACCTCCCTAAAGCAATCTTGGGTCCTGGTAGCCCTGGTTAGAAGTGATGGTCACAGGGGGTTAATATCTCTTGGCAGCTCACTGTTACGGAGCGAATGTGTCAGTCGGTAAGTCTGAATATTTGGGAGCCACAAACCTATACTCCATGGAGAAAGTGCATCCTCACGTTTCCAGGGCTGCACGGGGACTATTTTATCCCAATGAATCGTCCGCCCTTTGCTCGAGGGGATCAGCAAGACGCGCAGAGTATTTTACTGAAGCAAAAATCACCCGATGAAGGATGAAAATCAGGCACCACCAGTTCTGAGAGGCGTATTCTAACAGGATAGACATGGCGTGTCCGAGGCGCCTTCACGTTACACATGATGCACCAATGGTTAACGTTAACCTCCACACTCCCAGCAGCCTGCATTCATGGTGCGAGTTAACCCCTGCACTCCCAGCAGGCTGCATTCATGGTGTGACACTGAGGGTATAAAAGCAGCAAGTGTCCCATGGAAACCTGCAAATGTCAAGGATCCCCTCCAGGGGGCGCAATCTACCTTAAACCTGTGTGTACATATTTATACACATAATAAAGTGAGTGGGAGCGCATAAATAAAATCTGAAAAAAAAAGTCACTATAAGCGTTCATAATATCCCAAGAGATAATCACAGGCGTCCCCCTCCTATCATTAAGATTGGCTTTGGACCTCTACACCTCATTGATCCGGAAGCATTGTACTGAGCCACTGATCCAGAAGGATCAGACATTCGGTAGTTGATGGGAGAAGCCCCCATAGAGGCTTGCAGGCTATTCTCGAGTTATACGGGCTCTTCTGGGAGTTGAACCATTGAAGATCTTTTTTGTTTGGTTATAATTCGGAGCTTTTATTATGCCGTGCGATGAGTGTCTCTTTTCAATGTTAGGAGGAGACACCTGGGATTATCTCTTGGGATATAATGAACTCTTATGTGTACTTCGAGTGAAGGATACGCTCACTTCATGAGCTGCAATATTCTATTTATATCAATATTATTGTTCGCGCCTGTGACGACACCTAATAAAACCTGTGCGTGTTAGCGGGTCCTTCAGAAAATAGAGATTCAGGATGAAGATAAAGAGAAAACACTGAACCATCACCTCGTCAGCAAGCGTGCGCCGGCGATCACATGGTGTGATTACTAAATCCAATTAACCGTTAAGAGGAAGAAGAACCCTGGTGCAGAACAAAGTGAGCCCCGGGGCCCAAACCGCAACGTGGCACCGTGCGAGCAGCAGGGCCAGAAATGCGATGATGCACAGTGCGACCCCCGGGGCCCAAACCACAACCGTGCGCAGTGTGAACCTCGATCCAAGCCCCTTCGACACAAATAGAACGAGCATTATTATAGCACTGGTGACACAAGCCATTTTTCCAGAAAGACGGACACCCCAATATTTGTAGAAAAGGCATAATCTGACAGGTTTTAATACAAACTAATACAGATAATACAAAAAGCAGCACACGTTTATCTTACAGCTGATCCGGTGGCCGCGGTGTCTCCCCCAGACATTGCAGCCAGCCCGGGACACCCCCCCAGACAGACATTAAAGCCAGCCCAGGGATGCCCCCCCCCGACATTGAAGCCAGCCCAGGGATGCGCCCCCCGACATTGAAGCCAGCCCAGGACACCCCCTGAGTATCGTCAGTCATGGCGTTACTGACATTTTAAAACTCTAAATTGCCAAACTGCGCGGCGTGGCTGCTGGGCTTGGGCTGTGGTTTGTACCCGATGCGGTCGTGAATATTCTGCTCTCGGTTCTTTGGGTCCACGGTGAGCGACACGGCCGTGTCAGAGTCTGTGGCTGATAAATCCACCTCCTCCCGCTGCTTCTTCCGGCTCTGTAGAAACAAAAGAAACATGAAGCTGGGAAGCACAAGGAAAAAAACAAGTGATCGATCGGGGGTTAAAATTTATATTCTGAGATAGATACACCCCCCCCCCCCTCAGCCAATCAAACGTCTGGTACTGATAACCATGCTGAGGATCGACTGACAGGAGAGCACGGCCTCCTAAAGGCAACCCCACAGCCCCACCTGGTGGCCACTCAGTGCAGGCAACGAACAGGAACTGAATGAATACACTCACCCTGAACATGCATTTTTCATAAACTGCTTCTGAGTCAAATGAGCACAACATACACAATACAGAGGGCGACACGTCTGGATTTTTAAAAGCAACAAACAGATTATTAGCACCAGACGCTGCTTTTGGTTTGGGTAGAATTCTGTGGCTACTAGTATCCTGCCCGGGCTACTGAATGTTCAGTGTCCGGCCCCGGTAATTCTCACCTCCAGCTCTTTCCTGAGATTCTCAAACTCATCCAGGTCATCCAGCTTGAGCTCCAGACGAGTCGGCTTCCTGCGTAGCATGTCCTGTGGACAACAGGGGGTTAATACTTAATACACACCAACGCAACCCCCCCCCCCCATCCCCAACACACCACCTGCCAAAACCAAAAAAATAAAGATACCCAATCATCAGGAATATATGGAGGAGCCCCTAAAAGGACACCCGCACACCCTGAATATATGGAGGTACCCCTAAAAACACACCCACACACCCTGAATATATGGAGGAACCCCTAAAAACAACCACACACCCTGAATATATGGAGGAACCCCTAAAAGGACACCCGCACACCCTGAATATATGGAGGTACCCCTAAAAACACACCCTGAATATATGGAGGAACCCCTAAAAACACACCCGCACACCCTGAATATATGGAGGAACCCCTAAAAACACACCCGCACACCCTGAATATATGGAGGAACCCCTAAAAACACACCTGCACACCCTGAATATATGGAGGAGCCCCTAAAAAGACACCCACACACCCTGAATATATGGAGGAGCCCCTAAAAGCACACCCGCACACCCTGAATATATGGAGGAACCCCTAAAAAGACACCCGCACACCCTGAATATATGGAGGAACCCCTAAAAACACACCCGCACACCCTGAATATATGGAGGAACCCCTAAAAACACACCCACACACCCTGAATATATGGAGGAGCCCCTAAAAACACACCCACACACCCTGAATATATGGAGGAGCCCCTAAAAAGACACCCACACACCCTGAATATATGGAGGGGCACCTAAAAAGACACCCGCACACCCTGAATATATGGAGGGACCCCTAAAAACACACCCACACACCCTGAATATATGGGGGAGCACCTAAAAAGACACCCACACACCCTGAATATATGGAGGGGCACCTAAAAAGACACCCGCACACCCTGAATATATGGAGGGACCCCTAAAAACACACCCTGAATATATGGAGGGGCCCCTAAAAAAAGACGTCCGCACACCCTGAATATATGAAGGAACCCCTAAAAAGACACCCGCACACCCTGAATATATGGAGGAACCCCTAAAAAGACACCCGCACACCCTGAATATATGGAGGAACCCCTAAAAATACACCCGCACACCCTGAATATATGGAGGAACCCCTAAAAAGACACCCACACACCCTGAATATATGGAGGACCCCCTAAAAATACACCCGCACACCCTGAATATATGGAGGAGCCCCTAAAAACACACCCGCACACCCTGAACATATGGAGGAGCCCCTAAAAACACCCGCACACCCTGAATATATGGAGGGACCCCTAAAAACACACCCTGAATATATGGGAGGGACCCCTAAAAACACACCCGCACACCCTGAATATATGGAGGAGCCCCTAAAAGCACACCCGCACACCCTGAATATATGGAGGAGCCCCTAAAAACACACCCGCACACCCTGAATATATGGAGGAGCCCCTAAAAACACACCCGCACACCCTGAATATATGGGGGAGCACCTAAAAAGACACCCACACACCCTGAATATATGGAGGGGCACCTAAAAAGACACCCGCACACCCTGAATATATGGAGGAACCCCTAAAACCACACCGCACACCTGAATATATGGAGGAACCCCTAAAAACACACCCGCACACCCTGAATATATGGAGGAACCCCTAAAAAGACACCCACACACCCTGAATATATGGAGGAACCCCTAAAAACACACCCACACGACCTGAATATATGGAGGAACCCCTAAAAACACACCCGCACACCCTGAATATATGGAGGAGCCCCTAAAAGACACCCGTACACCCTGAATATATGGAGGGGCCCCTAAAAAGACACCCGCACACCCTGAATATATGGAGGGGCACCTAAAAAGACACCCGCACACCCTGAATATATGGAGGAACCCCTAAAAGACACCCGTACACCCTGAATATATGGAGGAGCACCTAAAAAGACACCCACACACCCTGAATATATGGAGGAGCCCCTAAAAGCACACCCGCACACCCTGAATATATGGAGGAACCCCTAAAAACACACCCACACCCTGAATATATGGAGGAGCCCCTAAAAATACACCCGCACACCCTGAATATATGGAGGAGCCCCTAAAAATACACCCGCACACCCTGAATATATGGAGGAACCCCTAAAAATACACCCGCACACCCTGAATATATGGAGGAACCCCTAAAAATACACCCGCACACCCTGAATATATGGAGGAGCCCCTAAAAAGACACCCGCACACCCTGAATATATGGAGGAGCCCCTAAAAATACACCCGCACACCCTGAATATATGGAGGAGCCCCTAAAAATACACCCGCACACCCTGAATATATGGAGGAACCCCTAAAAATACACCCGCACACCCTGAATATATGGAGGAGCCCCTAAAACCACACCGCACACGCCTGAATATATGGAGGAAACCCTAAAAACACACCGCACACCCTGAATATATGGAGGAAACCCTAAAAACACACCCGCACCCTGAATATATGGAGGAACCCCTAAAACACACCCGCACACCCTGAATATATGGAGGCCCCTAAAAACACACCCGCACACCCTGAATATATGGAGGAACCGCTAAAAACACACCCACACACCCTGAATATATGGAGGAGCCCCTAAACAAACCCGCACACCCTGAATATATGGAGGAAACCCTAAAACACAACCCGCACACCCTGAATATATGAGGAACCCAAAAACACACCGCACACCCTGAATATATGGAGGAGCCCCTAAAAACACACCCGCACACCTGAATATATGGAGGAACCGCTAAAAACACACCCACACCCTGAATATATGGAGGAGCCCCTAAAAACACACCCGCACACCCTGAATATATGGAGGAACCCCTAAAAACACACCGCACACCCTGAATATATGGAGGAACCCCTAAAAAGACACCCGCACACCTGAATATATGGAGGACCCCCTAAAAATACACCCGCACACCCTGAATATATGGAGAACCCCTAAAAAGACACCCACACACCCTGAATATATGGAGGACCCCCTAAAAATACACCCGCACACCCTGAATATATGGAGGAGCCCCTAAAAACACACCCGCACACCCTGAACATATGGAGGAGCCCCTAAAAACACCCGCACACCCTGAATATATGGAGGGACCCCTAAAACCACCCTGATATATGGGAGGGACCTAAAAAACCAACCCGCACACCCTGAATATATGGAGGAGCCCCTAAAAAGCACACCCGCACACCCTGAATATATGGAGGAGCCCCTAAAAACACACCCGCACACCCTGAATATATGGAGGAGCCCCTAAAAACACACCGCACACCCTGAATATATGGGGGAGCACCTAAAAAGACACACACACCCTGAATATATGGAGGGGCACCTAAAAAGACCCGCACACCCTGATATATGGGGAACCCCTAAAAAACACCCGCACACCCTGAATATATGGAGGAACCCCTAAAAACACACCCGCACACCTGAATATATGGAGGAACCCCTAAAAAAACCCTAAAAAGACACACCCTGAATATATGGAGGAACCCCTAAAAACACACCCACACGACCTGATATATGGAGGAACCCCTAAAAACACACCCGCACACCTGAATATATGGAGGAACCCCTAAAAACACACCCGCACACCCTGAATATATGGAGGAGCCCCTAAAACACACCCACACACCCTGAATATATGGAGGAGCCCCTAAAACCACACCCGCACACCCTGAATATATGGAGGAGCCCCTAAAAAGACACCCACACACCCTGAATATATGGAGGAGCCCCTAAAAATACACCCGCACACCCTGAATATATGGAGGAGCCCCTAAAACCACACCCGCACACCCTGAATATATGGAGGAACCCCTAAAAACACACCCGCACACCCTGAATATATGGAGGAGCCCCTAAAAGACACCCGTACACCCTGAATATATGGAGGGGCCCCTAAAAAGACACCCGCACACCCTGAATATATGGAGGGGCACCTAAAAAGACACCCGCACACCCTGAATATATGGAGGAGCCCCTAAAAATACACCCGCACACCCTGAATATATGGAGGAACCCCTAAAAATACACCCGCACACCCTGAATATATGGAGGAGCCCCTAAAAACACACCCGCACACCCTGAATATATGGAGGAAACCCTAAAAACACACCCACACACCCTGAATATATGGAGGATCCCCTAAAAACACACCCGCACACCCTGAATATATGGAGGAACCCCTAAAAACACACCCGCACACCTTGAATATATGGAGGGGCCCCTAAAAAGACACCCGCACACCCTGAATATATGGAGGAACCCCTAAAAACACACCCACACCCTGAATATATGGAGGAGCCCCTAAAAATACACCCGCACACCCTGAATATATGGAGGAGCCCCTAAAAATACACCCGCACACCCTGAATATATGGAGGAGCCCCTAAAAATACACCGCACACCCTGAATATATGGAGGAGCCCCTAAAAATACACCGCACACCCTGAATATATGGAGGAACCCCTAAAAATACACCGCACACCCTGAATATATGGAGGAGCCCCTAAAAATACACCCGCACACCTGAATATATGGAGGAGCCCCTAAAAATACACCCGCACACCCTGAATATATGGAGGAGCCCCTAAAAATACACCCGCACACCCTGAATATATGGAGGAACCCCTAAAAATACACCCGCACACCCTGAATATATGGAGGAGCCCTAAAAAGACACCCGCACACCCTGAATATATGGAGGAGCCCCTAAAAATACACCCGCACACCCTGAATATATGGAGGAGCCCCTAAAAATACACCCGCACACCCTGAATATATGAGGAACCCCTAAAAATACACCCGCACACCGAATATATGGAGGAGCCCCTAAAAACACACCCGCACACCCTGAATATATGGAGGAAACCCTAAAAACACACCCGCACACCCTGAATATATGGAGGAAACCCTAAAAACACACCCGCACACCCTGAATATATGGAGGAACCCCTAAAAACACACCCGCACACCCTGAATATATGGAGGAGCCCCTAAAAACACACCCGCACACCCTGAATATATGGAGGAACCGCTAAAAACACACCCGCACACCCTGAATATATGGAGGAACCCCTAAAAACACACCTGCACACCCTGAATATATGGAGGAGCCCCTAAAAATACACCCGCACACCCTGAATATATGGAGGAGCCCCTAAAAATACACCCGCACACCCTGAATATATGGAGGAGCCCCTAAAAAATACACCCGCACACCCTGAATATATGGAGGAACCCCTAAAAATACACCCGCACACACCTGAATATATGGAGGAGCCCCTAAAAAGACACCCGCACACCCTGAATATATGGAGGAGCCCCTAAAAATACACCCGCACACCCTGAATATATGGAGGAGCCCCTAAAAATACACCCGCACACCCTGAATATATGGAGGAACCCTAAAAATACACCCGCACACCCTGAATATATGGAGGAGCCCCTAAAAACACACCCGCACACCCTGAATATATGGAGGAAACCCTAAAAACACACCCGCACACCCTGAATATATGGAGGAACCCCTAAAAACACACCCGCACACCCTGAATATATGGAGGAGCCCCTAAAAACACACCCGCACACCCTGAATATATGGAGGAGCCCCTAAAAATACACCCGCACACCCTGAATATATGGAGGAGCCCCTAAAAACACACCCGCACACCCTGAATATATGGAGGAACCCCTAAAAATACACCCGCACACCCTGAATATATGGAGGAGCCCCTAAAAAGACACCCGCACACCCTGAATATATGGAGGAGCCCCTAAAAATACACCCGCACACCCTGAATATATGGAGGAGCCCCTAAAAATACACCCGCACACCCTGAATATATGGAGGAACCCCTAAAAATACACCCGCACACCCTGAATATATGGAGGAGCCCCTAAAAACACACCCGCACACCCTGAATATATGGAGGAAACCCTAAAAACACACCCGCACACCCTGAATATATGGAGGAACCCCTAAAAAACACACACCGCACACCCTGAATATATGGAGGAGCCCCTAAAACACACCCGCACACCCTGAATATATGGAGGAACCCCTAAAAAGACACCCACACACCCTGAATATATGGAGGAGCCCCTAAAAATACACCCGCACACCCTGAATATATGGAGGAACCCTAAAAAGACACCCGCACACCCTGAATATATGGAGGAGCCCCTAAAAAGACACCCGCACACCCTGAATATATGGAGGAGCCCCTAAAAATACACCCGCACACCCTGAATATATGGAGGAGCCCCTAAAAATACACCCGCACACCCTGAATATATGGAGGAACCCTAAAAATACACCCGCACACCCTGAATATATGGAGGAGCCCTAAAAACACACCCGCACACCCTGAATATATGGAGGAACCCTAAAAACACACCGCACACCCTGAATATATGGAGGAACCCCTAAAACACACCCGCACACCCTGAATATATGGAGGAGCCCCTAAAAACACACCCGCACACCCTGAATATATGGAGGAGCCCCTAAAAATACACCCGCACACCCTGAATATATGGAGGAGCCCCTAAAAATACACCCGCACACCCTGAATATATGGAGGAACCCCTAAAAATACACCCGCACACCCTGAATATATGGAGGAGCCCCTAAAAAGACACCCGCACACCCTGAATATATGGAGGAGCCCCTAAAAATACACCCGCACACTGAATATATGGAGGAGCCCCTAAAAATACACCCGCACACCCTGAATATATGGAGGAACCCCTAAAAATACACCCGCACACCCTGAATATATGGAGGAGCCCCTAAAAACACACCCGCACACCCTGAATATATGGAGGAAACCCTAAAAACACACCCGCACACCCTGAATATATGGAGGAACCCCTAAAAACACACCCGCACACCCTGAATATATGGAGGAGCCCCTAAAAACACACCCGCACACCCTGAATATATGGAGGAACCCCTAAAAAGACACCCACACACCCTGAATATATGGAGGAGCCCCTAAAAACACACCCGCACACCCTGAATATATGGAGGAACCCCTAAAAACACACCCGCACACCCTGAATATATGGAGGAGCCCCTAAAAAGACCGCCGTTGATCCCTCCACATACCTTCAACCTCACCCTTTCACCGCTATCTGTCACTCCCAGCATGCAGCGCGTCCCCTGACCCGGAAGTGCTTATTAGTTAGAGCCGGGAACTTCCTGTGTGGGTGAGAGAGACCTGAGGGGAGCGTGAGTGAAACTCCACTGAACCCCCCCCCTCCCCCTCCCCCTCCCCCTCCTTGGAGGAACACCCTGCACCTCCATAAAGTGCTTCCACTAGCAACATACCCTGCCCCCCCCCATAACATACCTTGCCCCCCCCCCCTATAACATACCTTTCCCTGCCCCCCACCCTATAACATACCTTGCCCCCCCCCCTATAACATACCTTGCCCCCCCCCCTATAACATACCTTGCCCCCTCCTTTACTAACATATTGCAGCCCTCATACTGACCCCCCCTCTTTCCCGGGGTGAAGATGATGATGTCACAGACCTCTCTGGGTTTATTGACTAAGCAGTGCGTTGTGCTGATCAGTTCCCTGCGCCATTAAGGTAAAGGGTTAATGCTCAGGTCTGGCACAGGGCCCCCTTTAATGGGTAACACTGTATTTTAGTCGTGTAAAGGATGTGTGACCCATTTCAATTGTTTTAAGCGCTGTGAACCCCTAAACTGACACTGTCTGATATTTACAACGTTATTATGTTTCCGTTAAGTTTGCAATGAATTTACTCAAAGCTAAAATACATTTTGTCCTTTAATTTGTCTCGGCGTCTCGTGTTGATGTGTGAATCCTCTCTCCACCAGGAGTAAAGATGTCTGACGATGAGGGCCCCCCCGTCGTGAAGAGATCCCGCATATTTTATGGAAGTCTGGCAGAAAAGGAAAAGGAGCGCCTGGCGAAGGGGGAGACCTCACTGGGCAGATCGGCCGTCAGAGCTGGCATCGAGGCCGGCAACATCAACATCAGCGGCGGTGAGTTCCAGAGGCGATAACCTGACAGCGCTGAGAGGGAACGTGATGTCAGTATGGAATACACTGCGAGCGGCGGAATCAGCAGAGGGGGAACACGAGGAGCGCAGGTCTGAGCCGCCTCGCTGCATGTTTGTACAGATACACTGCAAGCAGCGGAATCCTGTCTGTTCTGCTGAGGGGGAACACGAGGAGCGCAGGTCTGAGTCGCCTCGCTGCATGTCTGTACAGATACACTGCAAGCGGCGGAATCCTGTCTGTTCTGCTGAGGGGGAACACGAGGAGCGCAGGTCTGAGCCGCCTCACTGCATGTCTGTACAGATACACTGCAAGCGGCGGAATCCTGTCTGTTCTGCTGAGGGGGAACACGAGGAGCGCAGGTCTGAGTCGCCTCACTGCATGTCTGTACAGATACACTGCAAGCGGCGGAATCCTGTCTGTTCTGCTGAGGGGGAACACGAGGAGCGCAGGTCTGAGCCGCCTCACTGCATGTCTGTACAGATACACTGCAAGCAGCGGAATCCTGTCTGTTCTGCTGAGGGGGAACACGAGGAGCGCAGGTCTGAGCCGCCTCACTGCATGTTTGTACAGATACACTGCAAGCAGCGGAATCCTGTCTGTTCTGCTGAGGGGGAACACGAGGAGCGCAGGTCTGAGCCGCCTCGCTGCATGTTTGTACAGATACACTGCAAGCGGCGGAATCCTGTTCGTTCTGCTGAGGGGGAACACGAGGAGCGCAGGTCTGAGCCACCTCGCTGCATGTCTGTACAGATACACTGCAAGCGGCTGAATACTGTCTGTTCTGCTGAGGGGGAACACGAGGAGCGCAGGTCTGAGCCGCCTCACTGCATGTCCTGTCTATATGGATACACTGCGAGTTGCGGAATCCTGTCCCGCTCTGCTGAGGGCGACCTGGGCTCTGTACTAGCCGTTTATGGCCGCCATTGTTTAGTCATGTGACTTTGGGTGAATGTATTTATTTGGTGAAATCTCTTTTATTATTTCTCTTTATGATTTGTTTGTTCCCCCCCAGGAGAGTCGTTTGACCTTGAGGAGCACATCAGCGAACGCCAGGCAGAGGTTCTTGCAGAGTTTGAGCGCAGGAAGCGAGCGCGACAGATCAATGTCTCCACTGATGACGCGGAGGTCAAAGCTTGTCTGCGGGCACTCGGGGAGCCCATTACTCTGTTTGGGGAAGGACCCGCCGAGAGGAGGGAGCGGTGAGTGATCTAAAGGGCAAGTCCAACACCGGGGCCACAATACAGGGAGTCTGGTATTCACTGGTATGTCTGCATTGCACATAATACACATAGAGGACACAATACAGGGAGCTTGAGATTCATTGATATGTCTACATTACACATACACAGAGAGGGTACAATACAGGGAGTCTGGGATTTCTCTCACGGTTTTTAATCCACACACAGTGTTTCAGTGCCTGGGTTTGTGTTTTCAGGTTGAGGAACGTCCTCTCCGTGGTTGGCACTGACGCCTTGAAGAAAACCAAGAAAGATGAAGAGAAAAGCAAGAAGTCGAGTGAGGAGGTATGGATCCACGTCTGCCACGTACAAAACCCCAGACTGTCCAGACTAGAGATCCTGTCCTTCCTATGAAGGCTTTTTACAGGGGTGCAGGGGCGTAACTACCAGGGGTGCAGAGGGTGCGACCACACCCGGGCCCTTGAGTCCGGGGGGGCCACACTCGCCTGCCTGGGTGCTTGCCTATAATTCTTTTAATTTATTTTATACTTATTTGTGAGCTATACTTTGGAGCTCTGTGATTTACACTGATACACAATGCACATTACTGTGAGGTTTATTGCTGTAGAGCTCTGTGAGATACACATAGTGCAAATTACATTAAAAATGGGATGGACTGAAGTGGTAATAGTGAACCTGGAAAAAAATGTGATACTGTCTGGAGTCAGCATTGTGGACCAGGAGGGGGACCAATGTGTGCTAACAGGAGGGGGGTGGGTATGTTTTTGCCTATGGTGGGGGGCCCAGTCATGGTTCCTGCAGGTTCTTGCTGTAGATTATGTGCCTGTTGAAACACCCCAGCGCTTCTTGTGAGTTACATTGCTGTGGATTATGTGCCTGCTCAAACACCCCAGTGCTTCCTGTGAGTTTTATTGCTGTGGAGCTCTGTGATATGCTCATACACACTGCACTTTACAGGGAGTTTTATTGCTGTGGAGCTCTGTAATATGCAGTGTGTTAGGATTACCGGGGGGGGGGCTTTCAATATGCTGGTGACCTATTTAATGACCTAATTAAAGTAAGTTGAACTAATTAATATAAATGGCGTACTATTTTTTTTATATTTCAGGGGGAAAAAAAGTAAAAATATTTTTTGGGGGGCCCTTCATGGATTCTCGCACCGGGCCCTCATGTTTCTATTTACGCCACTGCAGGGGTGTAACATGTCGCACCTCCGTGTGTCGGGCAGTTGTATGCTTGGCTTTAATGCACATTAAGGCCCCGTTCACACTATGTAGCTTCATCAATGCATTTCAATGTCGCTTGTAGCTCGTCGCTGGTACGTGACCCTTTTTTCTGTGATTTGCTGCGACGTACATTGAGAGACCTACAGGGTTATTCAGAGAGCGGTGAAAAGCAGGAGAATGACTGGAGAATGGAAAATTCTAGGTCAAAATAGCCAATTTGGAAAGTGAGATAAATGGGAGAATTTTTCTGGTTTGGCTATTTTGACCTAGAATTTTCCATTCTCCTGCTTTTCACCGCTCTCTGAATAACCCTGATACAGTGGTGTCGCGCGATATCACTCATAACAGCGATATTATCGCAAATCTGAAAATTGCACAGGAAAAACACGCGATTTTCATGTCGCTCAGTGTGAACGCAGTCTTATACGTTAGATCTGCTCAGAGTTACGTGTAATGTGTCTATGTAACCGTGGGTCGATCAAACACGTGATGTACCTGTGATCTGTGTGTATTATCTGGCATTGTGCCGCTTGGAGCCTCCTGTCACTATGAGGGTCATTTAGAAGCCGCCGCGATGAGCCAGTGTTGCGGTGATGACAAACACCTATTGCCAAGCAAGCATGTCCTTCCATTGCTCCTGAGATGTGGCTGCGGGTCCCTCGCATAGTCATGGGGCCCCCCTGTGTCTGCGGCGGTTATAGCTCTGCATAAATAACATTTCAGTCTGGTTTTCTTGTAGTATCAGCAGACGTGGTACCACGAGGGCCCAAACTCTCTGAAGACGGCTCGCCTGTGGATCGCACACTATTCCCTGCCGAGGTATGTAAAGTCAGGGGAGCCTGGGGGTTTGCCTGCTTCGTCTGAGGACTGGAGAGAGGCACGAGAGTCTGCTGGGGAGAACAGGGAGGAGGGGGGGGAAGGAAACTGCATAGACAGATGTGACCCGGTCAGGGGTACTGAGATCTGTTACAAGGTGCTTTGCCAACACCTGCTTTTTATAACTTGGAGTAATTCCCTGTTAAACCTGTGTCGCCTCTCACGTCTGAGGGCCGACTGAGTGTCAGCTGTGCGCAAAGGAGCTTCCTGCAGGACAGACCTCGGCTCGCTCCAAGCTGCTTGTTGAGTGCTGACACGCCAACTTCTCCCCTGAGCGCCAATCACACAGCGCTTTGCAATGACCCTCATTAATCAACGCCTGCAAAAGAGTGGCATGGTGGCACCCAGTGCCGGAGCGATGTATGAAACAGCTATTGATTATGACCTGAGGGCATGCGTCACCACATTGATCTTCATGAGCTACACGGTGTCCTGAGAAGGTGAGCCCGGCTGCTGCTGTTCCACGCTTTATTAAAGCTTTTAGCATTGAAAAATAATCTTATTTCACGAGAATCACCGCTTCGCAGTTTGGGCCAAAATAAATCATCAGATAATGAATGTATTGTGTGTCTGGAGAAAAGCTTCCCCCGTTCTCCTTATCACAGGGCCCTGAAGCGCCTGGACGCTGCGCGACAATATCGCTGCATCCCCGAATCCACCCGGACGTCTCAGAAACAAGAGCTGCAGAAAGCGCTGGGGGTGAGTCCTATGATCAGGGGGTCTCCAGACCCTCTGTGCATTATGCACCCTCTACCTTTACCGTAACCATGGGGTCTGCGGCGACCTCCACTGCATTCCCTGTGCCTCTTATACAGCCTAAGCCAGTGGCGGTGAATCGTGGCACCCCAGCTGCTTCAGAACTACACATGCTATAATGCTTAATCCCACTTAAGGCTGGCTGAGCATCATGGGACATGTAGTTCAGAAACATTGGTGGTGCCAGGGTTCAGCATCACTGGCCTAAACATTGGCTGAGCTTAATGGGAGATGTACTTCCCAAACCTCATGGGTGCAAAGGTTGCCGGTACCTGGCATTACAGCACCGGTGTTTTACTGATCTTCCTTTCCTCCTCTCCAGTCACTGAATAATTTCTGCAGCCAAATTGGAGATGATCGACCCCTGTCCTTCTGTCACTTCAGCCCCGATTCCAAGCTCCTGGCGACTGCGTGCTGGTAAGTCCCGGCACGTGTGTGTTGTGCCAGGGTTTTGGGATTAGATTAGAGCTGTGTTTTGGCACGGCTTCACTTCCTGCTAACGCACCGAATTCTCAATAAATCTTCTTTTGTCTCTATAGGTCCGGGCTCTGCAAGCTGTGGTCTGTACCGGACTGTAACCCTATCCGCACGTTAAGAGGTAACCATTTAGCAGATACACCCTTGCCTCTCGCCGTGCATGACCGTATCAGCTTCTCACCGGCCGCACCATGTTTCATTCTCGCGCGTGAACAATGAGCGCTGAAACACAACGCTGCTCCTAGTGATAAAGCCTCTGTTTTTTTTCCTGCTGTGTGTTCAGGTATTTTGTGGGTTTTACTTGTGTCTTGGTTACAACTCTGTGTATTTATGTGCTCAGGTCACAACACCAACGTGGGGGCGATCGTGTTCCACCCAAAAGCCACCATCTCCGTAGACGAGAAAGACGTGAACCTGGCCTCCTGCGCGGCAGACGGCTCCGTGAAGCTGTGGAACCTGGAGAGGTACATGTCTCGTTATCACGCCTGCAGGACGAGGGATCCACTGGATCCTGCGGCGACAGTCACGTTCATACGTTCCCTGTGTGCTTTAATTCCCAAGCTGTGTGTGTGATTCCCAGCCCGGTGTGAGCTTCCCGGAGCCGGGATTCTGTGCTCACATGGAATCCATCCCCATGAGTCTCGGGTTTTATGGTGGATTGCAATGGTCAGCTTTGGCCCTCCAGTTGTTTTGAAACTACATTTCCCATGATGCTCAGGTACTCATTAGACTGGGAGATGTGGATCCAAACCATCTGGAAGGTGGCGGCCGCTGAGCCCTGCTTTATTCTCTCTACATGGAGTAACGGTTTAAAGTGTCCTCGGCTCGTGTTCGCTCAGACTCATCCCTTCAGCCGTAACTATTTTGCGACAACACGGTTTTCCAGCTCGGAATTACTTCAAGCCGTCATGGAGCAGCCAGAGGGTGTCTTGTAAATGATGCCCTCCGTGGTGCCATGCTGGCATACTCACTCCTGTGTGGAAGGAAGGAATGTGAGAGCGTCGTGCCTGCGGTTTTACCAGGACGTGCTGCCTGTGTCTTATTCCCTCCTTGCTCTCATTGCCCCAATGAACAGGACATATATAGGGGTGAGAGGATCAGGCGCTGCCGCTGCCTGACATGGTACAGCCTCTCTCTTACATGTCTGGGGTTTAGCCCCGACTTCTCAGAGAATTGGGAAAGTTTTAGGCCAAAGTAATCGCGCTGGAAAAGTGATGGTTTCTACACGTTTCTGATTCTGTTATTATGGCCTGAAATCTGCAATTCTTCCTGTTTGCCGCACGAATAAAATGCCGTTATTACAGCTTATACCCCCCCCCACCTCCCGTGGGGGGGGCTTTGGGCAGATTTGGTTGACTTGACCCATATTGTGGGTATCGGTGCATGCCCAGCGGTGCCAGCCCTCGCCCACGTATCCCGAGCCTTCCTGAAAAGCAGCGTGCGCGTCTAATTTAAGACACTGAGTAATGTTCCTCGGCTTGTAAAGCCGCTGCTCGGCCTCCGAGGAGGTAATTATTCAGACCCCTGAGAATTGGACACGTTGCCCCGGTGAATCATCCGTCCCCGGGCGTACAGGCAACGCGGTGCCCACGGCCCCGGCACTTTACAAATCGTGTTCATAATAACATGAAGTCACGCAGCGCCGAGCGATCAGAGGGTGCGGAGAACCAACTCCCAGCGGGGTTACTGGGTCCAAATAAACCTCCTGGAAGGCCTGGAGTAATAATGAGGCTCTGACTGTCCAGCTCATCAAAGCCGAGGTTTCCGGTGTCCTCTCGGCTCCAGCTCTGGAAAGAAACATCACGTGTAAAACATAAAATGCTGATAACGTCATGTGACCTTCCTATTAATCACCGCGCTCAGCCGGGGGCACCGGGATCCGGTAATCTCCAGCGTGTCTGATCCAGCTGGGTGTGATCTCAATGCCGCGGCTTTCATGTAAATAGAACTTAAAAAATTTAGAAACCAAAACGATCCCCTGCGCCAACGTGTAATCTGTACGAGGTTCTATTCTCATCAGCGGCCATTAGAATGTGAGCTCTGCTGCCAACATCGCAGCAAACCTCTCCGGTGCGTTATCCTGTGATTTCCTTCCTTCTCATAAACACGCTCTCGCGTGTCTGATCTCTCCGCAGCGACGAACCCGTGGCAGATATCGAGGGTCACTCCGTGAGGGTGGCGAGGGTCACATGGCATCCGTCCGGCCGCTTCCTGGGCACCACATGGTAAGGCGCCTGGATGGCGGCATCTTGTGTGTTTTGTATTTTCAGCAATAAATTGTTCTGAGCCGTTACTTTCCAGCTACGACCGATCCTGGAGACTCTGGGACCTGGAAGCCCAGGAAGAAATCCTGCACCAGGAAGGGCACAGCAAAGGGGTCTATGATATCTCCTTTCATCTGGACGGGTCACTGGCGGGCACAGGGTGAGACGCCAAAATAATAACCCAGTTATATCTGTGTGGTTTGTGTTGGTGACGATGAGGTGTTGGAGGTTTATTTTTCTGGCCTTTTAGGTGTGTGTGTGTGTTTTCACGGTCAGACTCTGTGCATCTCTGCGCCCCGGGTTTTGTCTCTGTATGTTTTGCCGTTGTATCTCCATGGTAACGCTCCTCTCTGCACTCGCAGGGGTCTGGACGCCTTCGGGAGGATCTGGGATTTACGGACCGGCCGCTGCATAATGTTCCTGGAGGGGCACCTAAAAGAAATATATGGGATCAACTTCTCGCCCAACGGGTAAGGGGGATCCTTGGACACTGACTGCGTCTCCCATAAGCTGCAGCCGACAAGACCTGCTGTGCGAGGCTGCCTGAGGGTCAGGGGATTTGTAGTTTGCTGTTCAATCACATGTCATGGAGCAGGGACAGGTTTGCGCGTCTCACAGGGTTCCCAGCTCTGATCAGCGCTTTTCCTCTTTGCTTGGCTTCATACATCTGATCGTTGTGCGGCCGGTCACTCACGGGTTAATAGCCGGCTTCATATAGATATCCTAATACACTCTGCGGGGTACGAGTAGCTGCGTGGAGGTACGAGTAGCTGCGCGGTGGGCACGTGTAGCTGCGTGGGGAGCATGTAGCTGCGTGAGGTACGGCTCAAGGCTCTGGTTTATCGATGTGTTTAATGAGCTTTAATTCTCCAGGTACCACGTGGCCACAGGCAGCGGTGATAACACGTGCAAGGTGTGGGATCTGCGCCAGCGTCGCTGCATCTACACCATCCCGTCTCACCAGAACCTGGTCAGCTCCGTCAAGTTCCAGCGTGAGTGCAGGGCAGAGGGGGGGCACTGCTTATTTCCGTGGTCTCGCGGGCTTTCCCGGTGCCACCTCTCCGTGTGGGTATTACCGCTGGTACAGTCCAGCACATCCCCCCTCAGGCAGCGGATTTACCGCCTGGCATCATTTTTAACCCTTTTATTTGCTGGATCCTTCTTTCCCCTAAATCAGGGGAGGAGTAGAGAAACCATCGTGCGGAGGAAGAACATAAAGTCACATGTTCAGCGTGCAACACGTAACTGGCTCCCCCGCCACCTGCGAGACCTACCTGCGCGTCCCGGGGGAGCAGACGTGTCAGCCGTCCCATGTGTCTTCATTTACTTAAAGGAAACATTCCAGAAAAATAATATAATGCTTGTTATGTATCAGCAACGCGAGCGATTCTACTGTAACGGTAACTAGCGCGCAAGGTGTGCAGAGAGCGCAGGATGCATGACCGTTTAAAAGCCAGAGCATATAGTATAGAGTGTGCAGTATACAGGGTAGAGCATGCAATATACAGTATACAGGGTAGAGCGTGCAATATACATTAAGCAGTATACAGGGTAGAGCATGCAGTATAAACAGGGTAGAGCGTGCAGTATAAACAGGGTAGAGCGTGCGCTATAAACAGGGTAGAGCGTGCGCTATAAACAGGGTAGAGCGTGCGCTATAAACAGGGTAGAGCGTGCGGTATATACAGGGTAGAGCGTGCGGTATATACAGGGTAGAGCGTGCGGTGTATACAGGGTAGAGCGTGCGGTATAAACAGGGTAGAGCGTGCGGTATAAACAGGGTAGAGCGTGCAGTATAAACAGGGTAGAGCGTGCGCTATAAACAGGGTAGAGCGTGCGCTATAAACAGGGTAGAGCGTGCGCTATAAACAGGGTAGAGCGTGCGGTATATACAGGGTAGAGCGTGCGGTATATACAGGGTAGAGCGTGCGGTGTATACAGGGTAGAGCGTGCGGTATAAACAGGGTAGAGCGTGCGGTATAAACAGGGTAGAGCGTGCGGTATAAACAGGGTAGAGCGTGCGGTATAAACAGGGTAGAGCGTGCGGTATATACAGGGTAGAGCGTGCAATATACAGGGTAGAGCGTGCAATATACAGTATACGGGGTAGAGCGTGCAATATACGGTATACAGGGTAGAGCGTGCGGTATACAGGGTAGAGCGTGCGGTATACAGGGTAGAGCGTGCGGTATACAGGGTAGAGCGTGCGGTATACAGGGTAGAGTGCAATATAAACAGGGTAGAGCGTGCAGTATACAGGGTAGAGCGTGCAGTATACAGGGTAGAGCGTGCAATATACAGTATACAGGGTAGAGCGTGCAGTATACAGGGTAGAACGTGCAATATACAGTATACAGGGTAGAGCGTGCAATATACAGTATACAGGGTAGAGCGTGCAGTATACGGTATATAGGGTAGAGCGTGCAGTATACAGGGTAGAGCGTGCAATATACAGTATACAGGGTAGAGCGTGCAGTATACAGGGTAGAACGTGCAATATACAGTATACAGGGTAGAGCGTGCAATATACAGTATACAGGGTAGAGCGTGCAATATACAGTATACAGGGTAGAGCGTGCAATATACGGTATACAGGGTAGAGCGTGCAGTATACGGTATATAGGGTAGAGCGTGCAGTATATACAGGGTAGAGCGTGCAATATACGGTATACAGGGTAGAGCGTGCAGTATACGGTATATAGGGTAGAGCGTGCAGTATATACAGGGTAGAGCGTGCAGTATATACAGGGTAGAGCGTGCAATATACGGTATACAGGGTAGAGCGTGCGGTATACAGGGTAGAGCGTGCGGTATACAGGGTAGAACGTGCAATATACAGTATACAGGGTAGAGCGTGCAATATACAGTATACAGGGTAGAGCGTGCAATATACAGTATACAGGGTAGAGCGTGCAGTATACAGGGTAGAACGTGCAATATACAGTATACAGGGTAGAGCGTGCAATATACAGTATACAGGGTAGAGCGTGCAATATACAGTATACAGGGTAGAACGTGCAATATACAGTATACAGGGTAGAGCGTGCAGTATACGGTATACAGGGTAGAGCGTGCAGTATACGGTATATAGGGTAGAGCGTGCAGTATATACAGGGTAGAGCGTGCAGTATATACAGGGTAGAGCGTGCAATATACGGTATACAGGGTAGAGCGTGCAGTATACGGTATATAGGGTAGAGCGTGCAGTATATACAGGGTAGAGCGTGCAGTATATACAGGGTAGAGCGTGCAATATACGGTATACAGGGTAGAGCGTGCGGTATACAGGGTAGAGCGTGCGGTATACAGGGTAGAACGTGCAATATACAGTATACAGGGTAGAGCGTGCAATATACAGTATACAGGGTAGAGCGTGCAATATACAGTATACAGGGTAGAGCGTGCAGTATACAGGGTAGAACGTGCAATATACAGTATACAGGGTAGAGCGTGCAATATACAGTATACAGGGTAGAGCGTGCAATATACAGTATACAGGGTAGAACGTGCAATATACAGTATACAGGGTAGAGCGTGCAATATACAGTATACAGGGTAGAGCGTGCAGTATACGGTATATAGGGTAGAGCGTGCAGTATATACAGGGTAGAGCGTGCAGTATACGGTATATAGGGTAGAGCGTGCAATATACGGGGTAGAGCGTGCAATATATGGTATACAGGGTAGAGCGTGCGGTATACAGGGTAGAGCGTGCGGTATACAGGGTAGAGCGTGTGGTATACAGGGTAGAGCGTGCAATATACAGTATATAGGGTAGAGCGTGCAGTATACAGGGTAGAGCGTGCAATATACAGTATACAGGGTAGAGCGTGCAATATACAGTATACAGGGTAGAGCGTGCAGTATACAGGGTAGAGCGTGCAATATACAGTATACAGGGTAGAGCGTGCAATATACGGTATACAGGGTAGAGCGTGCAGTATACGGTATATAGGGTAGAGCGTGCAGTATATACAGGGTAGAGCGTGCAGTATATACAGGGTAGAGCGTGCAATATACGGTATACAGGGTAGAGCGTGCGGTATACAGGGTAGAACGTGCAATATACAGTATACAGGGTAGAGCGTGCAATATACAGTATACAGGGTAGAGCGTGCAGTATACAGGGTAGAACGTGCAATATACAGTATACAGGGTAGAGCGTGCAATATACAGTATACAGGGTAGAGCGTGCAGTATACAGGGTAGAACGTGCAATATACAGTATACAGGGTAGAGCGTGCAATATACAGTATACAGGGTAGAGCGTGCAGTATATACAGGGTAGAGCGTGCAGTATATACAGGGTAGAGCGTGCAGTATACGGTATATAGGGTAGAGCGTGCAATATACGGGGTAGAGCGTGCAATATATGGTATACAGGGTAGAGCGTGCGGTATACAGGGTAGAGCGTGTGGTATACAGGGTAGAGCGTGCAATATACAGTATATAGGGTAGAGCGTGCAATATACAGTATACAGGGTAGAGCGTGCAGTAGACAGTATACGAGGTAGAGCGTGCATTATAAAGTGTAAGCTCACGTGCCAGCAGCTGGACAGACCTCGTGCAAGTCCTGCACTCACACTCCGGCTTCTCTCCTATAAGGTGTTTAAACCCCACACCCCTCGTGGTGTTAAGGGGGGGGCTTCATTTGTAAAGCAATGATGTTTTGTTGCTGACTCTTTACTCACTGCCTCCGCAGCCACCAACGGGCACTTCCTGCTGACCGGCGCCTACGACAACACCGCAAAGGTGTGGACGTACCCCCTGTGGGCTCCTATGAAGACCCTGGCCGGCCACGAAGGGAAGGTGATGGGAGTGGACATATCGGCAGACGGCGAGCTGATCGCCACGTGCTCGTACGACCGGACTTTCAAACTCTGGATGGCCGAGTGACGTCTGAGCTGCGTCAAGCGCCACCTTCATATAGAGATGTGTTCAGCCCGCACCGCAGCCCCCTGAGAGTGACACGGGTGGTATAACCTGTAGCCAACCACGCGCACCGGTCCACGACCACGGAAAATGGACAGTTTTACTTTATTTTTTTATAGACTTTTTTTTAACCGTTACGTAAAAATCTCATTAAAAAACTTTCTGAAAACAATGAGACGCACTTTATCCTGAAATTAACCACGCGGCGCCTGGATGTCAGCGCTGTGCTGAGTCTCTGTGCCGGGTACGTACTTGTTCCTGCCATACAGGCTCAGTAACTGCTGAGTTTATCTCTCGGACGCCGCATCCTGAGCCAGGAACGATCCCGGGGTGGGCTGTGAAGCCAGTCTGTGCCGCGTCCTGAGCCGCCCAGCACAATCCCAGGGTGGGCTGTGATGCCAGTCTGTGCCGCATCCTGAGCCGTGAGGAACGATCCCGGGGTGGGCTGTGAAGCCAGTCTGTGCCGTGTCCTGAGCCGTGAGGAACGATCCCGGGGTGGGCTGTGAAGCCAGTCTGTGCCACGTCCTGAGCCGTGAGGAACGATCCCGGGGTGGGCTGTGAAGCCAGTCTGTGCCGTGTCCTGAGCCGTGAGGAACGATCCCGGGGTGGGCTGTGAAGCCAGTCTGTGCCGTGTCCTGAGCCGTGAGGAACGATCCCGGGGTGGGCTGTGAAGCCAGTCTGTGCCACGTCCTGAGCCGTGAGGAACGATCCCGGGGTGGGCTGTGAAGCCAGTCTGTGCCGTGTCCTGAGCCGTGAGGAACGATCCCGGGGTGGGCTGTGAAGCCAGTCTGTGCCACGTCCTGAGCCGTGAGGAACGATCCCGGGGTGGGCTGTGAAGCCAGTCTGTGCCGCGTCCTGAGCCGTGAGGAACGATCCCGGGGTGGGCTGTGAAGCCAGTCTGTGCCGCGTCCTGAGCCGTGAGGAACGATCCCAGGGAGGGCTGTGAAGCCAGTCTGTGCCGCGTCCTGAGCCGTGAGGAACGATCCCAGGGAGGGCTGTGAAGCCAGTCTGTGCCGTGTCCTGAGCCGTGAGGAACGATCCCAGGGAGGGCTGTGAAGCCAGTCTGTGCCGTGTCCTGAGCCGTGAGGAACGATCCCAGGGAGGGCTGTGAAGCCAGTCTGTGCCGTGTCCTGAGCCGTGAGGAACGATCCCAGGGAGGGCTGTGAAGCCAGTCTGTGCCGTGTCCTGAGCCGTGAGGAACGATCCCGGGGAGGGCTGTGAAGCCAGTCTGTGCCGTGTCCTGAGCCGTGAGGAACGATCCCGGGGAGGGCTGTTTAATAAGTATGAATGTACATACTTACAGGATGTAACGTGGGGTTTCTGTCCACGTGCAGACTGCTCCCCTTGAAGTCAGTATTTTCGCAGAAGTACTGCTTCTAACCCAGACGCAGGAAATATCACACAGGAGATCCTTGCTGTTTCAACCCAAAATGGAGAATGCTTTAATGAGGGTTTTCAGGTACAGACAGATTCAAAGGTAAAAACCACACCCCTCCCTTACAGAATACATTACAGATAAGATCAAGAGTCTCCAGTCAGAGAACAATAGAAAGAGCCATTCAACACAATGGAGTGTTTACACATGTGTCTTATCTAAAGAGTCTGTTTAGGACTTGAGGGAAAGGAGTCTTCTTACAGCAGGGAGTACACAATATACAGAGAGGGGGGGTAGCCACAGAGGAGTATAATATAAAGACAGAGGACAGCTAATACAGAGATGTACACTATACAGAGAGAATAAACTGTAAAGCAAAATACTTGCAAATAAACATTGGGTGGCCGTTTCGTCACACAGGGTTATTCAGAGATAGGTGAAAACCTTGAGAATTGCCAGGAGAATGAACAATCTAGATCAAATAGCCGATTTGGAAAGTGAGATAAATGGGAGAATTTTTCGGTTTTGGCTATTTTGACCTAGAATTTTCACTTCTCCTGCTGATTCTCCTGAGTTTCACCTCTCTGAATAACCCTGATAGAGTGTGTGTATTGAAATAATAAGTGTATGACTATATACATATAAACACGACGTGTGTGTATTACTCAGAGGCTACAGGCGTATACCTCGAGCCATAGAGACTCCACCATTGTAGAATATAGTGTATATGTATATATGGTGTATATCACGCTGTGCGATTGGGCTCTTTTTTTCTTTACAGGAGATGAGGATTTGGGACGTTATTTTCTGGCGCGTTAAGTAATACAAACGTTACCGAGGTTTGTTCCAGAAGCAATATTGTGTCATATATATATATATGTGTCATACACTGTTATTATTTCAATACACACACTCTCAGGGTTATTCAAGGAGATCCGAAAGGTAACGGAACAGTGAACTTCAGGGTATGGTTCCCTTTCTTGGCCATTTGGCTATCGAGAGAGCAGGCAGTTTAGCAAATGTTGACGAATTGCCTGCACATACGGTGCCTGTTCGGTGCCTGTTCGAGGGCAGTGAAATCCCCATAGAGAAGCAATGCTTCATCTATTCAGAGAACACAAACCAGCAGTAAAAAGATGCCGAATTGCCCTACCATTCGGTGGATTAATTCGGCGGATTAATTCAGGTGAATCCCATAGGCTTCAATGTTAAAAATATTCCCGTTTTAATCAATATCTAATAAACCGTTAGACTTTTTGCTGCAGAATAAAATGATTATTTATAGATTTTTTTTTTAGGATCTTCTAGGCATTTTTTGGGATTTTTTTCCAAACATTTTTTTTAATCGTTTTTTCTGTAACCGCCCTTTTAATCATCGTTCATTGGATCATGTGTAAATTTCAGACATTTTCGCTCAGTAGTTTGTCTGCAAACAGCGTTTCACTTTTCAAACCTTCAAGCAAACTGGGTTTTTTTTTCACTCCATTCGTCTGTGGTGTCGGCTTTTTCCGGCGGCTGCTCTGCGCCGTTATCGGCTCATGCTCGGGTTTTTCCAGTGTTTTCGGCGGGGTTAATCCAGATGTTTTTGCAGGTTTCAGTGTGCGTTCGCTGGGTTTTGCAGTGAGTGTTCAGCAGGTTTGCGGCGGCTTTTCCCTGCATACGACGGCCATGTGATGCTTGCTGAATACACCACAGGGTCGCCGAAATGAGATCGCCGAATTGAAGAGAACGAAAAGTCACCGAACGTGCAGTGAAATTATAGATAGAACCTTTGTAGCGCATCAAAAATAGATTTAAAGGTAGACTTCAACAAAGAGGTATATCAAACATAAAGTGCTTCAGTCTTAAGGTGACAAATATTCAATCAATGTACACATATAAAAGTGCAATGTGCCATAGAACACAGTAAAGTGCAACAATATATAAAATTCCAGCAGTGCGATGGGTATAAGAGAGTCTATAAAGTGCAACAGTGTCCGAATGTGCAAATTCAATGATATCCAATAAAACAGTATGAAAACCAGTGGGAAAAAGTCCTTAAAATTTACTTGTCTTTATGTTCAAGCGATGCACAAATATAGTCCTCCTTTCTTGGTCTGTGTATCTCTTGCCGTCTCTCAATAGTGGAGAGGATAGCCAGGAAGGAGAAAAAAGTAAGAGAAAGGAAAAAAAAAAAATTGGAGGGGAGAGAAAAAATGAAGAAATAATCGTGCAGAAAATCCCAATTAAATATGGCAAATAAATCACTCGTAGGAATATGGAAACTCACATTTATAAGAGCCCAAAAAATCCCTGGCTCTAGGTTTAGGAGCTTCCAGCTGTGTCTGTCCCTTTACATGTTCTTGAACGCAGGACATACTTGAAAAGGAGAGAAATCTCAATGTATCCTTCCTGGTAAAATCCTTTATAAATAAATAAATATAGAGGGTGGCGTATCCCTTCTTAAATCTTCAACTCTGGTTGCGATGGCTACAATAAGATAATAGACAGCGCTCCCATAGTATATTACCGTATTAGGATAAAAAGAGGTGATAATGTATTGAACTCACCAGATATGGAGCCTCTTCCACACAGGCTCACTCAATACAGCCTCAGGTACACTATGGTGGATACCCAGAACCTCTTCTCAACCGTCTGAGGGCCAGATATCAGGAGCTTCCAAGCGGTGGCAAGTATATATCCAAGGAGAGTAGTCAATAGAATATAAACCATATAAAATTTATTAAAAAATTCATTGCATATTAAAGAATGGACAGATGCGTTACCGAGACGCGTTTCGGCATTAACAGCCTTCCTCAGTCGGTATATTTAGGTGCACTATTGTCCAAAAAATCTCCAAAACACGTGCAGTGACTTTTCGATTCTCTTTTATGTATATACACACTATACATTTTGTTTAACCCCGTCTTTTCCCCTGTAGTTACAGATCAGGTGACTGGTTTATTAACTCCTCGCATACCAGTCAGCAGTAACACACCTATAAAGGTGAGAAATGTAAAATATGAGGTTTTCTCACATTCTGCAGATTTCTTTCTTTCTCTGAACCGTTTGTTTTTTTGCAGAAAAACTGAAAATAATGCGCTTTAATTTATTTCTGTATTTTTTTCATGATTTCTATAATTCTACAGTGGTGTATATAGCTGTGTCTGTCCCTTACAGAGCGGTGTATATAGCTGTGTCTGTCCCTTACAGAGCGGTGTATATAGCTGTGTCTGTCCCTTTACAGAGCGGTGTGTGTGTGTATATAGCTGTGTCTGTCCCTTTACAGAATGGTGTATATAGCTGTGTCTGTCCCTTACAGAGCGGTGTGTATAGCTGTGTCTGTCCCTTTACAGAGCGGTGTATATAGCTGTGTCTGTCCCTTACAGAGCGGTGTGTATAGCTGTGTCTGTCCCTTTACAGAGCGGTGTGTATAGCTGTGTCTGTCCCTTTACAGAGCGGTGTGTATAGCTGTGTCTGTCCCTTTACAGAGCGGTGTATATAGCTGTGTCTGTCCCTTACAGAGCGGTGTATATAGCTGTGTCTGTCCCTTACAGAGCGGTGTATATAGCTGTGTCTGTCCCTTTACAGAGCGGTGTGTATAGCTGTGTCTGTCCCTTTACAGAGCGGTGTGTATAGCTGTGTCTGTCCCTTACAGAGCGGTGTATATAGCTGTGTCTGTCCCTTACAGAGCGGTGTATATAGCTGTGTCTGTCCCTTTACAGAGCGGTGTGTATAGCTGTGTCTGTCCCTTTACAGAGCGGTGTGTATAGCTGTGTCTGTCCCTTTACAGAGTGGTGTATATAGCTGTGTCTGTCCCTTTACAGAGCAGTGTATATAGCTGTGTCTGTCCCTTTAAAATGCAGTGTGTGTGTGTATATAGCTGTGTCTGTCCCTTTACATAGCGGTGTGTGTATATAGCTGTGTCTGTCCCTTTAAAATGCAGTGTGTGTGTGTATATATAGCTGTGTCTTTCCCTTACAGATCAGTGTATATAGCTGTGTCTGTCCCTTACAGAGCGGTGTATATAGCTGTGTCTGTCCCTTACAGAGCGGTGTATATAGCTGTGTCTGTCCCTTTACAGAGCGGTATATATAGCTGTGTCTGTCCCTTTACAGAGCGGTGTATATAGCTGTGTCTGTCCCTTACAGAGCGGTGTATATAGCTGTGTCTGTCCCTTTACAGAGCGGTATATATAGCTGTGTCTGTCCCTTTACAGAGCGGTGTATATAGCTGTGTCTGTCCCTTACAGAGCGGTGTATATAGCTGTGTCTGTCCCTTACAGAGCGGTGTATATAGCTGTGTCTGTCCCTTTACAGAGCGGTGTATATAGCTGTGTCTGTCCCTTACAGAGCGGTATATATAGCTGTGTCTGTCCCTTTACAGAGCGGTGTATATAGCTGTGTCTGTCCCTTTACAGTGCAGTGTGTGTGTGTAGAGAGATGTATTAATCCGGGAGCCTGATTGGCCGGTTTAGTTGGTGGGGGGGGGAGCCCTGACACACGCGTGTTGAAGGGACCAACAAAATATTCATTAATAACCAAGAGGCCAGAATAAACATGGTCAGAGCCCGAGGGGTTTAAAAATCACATAAAAAGGTATTTTTTTATTGCTATTGGGTGAAAACGCCACATTCCGCGTCACCGTGAGTCTCAGAATGCGCGCGCTCTTCTCGTGGCATGTTTGTGCGTCAGTGGCCGGAGAGACGAGCCGTGAGGACTCCAACTCCCATCACAAAGCGGGGGGGGGGGGGTACAGGACACTGTGCACAGTCCATAGGTCTTGGCCTCTGCTACTCCCACTCCGTGTCTTTAGACTCTGCCGCTCGTTCAGACCGGGGGGGGTCACTGTGGGATCACGTGTCGATGACCCGAGGAGGCGCTCGTCACCCGTCATTCACAGGTGAACCTCATTGCTCCGCAGGCTTCGCTGACACCGCAAGGAGGCCCCCGCCCACACCCCCGCTGAATACCCTCTGCAGCCAAACTGCGTTACTGAATATGAATCCCACCTCTGCCACCAGTACATAGTGAGCGCTGGGCAGGACGAGGCGCTGGGCAGGACGAGGCGCTGGGCAGGACGCCACGCTGGGCAGGACGAGGCGCTGGGCAGGACGCGACGCTGGGCAGGACGTGGCAGCCGGTGATTGGGCCGTGATGTCCTTCATGCTTGTTGTCGTCCAGCATTAAGCTGGTCCTTTGCGTCGTGCCCGCTGTTCCGGGAGGCGCTGGCGACGTGTTTCTAACAGGGATTTGCTGTTTGAGCCATAATTACCGCCGGACCACTTCATCCCGGCCCCAAAAATAACCTGCGGGTCCAGAAGACGGAGAAGATGAGCACTAAGCTGACTACCAGCATCGTGGTCATCAGGTACAGGAACATGCGGAGCTGCGGGTTGCGTAGACACGGTGGAGATAGGCCCTCACCGGGAGCGGCGGGCACCGGTGTCTGGACCTGAGTCTGTTGGGTGAAGGAGCCGGATTCCGTCCCCACGTTGATCATGTAGACGGAGGGGGGGCGCGTGAACAGGTTCAGCTGTCGGGGCTCCTTTGCCCACGGACGGTGCGGCGGCAGCTTCATCTGTCGGAGGATCAGCGCGTTGGTGGGGAGGTCGGTGATCAGCTGCTCCGGGCGCAGGACGGTTGTGTGGCGGCACAGCGGGCACTGGAGCTGGTTCCTGATTTGGGCGACGATGCTGAGGTGTGCCAGGCACTCCATGCAGAAGGAATGGCGGCAGTCCAGCAGTTTGGGCGTCCGGAACGTGTTGTTGTACCGGTTCCAGCACACCGGGCAGTCATATTCGGGATCCAGTTTGGACACGTCGGCCATCTTCAATCTCCAGCCGGCTCCGGTCAGCTTCACCTGCAGAGGCACACATTACATTTACTAAAAGATCACGCGGAAGCTGGCGCAGAACACGCGGAAGCTGTCGCAGAACACGCAGAAGCTGACGCAGAACACGCGGAAGCTGGGGCTGATCACACGGAAGCTGTCGCAGAACACGCAGAAGCTGACGCAGAACACGCGGAAGCTGGGGCTGATCACACGGAAGCTGACGCAGAACACGCGGAAACTGTCGCAGATCACACGGAAGCTGTCGCAGATCACACGGCAGCTGGCGCAGATCACATGGAAGCGAAGGCTGGCGCAGATCACACGGATGCTGGGGCTGATCACACGGATGATGGCGCAGATCACACATCAGCTGGCACAGATCACATGGAAGCGAAGGCTGGAGCAGATCACGCGGATGCTGGGGCGGATCACACGGATGCTGGCGCAGACCACACGGAAGCTGGCGCAGATCACACGGAAGCTGGCGCAGATCACACGGAAGCTGGCGCAGATTACACGGAAGCTGGCGCAGATTACACGGATGCTGACGCAGATCACACGGAAGCTGGGGCTGATCACACGGATGCTGACGCAGATCACACGGATGCTGGGGCTGATCACACGGATGCTGGGGCTGATCACACGGAAGCTGGCGCAGATCACACGGAAGCTGTCGCAGATCACACGGAAGCTGGGGCTGATCACACGGAAGCTGGGGCTGATCACACGGAAGCTGGGGCTGATCACACGGCAGCTGTCGCAGATCACACGGAAGCTGGCGCAGATCACATGGAAGCGAAGGCTGGCGCAGATCACACGGATGCTGGGGCTGATCACACGGATGATGGCGCAGATCACACATCAGCTGGCACAGATCACATGGAAGCGAGGGCTGGAGCAGATCACGCGGATGCTGGGGCGGATCACACGGATGCTGGCGCAGATCACACGGAAGCTGGCGCAGATCACACGGAAGCTGGCGCAGATTACACGGATGCTGGGGCTGATCACACGGAAGCTGGGGCTGATCACACGGAAGCTGGCGCAGATCACACGGAAGCTGGCGCAGATCACACGGATGCTGACGCAGATCACACGGAAGCTGGCGCAGATCACACGGAAGCTGGCGCAGATCACACGGATGCTGACGCAGATCACACGGATGCTCGTGCAGATCACACGGAAGCTGGCGCAGATCACACGGATGCTGACGCAGATCACACGGAAGCTGGCGCAGATCACACGGATGCTGGCGCAGATCACACGGATGCTGACGCAGATCACACGGATGCTGGCGCAGATCACACGGATGCTGACGCAGATCACACGGATGCTGACGCAGATCACACGGATGCTGGTGCAGATCACACGGATGCTGGTGCAGATCATGCCCAGCATGGCTGTAACGTCGTCACTGTGTGCTGGTGGCCCCTAAGGCCACCAAGAGCCAAACGGCACCGAGTCGGCCGCCCTCTCACTGGCCCAGGTTTGGGGGGGGGGGTCTCAAATAAATATGATACGATGAACGATCAGATCCGCCGGAGTCTGAGCCAAAAGCAGCCGCAGCGCCGAGGACGGATTGACGGCGCAACAATAAAAACCTATTATATTGCACGAAAATGGCAAACGCACAAAACAAACACAACCATAAAACTAAAGTCAACACACAGGAGGCCGATGCGGGGGCCGGGAGGGGCCGGGAATACCTGGGGCCATGGACGAATGGAAACCGCCGCCAAAAGGCAAACAGGACGGGCACGATCCATCCGACGCGTTTCACAGCTTCCTGCTAAACGTGCAGGTGCGATTCCAAGCCGCAAAGCTTTATACGCAAGACGTGGCGAACAATCAGGGACGTGGAGGTCCACACTTATAGCAGGACTTGCTGGGGGGGGGGTCCTCCAAACTGGGGGGGATGTCTGGTTCCTCTACCTCTTTACACAGTGACACGTGACGGGACACCTTGATACCCCTATACAGTGACAGCCGGTACAGGAAGTGGGGCATTCCGGTCATTGCGTCACCTCGTTGCAGGATTCCCTGATGAATTCGGACACTCGGCAGCTGTGATCATACTCCGAGCCCTCACGTCCAGGGAAAATGCCCCCCCCCCGGGTCACGTGACCCCTTCCCGTTACACGCGGAGCTTTCAGAGGACGATTCAAGGTGAAAAAGGAAAAAACAAACAATAAAAGAAGTACAAAGGTTCGTTTACGGTTACTTTGTGTCGCTGCGTCAAAATACAGGCTTCAATAAAATCCAAAGTCTGACTGCAGAGCCTCGTTGAGCCGCGCTCCGCTGCCATGTCCAGCGACATACTGGGGGGGGGGGGCATATCACCCAGGACACGGCATTGCATGTCCCAAGATGCACAGCGCACCGCAAGACTGGCTGAGCATCATGGGACACGTAGTCCTAGTGAGCCGAGGGTCTCTCTTGCTGGTTTATGGCGGTCAGAGTTGGTATAAACATACGGTTGTCGGCATGAGGGTCATTTTGGGGATCCTTCTGCAAACCCCCCTCCTCCCCTTTACCCTAAAACCGCCCCCCCATGGCCCAATCAGCTGATGCGGGCGAGCTGGGTAACTGGGGGGTGTCGACTTGCTAAGAATAAATACAATTGTGGGGCTTATTGACTAAACGGTGAATTGCAGAAATCAGGTAATCGATCAGAGACGCGGAGAGACTTTCTACCAGTTTGGGTATTTTGACCTAAAAATGGGAATTTCAGTAAAAACTTCAGTTTTTCTCTATTCTCAGTTTAGTGAATTCGCCCCAAAGTGTCCCCTAAAAAATCCCGTGGCAAAGGTTCCCACATCTCCCGGGACGCCGGCGGCTTCCAGAAAAATAACACAAATAATACACGTTTTGATTTATTTCTATGTTTTTGTGGGATGGCGTCACCCACCTGTGATCAAGGCATCCAGCAACACCCACCTGTGATCAAGGCATCCAGCAACACCCACCTGTGATCAAGGCATCCAGCAACACCCACCTGTGATCAAGGCATCCAGCAACACCCACCTGTGATCAAGGCATCCAGCAACACCCACCTGTGATCAAGGCATCCAGCGTCACCCACCTGTGATCAAGGCATCCAGCGTCACCCACCTGTGATCAAGGCATCCAGCGTCACCCACCTGTGATCAAGACATCCAGCAACACCCACCTGTGATCAAGGCATCCAGCGTCACCCACCTGTGATCAAGGCATCCAGCAACACCCACCTGTGATCAAGGCATCCAGCAACACCCACCTGTGATCAAGGCATCCAGCATCACCCACCTGTGATCAAGGCATCCAGCGTCACCCACCTGTGATCAAGGCATCCAGCGTCACCCACCTGTGATCAAGGCATCCAGCGTCACCCACCTGTGATCAAGGCATCCAGCATCACCCACCTGTGATCAAGGCATCCAGCGCCGGGCCGAAGAGCAAAGCATGGGAGGGGGGAGGGGGTCAGGACGGCAGCTGCAGGAAAAGTCAAGAAGCAGGTTGGGGTGGGAGGAATGACCCCCCAATCCTGTGCCTTGCAGGCAGCGAGGGGTTAAGGCGCAGACCCCGGGCTGAGCGCGCGGCCTGATCTCCTCCGTCTGACTCCCCGCGCAGGTAACATCGGGCGGCAGGTGAGCAGCACGTTACCTGCGGGGAGGAGCAGAGAGGGCGGCAGACACTCCTCACACACAAACATCACGTTCCCTGGAGGATTCCCCAACCCGGCGAGTGTTTACACACAGGGCACGTCAGACGCTACGGCCGCCGGCGCCGCCATCATTACCATAAACAGGAGAAAAACGGGTTTTATGTTTTCATGGTGAGAGATTCAAGCTCATCCAAAACAATCAGACGCGAAACGCGACCGACTGACCAGCGGCGTTAACCATGACCGACCGGCCGCTGCATGTCTGACGCCTTCCACATGCTCACCGTGACAACCGGGGGGTCTGGCATTAACGGGAACAGCGCAGGAGGCGGAGCCTGAGATCAAGACATTTCCAGATTATGTCAAGTTCAAATGGGGCCAAATTTATCCCAAAAAATATGATTTACAGCAAGAGATTTATTATACATTACTGTGCAGCTCTGTTATACACACGCACGCCCGAATATATAGAGGAGCCCTAAAAACACCCGCACGCCCGAATATATAGAGGAGCCCTAAAAACACCTGCATGCCCGAATATATAGAGGAGCCCTAAAAACACCCGCACGCCCGAATATATAGAGGAGCCCTAAAAACACCCGCACGCCCGAATATATAGAGGAGCCCTAAAAACACCCGCATGCCCCGAATATATAGAGGAGCCCTAAAACCACGCCCGGAATATATAGAGGAGCCCTAAAAACACCTGCATGCCCCGAATATATAGAGGAGCCCTAAAAACACCTGCACGCCCGAATATATAGAGGAGCCCTAAAAACACCCGCACGCCCCAAATATATAGAGGAGCCCTAAAAACACCTGCATGCCCCGAATATATAGAGGAGCCCTAAAAACACCTGCACGCCCGAATATATAGAGGAACCCTAAAACACCCGCATGTCCCAAATATATAGAGGAGCCCTAAAAACACCGGCACGCCCGAATATATAGAGGAGCCCTAAAAACACCCACACACCCCAAATATATAGAGGAGCCCTAAAAACACCTGCACGCCCCAAATATATAGAGGAGCCCTAAAAACACCCGCATGCCCCGAATATATAGAGGAGCCCTAAAAACACCCGCATATATAGAGGAGCCCTAAAAACACCCGCACGCCTGAATATATAGAGGAGCCCTAAAAACACCTGCACGCCCGAATATATAGAGGAGCCCTAAAAACACCCGCATGCCCCGAATATATAGAGGAGCCCTAAAAACACGCCCTGAATATATAGAGGAGCCCTAAAAACACCCGCATGCCCCGAATATATAGAGTAGCCCTAAAACCACGTCCGGAATATATAGAGGAGCCCTAAAAACACCCGCATGCCCCGAATATATAGAGGAGCCCTAAAAACACCCGCATGCCTCGAATATATAGAGGAGCCCTAAAACCACGCCCAGAATATATAGAGGAGCCCTAAAAACACCCGCACGCCTGGAATATATAGAGGAGCCCTAAAAACACCCTCACGCCCAAATATATAGAGGAGCCCTGAAAACACGCCCCGAATATATAGAGGAGCCCTAAAAACACCCGCATGCCCTGAATATATAGAGGAGCCCTAAAAATACCTGCATGCACCGAATATATAAAGGAGTCCTAAAAACACGCCCCTGAATATATAGAGGAGCCCTAAAAACCTCTGCACGCCCCGAATATATAGAGGAGCCCTAAAAACACCCGCATGCCCCGAATATATAGAGGAGCCCTAAAAACACGTGCATGCCCCGAATATATAGAGGAGCCCTAAAAACACACCCGGAATATATAGAGGAGCCCTAAAAACACCCGCATGCTCCGATTATATAGAGGAGCCCTAAAAACACGCCCCCGAATATATAGAGGAGCCCTAAAAACACGCCCTGAATATATAGAGGAGCCCTAAAAACACCCACATGCCCCGAATATATAGAGGAGCCCTAAAAACACGTGCATGCCCCGAATATATAGAGGAGCCCTAAAAACACACCCGGAATATATAGAGGAGCCCTAAAAACACCCGCATGCTCCGATTATATAGAGGAGCCCTAAAAACACGCCCCCGAATATATAGAGGAGCCCTAAAAACACCCACATGCCCCGAATATATAGAGGAGCCCTAAAAACACCAGCACGCCCGAATATATAGAGGAGCCCTAAAAACACCCGCACGCCCGAATATATAGAGGAGCCCTAAAAACACCCGCATGCCCGAATATATAGAGGAGCCCTAAAAACAACCGCATGCCCGAATATATAGAGGAGCCCTAAAAACACCCACATGCCCCGAATATATAGAGGAGCCCTAAAAACACCAGCACGCCCGAATATATAGAGGAGCCCTAAAAACACCCGCACGCCCGAATATATAGAAGAGCCCTAAAAACACCCGCATGCCCTGAATATATAGAGGAGCCTTAAAAACACCTGCATGCCCCGAATATATAGAGGAGCCCTAAAAACACCCACATGCTCCGATTATATAGAAGAGCCCTAAAAACACGCCCCCGAATATATAGAAGAGCCCTAAAAACAAGCCCCGAATATATAGAGGAGCCCTAAAAACATGCCCCCGAATATATAGAAGAGCCCTAAAAACACACCCCCGAATATATAGAGGAGCCCTAAAAAAGACACCGCACGCCCAAATATATAGAGGAGCCCTAAAAACACGCCCCAAATATATAGAGGAGCCCTAAAAACACGCCCCGAATATATAGAGGAGCCCTAAAAACACACCCCCGAATAAATAGAGGAGCCCTAAAAACACGCCCGAATATATAGAGGAGCCCTAAAAACACGCCCTGAATATATAGAGGAGCCCTAAAAACACGCCCCCGAATAAATAGAGGAGCCCTAAAAACACGACCGAATAAATAGAGGTGCCCTAAAAACACGCCCAAATATATAGAGGAGTCCAAAAAAAGACACCCACACGCCCCAAATATATAGAGGAGTCCTAAAGACACCCGCACACCCCGAATATATAGAGGAGCCCTAAAAACACCCGCATGCCCTGAATATATAGAGGAGCCCTAAAAACACCTGCATGCACCGAATATATAAAGGAGTCCTAAAAACACGCCCCTGAATATATAGAGGAGCCCTAAAAACCTCTGCACGCCCCGAATATATAGAGGAGCCCTAAAAACACCCGCATGCCCCGAATATATAGAGGAGCCCTAAAAACACCCGCATTCCCCGATTATATAGAGGAGCCCTAAAAACACCCGCACGCCCAAATATATAGAGGAGCCCTAAAAACACACCCCGAATATATAGAGGAGCCCTAAAAACACCTCCATGCACCGAATATTTAAAGGAGTCCTAAAAACACGCCCCTGAATATATAGAGGAGCCCTAAAAAAGACACCCGCATGCCCCAAATATATAGAGGAGCCCTAAAACCACGCCCGGAATATATAGAGGAGCCCTAAAAACACCCGCATGCCCCGAATATATAGAGGAGCCCTAAAAACACCTGCATGCCCCAAATATATGGAGGAGCCCTAAAAACACGCCCTGAATATATAGAGGAGCCCAAAAAACACCCGCACGCCCGAATATATAGAGGAGCCCTAAAAACACCCGCATGCCCCGAATATATAGAGGAGCCCTAAAAACACGTGCATGCCCCGAATATATAGAGGAGCCCTAAAAACACACCCCGAATATATAGAGGAGCCCTAAAAACACCCACATGCCCTGAATATATAGAGGAGCCCTAAAAACACCTGCATGCACCGAATATATAAAGGAGTCCTAAAAACACGCCCCTGAATATATAGAGGAGCCCTAAAAAAGACACCCGCATGCCCCGAATATATAGAGGAGCCCTAAAAACACCCGCATGCTCCGATTATATAGAAGAGCCCTAAAAACACGCCCCCGAATATATAGAGGAGCCCTAAAAACAAGCCCCAAATATATAGAGGAGCCCTAAAAACATGCCCCCGAATATATAGAGGAGCCCTAAAAACACACCCCCGAATATATAGAGGAGCCCTAAAAAAGACACCGCACGCCCAAATATATAGAGGAGCCCTAAAAACATGCCCCAAATATATAGAGGAGCCCTAAAAACACGCCCCGAATATATAGAGGAGCCCTAAAAACACGCCCCAAATATATAGAGGAGCCCTAAAAACACGCCCCCGAATAAATAGAGGAGCCCTAAAAACACGCCCGAATATATAGAGGAGCCCTAAAAACACGCCCTGAATATATAGAGGAGCCCTAAAAACACGACCGAATAAATAGAGGAGTCCAAACAAAAACACCCACACGCCCCAAATATATAGAGGAGTCCTAAAGACACCCGCACACCCCGAATATATAGAGGAGCCCTAAGGCTAGGGTCAGACTAGCGCATTTTTCACGTGCGTTTAGCCGCACGAAATCACGGCCGTGCTAGCAGCAAATGACGTCCAATGCCGGGGAACATACGACGAACGGCCGCACAAAAGTTCGTCCGTGCAACGCAAGTGGCCAACGAACGCATTTTTTCGAGAACGTCAAACCGCTACTACTGACGTACAGAGTGCGCTGCGGCCGCATAGCGGCGTGTTTGCGTGATTGGGAGACGTCAGACGCTGCACACGTCCGGCTAACATAACGTCCAGACGCAAAAAGGGTTTTATTGATGATCCGTACAAAATCACGGACGAACAGGCGCATCGTATGACCGCTATTGCGTATTCCGGGGAAAAATACGTACGTTCGTTCGAACGCACTTTTTCACGGACAACGTGAAAAATGCCTTCGTCTGACCCTAGCCTAAAAAGACATACGCACGCCCGAATATATAGAGGAGCCCCTAAAAAGACACCTGCACACCCTGAATATATGGAGGAGCCCCTAAAAACACACCCGCACACCCTGAATATATGGAGGAACCCCTAAAAAGACACCCGCACACCTTGAATATATGGAGGAACCCCTAAAAACACACCCGCACACCCTGAATATATGGAGGAGCCCCTAAAAACACACCCGCACACCCTGAATATATGGAGGAACCCCTAAAAACACACCCGCACACCCTGAATATATGGAGGAACCCCTAAAAAACACCCGCACACCCTGAATATATGGAGGAACCCCTAAAAAGACACCCGCACACCTTGAATATATGGAGGAACCCCTAAAAACACACCCGCACACCCTGAATATATGGAGGAGCCCCTAAAAACACACCCGCACACCCTGAATATATGGAGGAACCCCTAAAAACACACCCGCACACCCTGAATATATGGAGGAACCCCTAAAAAGACACCCGCACACCCTGAATATATGGAGGAACCCCTAAAAAGACACCTGCACACCTTGAATATATGGAGGAACCCCTAAAAACACACCCGCACACCCTGAATATATGAAGGAACCCCTAAAAACACACCCGCACACCCTGAATATATGGAGGAACCCCTAAAAAGACACCCACACACCCTGAATATATGGAGGAGCCCCTAAAAACACACCCTGAATATATGGAGGAGCCCCTAAAAACACACCCGCACACCCTGAATATATACACTTGGTAGGTATGTGTAGGTGGGTCTCATGGAGTTACAAGGTGTTTAATCTGTTGTTTTTAATGTTTGCAGTTTAGTGAATTTGCCCCGGCCGGGTATGTTTATAAACATTGTATTATTTTTTGATTGACGGCTGGGGGGGAGGAAATAAATGCAAAGACATGAAAAATTCTGATCCAAATTAAATATTTGTTGGGTAAATAAATAATCCCGGTCACCTCGAGTTAGTGGGACACGGTGGCCTGATTACAGCACCGTCACCAGAACCATGAAACAAAGCAAACCCATAAACACGTACTGTATAAAACAAACAAAAAGAGAGAGAAAAATCACCTGGCAGGAAATTCCATCTCAATCTAATACACGACACCCCCTGCTGGACACAGAATTACCTGAAGCCCAGAAGCCTCCACATAAATGGCAGTTATTTGCACATTACTGTGAGTTTCATTGCTGTGCAGCTCCGTGATACGCTCATACACACCGCACATTACTGTATCACAGAGATGCAGAGCAATAAAACTCATTGTAATGTGCGGTGTGTATGAGCGTATCACAGAATCCACAGCAATAAAACTCACAGTAATGTGCAGTGTGTATGAGTGTGAGTTTTATTGCTGTGGATTCTGTGATACGCTCATACACACCGCACATTACTGTGAGTTTTATTGCTGTCGAGCTCTGTGTTACAGTAATGTGCATTGTGTATGAGTGTGAGTTTTATTTCTGTGGATTCAGTGATACGTCTCAACCCTGGGAGCAGGGATTTGCCAGTTGCTGGCTTTCATGCTCAGACTCTGCAGACCATCTCCACTGGGCTAATGGTCTGCAGTCACATGATCTGCTCAGCCATATATACAGTGGCAAGAAAAAGTATGTGAACCCTTTGGGATTACGTGGAGTTTTGCATGAATTGGTGATAAAATGTGCTCTGATCTTCATCTAAGTCACAACAATTTGAAAACACAGTCTGCTTAAAATAATACAAAACAAACATTATATGTTTTCATGTGTTTATTGAACAGAACATGTAAACATTCACAGTGCAGGGTGGAAAAAGAATGTGAACCGTTGGACTTAATAACTGGTTGACCCTCCTTTGGCAGCAATAACCTCAACCAAACATTTCCTGTAGTTGCAGATCAGACCTGCACAACGATCTGGAGTAATTTTGGATCCACTCCTCTTCACAAAACTGTTTCAGTGTAGCAATATTCTTGGGATGTCTGGTGTGAATCGCTCTCTTAAGGTCATACCACAGCATTTCAATCGGGTTGAGGTCAACCAGTTATTAAGTCCAAAGGTTCACATACTGTTTCCACCCTGCACTGTGAATATTTACATGTTCTGTTCAATAAACACATGAAAACATATAATGTTTGTGTTGTATTATTTTAAGCAGACTGTGTTTTTCAAATTGTTGTGACTTAGACACATTTTATCACCAATTCATGCAAAACTCCACGTAATCCCAAAGGGTTCACATACTTTTTCTTGCCACTGTATAGGGCCGGGCCGACCATGCATTTGATCCTTGGATCAGGATAGACTGATTTCCTCTGAGTTTCTGCTCCCTGTGTTATTTCAAGTTCTGTATATGGATATTTTGTGTATAACTTCTTGCTCTGGTTTCTGGATTATTCTCTTGTCTGTCCCCTGAAAGTATACAGGTGAAACTTGAAAAGAATCGAAGGAGGATAATGACATTTCACAAGCTTTTTTCAACATTCAAAAGGTTTATCAGGATCAAATTAAATCCTGGTGGGAAATCAATAGTTTAGAAAAATATATAGAACAAAAACTAGTCCCTAGAGGCCTAAGACCAGATATTCCTCTCCCTAATAAAGTTGTAAAAGAAGAACATATTGAGGAATGGAATACATTGCTACTGGAATGTTCGTTTAAACTCATGAGTTTTCTGGATCGCCTGGAAAAAGAATACCTTGAAACTATTAATAAAAATCTATCAAATGACATTAGTGTATTAGAGCAATTTAAAACTGACCCACAATACAATCATATGGAAATTCGACTCCAAAAAAATCTAGACAATTATAAGAAAACGATTAAAGAAAAAAAGCATTTTAAATTTCAGCGAGATTTAAATGATTTTAAGACCAAGAACATTTTCAAAATCAAAAATAAATCTAGACGTCGCCAAATACCTAATCATGGTTATAATCGAGAAAGAACCTCCACAACCGAGGGGGAGTCTTCCTTTGATGACAGCGAAGGAGAGAGACCTAACACCAATGTCACACATGTACCCACTGAATATAACAAAGGTATATTACGCAATTCTAATAGACAGGTGTCTTTTTTAGAGGAAGGATGGAAAATAGACCCTCCACCGGAGGAACGTTTAAGAGACCACCAAAAATGGGGATACAGGGGCGGATGGAGGAACAATTATGCAGCCAGAAGGCGCTAGTTCAAAACAATTCTTCTCACTCCATCATTAATCTATCAATGTATTAAAAAAAGGCCTCTCTTTTGTCCCGACCCCTCACTTCAATAGATTCAATTGGATTAAAGATCTCAATATTTTTGCACGTAAATTAGCCCTGCATGTGTTTATGGACGAGATGCCAAAGAAAGCGGTTTATCCCAGGAAGATTACCAACATTTACAGACTTTAACATCACTCCTGAATCAATGTCCTCCAGATGCTTTAAACATAGAAAAGAAATTCAAACCTAAGACCAGATTTACTCCTTCTTTCTCTGAATACTCAAATATTGAGGTCTTTGTCAAATTGGTCACGAATGAAATTGAGTCTATTGAGAATAGGGACCTAGAGTGGGACTCCAATCTCTCAATATCCGAACAAAAAGCACTAAAAGATCTATGTAGTATCCAGAACGTGGTTATTAAACAGTCAGACAAGGGTGGCAACCTTGTACTCATGGATACGGAGGATTATATAATTATGTGTATGACTCATCTACAGGATCAAGGAGGATACAGAGTTTTGGAAAAAGATCCAACCCTCCCTTTTTCTAGAGAGTTGGACCTAATTCTACAAATTGGTGTAACATCAGGCCTATTGACGAATGATAATTTCAAATTTTTACTTCCAACATTACCAACAATTCCCACATTATATTGTTTACAAAAAATACACAAGTCATTAACGTCTCCTCCTGGTCGTCCTATTGTCTCTGGCAATGATTCTCTCACAGAACGAATTAGTCAATTCATCTACGACCTCTAGTCGAAGTGACACCTTCATATGTCAGGGATACACAGCACGTGCTATCCAAACTCTCAGATACATCCATTCCCTCGGGTACTATTTTAGCCAGCTTCGATGTAGTCTCACTTTATAATAACATCCCCCATGATGTGGGCTTAAGAGCTACACAGTTCTTTTTGGAAGACAAATATTCATCTATGGAAGCTGAATTTGTACTGTTATTACTGGAATTTCTGTTTCATCACAACTATTTTGTTTTCAATGGTAAATTCTATTTGCAAACCCGAGGCACAGCTATGGGCACGTGCTGTGCCCCTAGCTATGCCAATCTTTATTTGGCTTGGTGGGAGAAATTGCATGTATTCATCCATGGAAAATCGAAATACACTGTCCAAATTGTGAAATGGATGAGATATATTGACGACATTCTAATCCTTTGGCAGGGATCTCTGGAGGAACTAAATGAATTCTTTGTGAGTTTAAACATAAACGACATTGGCCTCCAGCTAACCCTTGTCATAGGTGGAACAAAACTAGAGTTCCTGGATTTGTTGGTTATGATTGAGGATACTCATATTACCACCAAACTTCATAGAAAACTAACGGCTACAAATAATTTTCTGGATTGGTCCTCTTATCATCTAGCAAGCCTAAAAAGGGGAATACCCATTGGCCAATATCTCCGAGCCAGGAGAAATTGCTCCAGTGATGCGGATTTTCAAAAGAGGCAGATTACCTGAAGGTGATGTTTCTGGCTAAAGGCTATCCTAAAAAATGTTTGAAACATGCATATCAAAGAGCTCTCTCTACCCCGGGATGTCAACTGGTGTCGCCCACACTAAAAAAAGAGACTGAAAGTGTACCAAGATTCATAGCCACCTATGACAATGGTTGGCATAGGGTTAAATCCATTTGCGAAAAATTTTGGCCAATTCTCCGGATGGAGAAACCTTTAAATACACTTCTCTCTACTGGTCCTACATTTACTGCCAGACGAGCCAAAAATTTACGCGACCAATTAACACATAGCTTTTTACAAATGGAAAAAACTCCACGCATTTGGCTTCAACAGCCGAAGGGAACCTATAAGTGTGCACACTGTAAAGCATGCAACTTTGTGAAGAAATCAAACGTATTTCTAAGCAACGTTACTGAGAGAAAATACAAAATCAGAGATTACATGAACTGTTCCAGTAAAGTAATAGTTTATCTGATTACTTGCCAATGTGGTCAACAATACGTTGGGAAAACCATCCAACAATTCCGACGGAGAATTCTACAACACATCAACTCTGTGTACAATTCTCTAGAAACATCGGTCTCCAGACATGTAAGGATGAAACATGACTCTAATCCTTCTTGCCTTACCTTTCAGGCAATTGAACAAATACGCTTAGGTCCCAGGAAAGGGAATTTTGATAAACGTTTGTGTTGTCGTGAATCATTTTGGATTTATACCCTCAAAACCCTATATCCACAGGGGCTTGATGAGGAATTCAACTATACTCCGTTTATATAAAAAAAAGTATGTTTGTCATGCCTATTGATCTTCCTCCCAATTTTGTGATGGAAAGCAATTATGTACCTTTTTAAGATCTGGTAACTTTTTATTACACACATATATATTCTGTAGATATACATATATTTTCTTGTCCGTTAATAATTGAATTGATGTCACGCATTCCAGTTATTCAAAGTTTTACGTTATCCCTATATTTGCGCATACCATTTCAGTAGATAATCAATATTACAGGACGGCTATTATACTACTATACAAGCCTTTGATAAATATATAAGTGTCCTATTTGGAAGTCCCATCAGGACTACACATAAGGTGATAATTATGGCCAGTGTAATTGTCAACGAATCTATCCTATATACAGCATCCATGTGTGTATAATCACCCGTATAGAACATACGCAATGTCTTGCCGCGGGTTTATTTCGTCCATTATAACCCCTTTTTTTCACGCAGAGAGTAGGATTAGATATGTATATATGGACAACATTAAGACCTAAAAGGATGTAAACCACACAATTATGGTTTGAAATACATTCTACAGTAACTAATCCTCTCCTGTTTGGTGAACTACATTTATTATTTTTTGGCCACAACAGGAAATGTACACTGTTCCCTCTATGTAATGATTACACCTATTCTTGTATGTCCTTGTGCCCATCATGGTATAAAGTATCTACTTCATATTGGGTACAGCATGATATTAAGTGAACGAGTATATGCAAATTTATAATTTGAAACTTCAACCTCGTCACTGTCTAAGTGAGCACCTGTAATTGAAGTGGCCACTCATGCATGGGGCTATATATCTGGATTAAAAGCAATTATAACTACAAGTGGACTCCATGATTTTGACTGAATTGTGTATATGCTAAGCAATGCCGCATCATTGCGCAATCTGTATCGAGTATCCGATACGTGTAAATCCTTGTATATTCATTTTGTGTGATATCAATATTGGAAAACTCTGTTTTGCGTTGATCACCAATTCTTTGGAGGCTATCGGATGGGAAAGCGAATGTTTGTTCGCATAATAGACGGGGCAGTCAGCTCACAGCGTCTGTCCAGCTATCTTATTGGTGGAAGTATCCATCAATCAAATTATGGCCCAATCATGAAACTTCCGTTTGTTTGGTGTATATCAGTAACCATGACTATAAAGTGACGCTTCTGACGGATTGGATATATACAATGCCAATCAAACAGCTGATGGGGAGTATCCCACCATTGCTACACAAAACTATGCTGATTGGTTAACTATGGGCCGTCCCCTCCCTCCAAATGGGCTTTAAATGTATGTTTATATCTCGCTCTTATTCCCAGCACTCCTGACGAGCCTGTGCAAGGCGAAACGCGCGTCGGGTGCAATTCTTTGATGGGCAGTTCAAACCCTTACCCCCAAATCTCCCTTACATAGCATGGCTTTGTGATTTTGTGCTTGCAGCATTACAATTGAGGATTTACTTGTGGCGGTGTACCGGTGCACCTCCCTCGTGGGCTGTTTAACCTCTATCTTTAAAACCTTTTTATACAGCACGGTTGCGTGGTCTGTTTGTTTACAGCATTTAAACTGATACTTCATTTGTATTGATATACCACGGCTGCGACATTGTCTTATAAGGATATCTAATGGTGTACAAATTGTGCAAGACTGCATTTGTTGGTGTACATACATATCTATTTTGTATGGTGAATATTTAAACCCTTACCCCCAAAATTCCCATTAACTGGCAAACAATTTCGCAATTACAACTGGTGTCGCAAATCGGCACAAAATTTTCACGCGGACGATGCATGTCCAAATATTTATGACTAACTGTTCTATGTGAACATCGGGAAGCAGTCGGCACAATCCGTTTTGTACGCACACACCACAAATGACAGTTTGTAATGAATAAACGTTATGTTTACTTCTGAAACAATATATAAATTGAACTGTAATATATGTCTATGTGCAGGGGGAAATAATAAATAAATATTTTGTGCTTTGGTGAACAAAAACCTCAAAATTAACATTGCTGTACGGAATTATTACTTGCTTCATGGCGGCGGCCATCTTTAATACGTCACCTCAGCTACTCGCAGCATCTCCTCGGGTCACTGCAAGTGCTAGGTTAGCACTGCTGAGCGCTGAGCGGTTGAACGGCGTTCAATGGCAAGTTGCGAACTTAGCACTTGCAGCGGCTGAGGTATTGAACGCGCCTCTGGAGAATGGAAAATTCTAGACCAAAAAGCCGATTTGGAAAGTGAGATAAATGGGAGAATTTTTCTGGTTTGGCTATTTTTGACCTAGAATTTTCTCTTCAGTCATTCTCCTGAGTTTCACCTTTCTCTGAATAACCCTGTCAGGGTTATTCAGAGAGCGGTGAAGAGCAGGAGAATGACTGGAGAATGGAAAATTCTAGGTCAAAAATAGCCAAACCAGAAAAATTCTCCCATTTAGGCTAGGGTCAGACTAGCGAATTTTTAACGTGCGTTCTGGCGCACTTAATCACGGACGCACTAGCAGCAAATGACGGGCAATGACGGCCAATATACGAAGTCGGTCGCACGAAAGTCCGGCTGCGCAACGCAAGTGGAAAATGAACGCATTTTTTCGAGAACGCAGAACCGCTAGTACGGACGTACAGAGTGCGCTGCGTCCGCTAGCGGCGTGTGTGCGTGATTTGGAGACATCAGACCCTGCTCATGTCCGGCCAACATAACGTCCAGACGCAAAAAGTTTCCTGGTTTGGATCCGTAAAAAATCACGCACAAAAATGCACATCGTATGACCGTTTTCGCGCAATCCATGAAAAAATACGGCAATGCGTTTGGATGCACTTTTGGTAGCTGTGAAAGATGCATTAGTCTGACCCTAGCCTTATCTCACTTTCCAAATTGGCTATTTGGTCCAGATTGTTCTCTTTTCCTGCCATTCTCCTGGTTTTCACCTTTCTCTGAACAACCCTGAGAGAGAGGTGAAAGCCAGGAGAACTGGCAAGAGAAGAGAACAATCTAGACCAAATAGCCAATTTCCGAGGTGAAAAATAACATTGCTTTAGATGTGATTTTGAATTTTTTTCAAACACCAGTTAAATGCAGCATATTAGGATGTTTTAGGAGGGAAATTAATTCTCAAATTTCAATCAGAAGCAGACACCACCTCACCCCTCACTATATTGTACAATGTATCAAATTGATTACCAGACTAAAAACACCTGGTGTTATGCCCGTTTGTGAACAGAGGTCATTTAGAGTTGATAATCTTTCCACGTACACATTAGTTTTTAATTCAATATCTAATAAACCGCTGCTTATAATATTCTGTAGTAAAGAGTCTCTTTATTTCTAGATTTTTTAGTATTTTTTTTAAGCATTTTCTATACTTTTTTCAAAATTTCTTTTTTTTTTTCGAACTCGAACCGAACACACCCAAAAAGTTCGAAGTTCGTGAACTTTCGAACTGCCAAAGTTCGGGCCGAACTCCGAACCGTCCGAACCCGAACAGCTCATCCCTATTGAAGAGAACGAAAAGTCACTGAACGTGAGGTGACTTTTCGAATCTCTTTGAATAACCCTGATAGGGCTTTGTTTTCAACTCCCTGGCTGAGAGTGTTAGGATCAGCAGTTTGCTGCATTCAATGTATTTTCAAGTACCGAGTTCTGCCCTGCAGTTTGCTGCATTCAATGTGTTTTCAAGCACCGAGTTCTGCCCTGCAGTGTGCTGCACTCATTGTGTTTTCAAGTACCAAGTTCTGCCCTGAAATTGGCTGCATTCATTGTCTAACCCCAATCCTGTGATCTGTCTGTAGATGAGAAATCATACCCAGTGCAGGGCTTCCTCGTGTGTCTGTATTCTGCACTATCCTCTTGTATTCCAAGTGCTGCAAGTGTGTGCTGGAGTCTGCTATTCTGCACAACAAACCATATACCTGCCCTAAAGGCTTCAAAACCACACAGCTGAGAGGCTCACCCTCACCCTATAGGGGGCCTACCGTTACAATTACTGTGAGTTTGATTGCTGTGGATTCTGTGATACGCTCATACACACTGCACATTACTGTGAGTTTGATTGCTGTGGAGCTCTGTGATACGTTCATACATACCGCACTTTACTGTGAGTTTGATTGCTGTGGAGCTCTGTGATACGCTCATACATACCGCACATTACTGTGAGTTTGATTGCTGTGGAGCTCTGTGATACGTTCATACACACCACACATTACTGTGAGTTTGATTGCTGTGGAGCTCTGTGATACGTTCATACATACCGCACTTTACTGTGAGTTTGATTGCTGTGGAGCTCTGTGATACGCTCATACATACCGCACATTACTGTGAGTTTGATTGCTGTGGAGCTCTGTGATACGTTCATACACACCACACATTACTGTGAGTTTGATTGCTGTGGAGCTCTGTGATACGTTCATACATACCGCACTTTACTGTGAGTTTGATTGCTGTGGAGCTCTGTGATACGCTCATACATACCGCACATTACTGTGAGTTTGATTGCTGTGGAGCTCTGTGATACGCTCATACACACTGCACATTAGGCTAGGGTCAGACTGAGGCAGTGCGAACGCGCGTTCTGGCGCACTTAATCACGGCCGTGCTAGCAGCAGATGCCGGGCAATGACGGCCAATATACGAAGTACGGTCGCACAAAAGTCCGGCTGCGCAACGCAAGTGGAAAATGAACGCATTTTTTTGAGAACGTTAAACCACTAGTACTGACGTACAGAGTGCGCTGCGTCTGCTAGCGGCGTGTGTGCGTGAATTGGAGATGTCAGACGCTGCTAATGTCCGGCCAACATAACGTCCAGATGCAAGAAGTGTTTTATTGATGATCCGTACAAAATCACGGATGAAACTGCGCATAGTATGACCGCTATTGCGTATTCCGTGAAAAAATACGTCCATTCTTCGAACGCACATTTTCACGGACAACGTGAAAAATGCGTTAGTCTGACCCTAGCCTTACTGTGAGTTTGATTGCTGTGGAGCTCTGTGATACGTTCATACATACCGCACTTTACTGTGAGTTTTATTGCTGTGGAGCTCTGTGATACGCTCATACATACCGCACATTACTGTGAGTTTGATTGCTGTGGATTCTGTGACACGCTCATACACACCACACATTACTGGTCGGGGATTAATCTGATACATTTCAGTATACATATAAACAATATTATTGTGAATCATTTTTATTGATACCGGGTGATAACATTTCTTAGCTTGTTTGATGCTGTCTCGGTGTTTGTTACATTGTGACACGTCATGTGTCCTCTAGAACAGTGGTTCTCGACCTGTGGACCCTCAGGATCCACAATTGTCCTTGGTCATTAAGTTGCGACCCAAAAATAATTGAATTTCTGAAACATTATAATTTATTCTACAAAACAACGTTTGCAATATTATACAATGTATATGCACTTTTTAAACAATTTTGTAATTCAGAGACACTGAAGAGCAATGGAATAGCTTGGACCAATAGGAAAGCACCATTGGTCCAAGCCATTCAAAAAACGCCTCCATGGGGAGGCTGGCCTATATAAATATACTTTGCTTCACTGAGATGTGCATTGTGCACAGTGGCTCCTGGTGTTGGGAGTAAAGAGCGTGTCACCAGTCACTGAGTCCCACCCCACACCTTCCCATTACAGATCTCCCCCCCACCTTGCCATTACAGAGTATTTTACCTGATGCAGCGGGTCCCATGTGGCGCCTGGGAACATTCAGAGGTAGCCGCTCCGCCTGGGACGCCGCAGGTAAGCTGCATCAGCAGGTTCCAGGCATTAGAGAGGCCTGGGGGCACTTACCCGTGACCCAGTCCGTCCCAGTCGCGTCCCCATCCCAGTCGCGACCCACCACTTGAGAAACACTGCTCTAGAACTACCAAACATTCTAGACTGATAAGCATGGACACACATACGAAACGTCAGGAAGAGTTTGGTGTCGGTTTTCTGCTCCTGGGATCCTGATTGGCTGCGGAGTGGCGCTCTGCCTCGCTTTGGTCGCATGGCCGGATACCAGCCGGATGGAGTAGAGGTAACATCACTGCTCTATAACCGTGGAGACACAGGTTGGAATCCCAGCCAGAGCACGTCTCAAGTAAGTGTCCTTGGTCAAGACCCCTAACGCCACCCACACTATCAGCTGTGGAGTCCAGTGGTAACGTCTCCACCTCCAACGTGGAGAAGCAAGTCAAACCCCGTTCAGCGCATCCCTCCAATACAACTGTGGAGAAGCAACTCTCGACTTTACGAGAAGCGGGTTCAACCCAACCACCAGGTCTCTGATCTACAATCATGGAAAGACGACTCGATCCCACTCAGAAGATGCCACCAGTGCCTACCTCACAAATACCTGTACATCTCAGAGATTGCAAGTTCTTGGGAACATTAACCCCCTGAATCAGGCCGTATCCCCCATGTGTGTTATCCAATGTATTAAACCCTTGTACACTGATCTTGTACAGCGCTGCGGAATATGTGGCGCTATATAAAGGATGCAGATGATGGCGTTGAGGTGACCTCATGTGATGAAGGTTCTGGTTTTCTCGGCGCTGTGTGACCCGACGCGTTTGACCGTCGCTGGTGGGTTTTCTTGGGATGAGGTCTCATTGTTCCTGTAATGAGGAGATTCCGTTGCGTCGTCGGGCACGGTGCCAGCTCGCTGCGCTCTCATTGTTTGCCGCGCGGTAAGTTGTCAGGGAGCACTTTGCTGAATATGGAGCGGGAGGCAGAGCTGCGTGTGAGCCGCGGGTAACGTGATCTGGCGTCGCCGAACGAGCCTGAACTGAGTAAATATTGTTACTTAGCAAAGTGTGAACACAGACTCGAGCAGGGAATGACCGCGCGGCGCGGGGTGTCCCTTCCCAACACCACAACACACTCCTCAGGTTTCTCCTGCCACTGAAACAGCCTGACGTGGGGGGTCATCATTAGAAGACGCGGCCTGGAGACCCACTGGGAGCATCTCCAAGACCCCCATCTCATATCTACTCTCCTGGATGTCTCCAGTCCTCACCCATCCCGGCTCAGGGTCTTCTGGTTGGGCGTTCCTGGTCTCTGAACCCACGTTGGTGTAAAGGTGGACAATGAATGGACCTACGTCTCTCCTGAACTGAGCAAGGTCTTGTTTGCACAGTGTTGGTCACAGTGCGTTGTGTCCATCGAAGGTCCATCGCGTTTGGGTTGGAATCGGGATGACATGGAGCAGGAGAGCTGCATCCCCGAGTGCTCCATCTGCTTCTCCACGTACGACAACGTCTTCAAGACGCCGCTGCTGCTGCCGTGTTCCCACACCTTCTGCATGGAGTGCCTCTCCAAGCTCTGCGTCTTCAAGAGGGAACACGAGACCTTCTGCTGCCCCATGTGCCGAGCTGCCGTGACCATCCCACCAGGCGGGGTCCCCAAGCTGCCTCCTGATATGCTGGTGGTGTCACAGTTCCCCTTGTGGATGGGCCAGCTCCAGGAGGTGTGGATGGAAGGATCTAAACTCTGCTGGAAGAAAGGGAGCGGAGAAGCTTACGTGGCCTCCACCCCGAACGCCGTGTCTCACTTCCCACCGCAGCAGGAGGACAACCTCGTAGTCACCATCTACCTCCTGGGGGTTGGGACAGCAGCGCCTCACTTCTCTCAGACCAGGAACCTGGTGGAGATTCCACGGCAGCCGCATTACCACCGCTGCAGCGTCTTATTCCGCAACTACGCCTGCATCATCTGGATCTTCATCACCTGCATAGTGGTCCTCTTCTTCATTGTCTTCTTCCCCACATACGTACACCTGTAAAGGAACCAGGAAGCCCCTTGCGGCTCAGGAACCATCAGGGCCGCTGGCGCCACTCAGGCCGTCCTGCTTCATCACGTAACGCGTCCACACACATATAGCGCGCACTTTACACTCTGACCAACGCTACGGAACCTGTTGGCGCTTTATCAATACTTTAATAAACGTTTAATGGGGATTTTTATTTATTTCCCGGGAATTCGGTGAATCCGGCAGATTTTACATTTCTCACCGGAATAATGGATGCAGCGCGAGCGAATGATTCAACGTCACTGTCTGATTGGATGACACGGGGGCGGGGTCTCAGGTGCTTCTAATAAATATATTATATAAGATTCTAAGAAATCTGTGTCACCGGCGACTCTGGACCGCAGAGCTTACAATCTAATGATATGTAATATAGGGGGCTGTGAGCTGCGGCCGCAGAGCTTACAATCTAATGATACGGAATATAGGGGGCTGTGAGCTGCGGCCGCAGAGCTTACAATCTAATGATATGTAATATAGGGGGCTGTGAGCTGCGACCGCAGAGCTTACAATCTAATGATATGTAATATAGGGGGCTGTGAGCTGCGACCGCAGAGCTTACAATCTAATGATATGTAATATAGGGGCTGTGAGCTGCGACCGCAGAGCTTACAATCTAATGATATGTAATATAGGGGGCTGTGAGCTGCGACCGCAGAGCTTACAATCTAATGATATGTAATATAGGGGGCTGTGAGCTGCGGCCGCAGAGCTTACAATCTAATGATATGTAATATAGGGGGCTGTGAGCTGCGGCCGCAGAGCTTACAATCTAATGATATGTAATATAGGGGCTGTGAGCTGCGGCCGCAGAGCTTACAATCTAATGATATGTAATATAGGGGGCTGTGAGCTGCGACCGCAGAGCTTACAATCTAATGATACGTAATATAGGGGGCTGTGAGCTGCGACCGCAGAGCTTACAATCTAATGATATGTAATATAGGGGGCTGTGAGCTGCGACCGCAGAGCTTACAATCTAATGATATGTAATATAGGGGGCTGTGAGCTGCGGCCGCAGAGCTTACAATCTAATGATATGTAATATAGGGGGCTGTGAGCTGCGGCCGCAGAGCTTACAATCTAATGATACGTAATATAGGGGGCTGTGAGCTGCGGCCGCAGAGCTTACAATCTAATGATACGGAATATAGGGGGCTGTGAGCTGCGGCCGCAGAGCTTACAATCTAATGATATGTAATATAGGGGGCTGTGAGCTGCGACCGCAGAGCTTACAATCTAATGATACGTAATATAGGGGCTGTGAGCTGCGGCCGCAGAGCTTACAATCTAATGATACGTAATATAGGGGCTGTGAGCTGCGACCGCAGAGCTTACAATCTAATGATATGTAATATAGGGGCTGTGAGCTGCGGCCGCAGAGTTTACAATCTAATGATACGTAATATAGGGGGCTGTGAGCTGCGACCGCAGAGCTTACAATCTAATGATATGTAATATAGGGGGCTGTGAGCTGCGACCGCAGAGCTTACAATCTAATGATATGTAATATAGGGGCTGTGAGCTGCGACCGCAGAGCTTACAATCTAATGATACGGAATATAGGGGGCTGTGAGCTGCGGCCGCAGAGCTTACAATCTAATGATATGTAATATAGGGGCTGTGAGCTGCGGCCGCAGAGCTTACAATCTAATGATATGTAATATAGGGGCTGTGAGCTGCGACCGCAGAGCTTACAATCTAATGATACGGAATATAGGGGGCTGTGAGCTGCGACCGCAGAGCTTACAATCTAATGATACGGAATATAGGGGGCTGTGAGCTGCGACCGCAGAGCTTACAATCTAATGATATGTAATATAGGGGCTGTGAGCTGCGACCGCAGAGCTTACAATCTAATGATACGGAATATAGGGGCTGTGAGCTGCGGCCGCAGAGCTTACAATCTAATGATATGTAATATAGGGGCTGTGAGCTGCGGCCGCAGAGCTTACAATCTAATGATATGTAATATAGGGGCTGTGAGCTGCGACCGCAGAGCTTACAATCTAATGATATGTAATATAGGGGGCTGTGAGCTGCGACCGCAGAGCTTACAATCTAATGATACGGAATATAGGGGGCTGTGAGCTGCGGCCGCAGAGCTTACAATCTAATGATACGGAATATAGGGGCTGTGAGCTGCGACCGCAGAGCTTACAATCTAATGATACGGAATATAGGGGGCTGTGAGCTGCGGCCGCAGAGCTTACAATCTAATGATATGTAATATAGGGGCTGTGAGCTGCGGCCGCAGAGCTTACAATCTAATGATATGTAATATAGGGGCTGTGAGCTGCGACCGCAGAGCTTACAATCTAATGATACGGAATATAGGGGGCTGTGAGCTGCGACCGCAGAGCTTACAATCTAATGATACGGAATATAGGGGGCTGTGAGCTGCGACCGCAGAGCTTACAATCTAATGATATGTAATATAGGGGCTGTGAGCTGCGGCCGCAGAGCTTACAATCTAATGATATGTAATATAGGGGCTGTGAGCTGCGGCCGCAGAGCTTACATCTAATGATATGTAATATAGGGGCTGTGAGCTGCGACCGCAGAGCTTACAATCTAATGATATGTAATATAGGGGGCTGTGAGCTGCGACCGCAGAGCTTACAATCTAATGATACGGAATATAGGGGGCTGTGAGCTGCGGCCGCAGAGCTTACAATCTAATGATACGGAATATAGGGGCTGTGAGCTGCGACCGCAGAGCTTACAATCTAATGATACGTAATATAGGGGGCTGTGAGCTGCGACCGCAGAGCTTACAATCTAATGATATGTAATATAGGGGCTGTGAGCTGCGACCGCAGAGCTTACAATCTAATGATACGTAATATAGGGGCTGTGAGCTGCGACCGCAGAGCTTACAATCTAATGATACGGAATATAGGGGGCTGTGAGCTGCGGCCGGGGAGCTTACAATCTAATGATATGTAATATAGGGGGCTGTGAGCTGCGACCGCAGAGCTTACAATCTAATGATATGTAATATAGGGGGCTGTGAGCTGCGACCGCAGAGCTTACAATCTAATGATACGGAATATAGGGGGCTGTGAGCTGCGGCCGCAGAGCTTACAATCTAATGATACGGAATATAGGGGCTGTGAGCTGCGACCGCAGAGCTTACAATCTAATGATACGGAATATAGGGGGCTGTGAGCTGCGGCCGCAGAGCTTACAATCTAATGATATGTAATATAGGGGCTGTGAGCTGCGGCCGCAGAGCTTACAATCTAATGATATGTAATATAGGGGCTGTGAGCTGCGACCGCAGAGCTTACAATCTAATGATACGGAATATAGGGGGCTGTGAGCTGCGACCGCAGAGCTTACAATCTAATGATACGGAATATAGGGGGCTGTGAGCTGCGACCGCAGAGCTTACAATCTAATGATATGTAATATAGGGGCTGTGAGCTGCGGCCGCAGAGCTTACAATCTAATGATATGTAATATAGGGGCTGTGAGCTGCGGCCGCAGAGCTTACAATCTAATGATATGTAATATAGGGGCTGTGAGCTGCGACCGCAGAGCTTACAATCTAATGATATGTAATATAGGGGGCTGTGAGCTGCGACCGCAGAGCTTACAATCTAATGATACGGAATATAGGGGGCTGTGAGCTGCGGCCGCAGAGCTTACAATCTAATGATACGGAATATAGGGGCTGTGAGCTGCGACCGCAGAGCTTACAATCTAATGATACGTAATATAGGGGGCTGTGAGCTGCGACCGCAGAGCTTACAATCTAATGATATGTAATATAGGGGCTGTGAGCTGCGACCGCAGAGCTTACAATCTAATGATACGTAATATAGGGGCTGTGAGCTGCGACCGCAGAGCTTACAATCTAATGATACGGAATATAGGGGGCTGTGAGCTGCGGCCGGGGAGCTTACAATCTAATGATATGTAATATAGGGGCTGTGAGCTGCGACCGCAGAGCTTACAATCTAATGATACGGAATATAGGGGCTGTGAGCTGCGGCCGGGGAGCTTACAATCTAATGATATGTAATATAGGGGGCTGTGAGCTGCGACCGCAGAGCTTACAATCTAATGATATGTAATATAGGGGCTGTGAGCTGCGGCCGCAGAGCTTACAATCTAATGATATGTAATATAGGGGCTGTGAGCTGCGACCGCAGAGCTTACAATCTAATGATATGTAATATAGGGGCTGTGAGCTGAGGCCGCAGAGCTTACAATCTAATGATACGTAATATAGGGGCTGTGAGCTGCGGCCGCAGAGCTTACAATCTGATATAAATGTAATGTAGGAAACAGCGGGTTGGGGCCAAGAAGCTTACGAGCTAAAGTAATGGTATAGTAGGAGCGAGCCCTTGGTTTGACCTCACAGAGCTTGCAATCTAATGTAATATAAAGGAGCCCTGGGTTTAGGACACAGAGTTTACAATCTAAAGTTACGGTAGTCCCCTGGGGTGAAGGCATTCTCGGTCTCGGTATTTTGAGTGATCAAGGTGACTTGTCAGGTGAGGGGCTTTCTGCTGGTGGTCCCCCAAGTATCACAGGGGGCTTTGCCCCCCGTCTATAGCCCTACATTCATGTTTACGGTGTGTTTGGCTCCGTATTACACACGGGTCACTCGTCCTGCACTTCGCACGTAGCAACGTGACCACAATAGGAGAAACAGAAGCCGCACTCCAACACCCCAGGCTGGAGTTTGAAGGAAACTGGAAGCTCATTGTTGGTTACCAGGCGAGGACGAGGCGAGGTACATACAAGACGTCGGTTGTGAGGAGCTCCAGGAAGGGAGGACCATTACTGCAATGGGTCCCCATCAAGCAGCAAGCGCCAGTCAAGGGGCAGCTTAGCGCATGCGGCCAGGGATCCTCCATATCTACATCATGACGAGGGTCTTCCCAGAGGATGAAGTCTAGGTAGGTTAAAAGGCGCACACGCTCTCCTGGTAGCGACACGTCTCTGCTGTCCAGGAGACACCTTGATTTTGTTTTTTTTGGGGTTTTGTAGGATTGGCCATGGAGATGTCAGGCCCAGAGGAACCCGAGGAGACCCTCACCACTTCCCCTGAATGTACCATCTGCTACCTGACCTATGATAACGTCTTCAAGACGCCCCTGCTGCTTCCGTGCTCCCACACCTTCTGCATGGAGTGCCTCTCGCGGCTTTGCCTCTTCCTCAAGGAGTCCCAAAGCTTCCCGTGTCCCCTGTGCAGGACGTCGGCTCCGATCCCGCCTGGCGGGGTGCCGAAAATGCAACCCAACGTGGACGTGGTCTCCCAGCTCCCACCCGACATGCAGAACCTGCAGAACGTCTGGCTGGACGGACACAAGCTGTGCTGGGTGAGAAAGGACAACGCGGAGCAGGGGAAGGGGTCTCTGGTGACTGTCCATCTCTTACCGAACCGGGAGGGCCCCCCCAGTGAGGACCACCTGGTCTCCGTCAACCGAAACCTATGCCTGGCCTTCCTTCACAGCGTGTGGGGCGTCCTGCTGATAATCTTCACGTCCAGCCTGCTCCTCTTTACCCTCATCTTTCTGTTGGTTTATATGAACAGGGGCAAGTGAGAGCCACGATGGCGGCTCCTGTGCCAACCCCCGCCCAACGGCACCGGGGTCACCGCAACACCGGCAGGCACCGGGGCTGGAACTGGCATCAACCCCTCTGGGCTGAGAGCCCCGGCACGTCTGGATACTCAGTGTCACTCTACAGCGCGCCACGCTATGACGGAGCATTGGGTCAGTGCTCGGGTTAGGCTGGCGCCGCGGCACGTGCCATGCGGTGTGTATGGGCATAAACCACTGAATTCTGGGAGAAACCAGCCCGAAATGACCCAAAACGCCACGAGATACGGCTTCAACGTGAAAAGTCGACGAGGCCGGGAATCAGCATCACTATGTAACCAAATGGTTATGGAATATAGCACACATACACCTAAACACCTATATACATAAACACACAAACCTAAACACACGCACACACATAAACCTAAACACACCCACATAAACCTAAACACACCCACACACATATACATAAACCTAAACACATCCACACACATATACATAAACCTAAACACATCCACACACATATACATAAACCTATACACACACACATAAAAACACATATTCACACACAAATCTCATAAGAAATAAATATATATATATATACACACACATGCACACATAAATAAACCTAAGCACACTTAAATCAAAGCATAAACATATTTATAAACATATACAGGCAAACACACAAACCTGCTTACTTGGATTGACAGGCGCTCACACGTATGTATATATATATATATAAATATTAGCAGCTCGTGATTATGATCAGTCTGGGGTTTCAAATAAATGTTATATTGATGTGACGTGCGCAACATTGTGTATGTTTTATGTTTATAGAATTATTGCAAATTGCAGCTTTTCCCATTAAATCACATTGTGACGTGTACAGTAACATATATAACACACACACACAATGTATACACACACACACACACACAGACACACACACACACACAGACAAGACAAAAAAAGAATTTGCAGTGTTTAGTTCCTGCGCCACCATTAAAGCCTTGGGATCGCGCTGCTCTGGCGGACTCACTGGGCCTTATGATTTACACACAAGAGGCTTATTCACTAAACTGTGAGCGCCACGAGGACCTTACAGGAAAGTTGTGAAATGTAGGAAGAAAGTCCTATAGGGGCCCGGGGGGGGGGGGGGGTCGGTCGCAGATGAAGTAAGTAATTTTGTGCTCTCTGCCTGATTCAGCAGCCTCTGCAACTCGCTGTTTAGTGAATAAGCCCCATGTGGACAGATGGAGCACCAGATATTAATCACCACCCCTAAGCAGGGAGCAGGGGGGGGGGACATGACGGGGCTTGTAAATTTATGCAAAATATGGTGTGAAACAATTGGGCACCGGAGCGGACGAACACGGCGCGTTACACAGCGACAGCGACGACATTCAAACTGCATGCAAAACAAATCGCCGGGGGGGGGGGGCAAACAGGCAGGACTGGAAGAACCTGCCGGGCAAAACATGGGGAATACCACCCGGGGAGGGGACTGAAAGCAGGGCATGATGGGAGATTCCATTTACATCACATGCCAAGACAGTGACAAACATTCACTGACAATCCACATAAATAAAACTAAGCCATGTGAACACTAAAAAAACTAAAATATCACCATTACTGCCCCCACTGGGAGGATATTCCATGTATCTACTACCCTTTCTATATCACTGTTACTGCCCCCACTGGGAGGCTATTCCATGTATCTACTACCCTTTCTATATCACTGTTACTGCCCCCACTGGGAGGATATTCCATGTATCTACTACCCTTTCTATATCATTGTTACTGCCCCCACTGGGAGGCTATTCCATGTATCTACTACCCTTTCTATATCACTGTTACTGCCCCCACTGGGAGGATATTCCATGTATCTACTACCCTTTCTATATCACTGTTACTGCCCCCACTGGGAGGCTATTCCATGTATCTACTACCCTTTCTATATCACTGTTACTGCTCCCACTGGGAGGCTATTCCATGTATCTACTACCCTTTCTATATCACTGTTACTGCTCCACTGGGAGGCTATTCCATGTATCTACTACCCTTTCTATATCACTGTTACTGCCCCCACTGGGAGGATATTCCATGTATCTACTACCCTTTCTATATCACTGTTACTGCTCCCACTGGGAGGATATTCCATGTATCTACTACCCTTTCTATATCACTGTTACTGCCCCCACTGGGAGGCTATTCCATGTATCTACTACCCTTTCTATATCACTGTTACTGCTCCCACTGGGAGGCTATTCCATGTATCTACTACCCTTTCTATATCACTGTTACTGCCCCACTGGGAGGATATTCCATGTATCTACTACCCTTTCTATATCACTGTTACTGCCCCCACTTGGAGGCTATTCCATGTATCTACTACCCTTTCTATTATCACTGTTACTGCCCCCACTGGGAGGATATTCCATGTATCTACTACCCTTTCTATATCACTGTTACTGCCCCCACTGGGAGGATATTCCATGTATCTACTACCCTTTCTATATCACTGTTACTGCTCCCACTGGGAGGATATTCCATGTATCTACTACCTTTCTATATCACTGTTACTGCCCCCACTGGGAGGATATTCCATGTATCTACTACCCTTTCTATATCACTGTTACTGCCCCCACTGGGAGGATATTCCATGTATCTACTACCCTTTCTATATCACTGTTACTGCTCCACTGGGAGGATATTCCATGTATCTACTACCCTTTCTATATCACTGTTACTGCCCCCACTGGGAGGATATTCCATGTATCTACTACCCTTTCTATATCACTGTTACTGCCCCCACTGGGAGGATATTCCATGTATCTACTACCCTTTCTATATCACTGTTACTGCCCCACTGGGAGGCTATTCCATGTATCTACTACCCTTTCTATATCACTGTTACTGCCCCACTGGGAGGATATTCCATGTATCTACTACCCTTTCTATATCACTGTTACTGCCCCCACTGGGAGGATATTCCATGTATCTACTACCCTTTCTATATCACTGTTACTGCTCCCACTGGGAGGATATTCCATGTATCTACTACCCTTTCTATATCAATGTTACTGCCCCCACTGGAGGATATTCCATGTATCTACTACCCTCTCTATATCACTGTTACTGCTCCACTGGGAGGCTATTCCATGTATCTACTACCCTTTCTATATCATTGTTACTGCCCCCACTGGAGGCTATTCCCTATATCTACCGCCCTTTCTATATCACTGTTACTGCTCCCACTGGGAGGATATTCCATGTATCTACTACCCTTTCTATATCACTGTTACTGCCCCCACTGTGAGGCTATTCCATGTATCTACTACCCTTTCTATATCACTGTTACTGCTCCCACTGGGAGGCTATTCCATGTATCTACTACCCTTTCTATATCACTGTTACTGCCCCCACTGGGAGGTTATTCCATGTATCTACTACCCTTTCTATATATCACTGTTACTGCCCCCACTGGGAGGATATTCCATGTATCTACTACCCTTTCTATATCACTGTTACTGCCCCCACTGGGAGGATATTCCATGTATCTACTACCCTTTCTATATCACTGTTACTGCCCCCACTGGGAGGTTATTCCATGTATCTACTACCCTTTCTATATCACTGTTACTGCCCCCACTGGGAGGATATTCCATGTATCTACTACCCTCTATATCACTGTTACTGCCCCCACTGGGAGGTTATTCCATGTATCTACTACCCTTTCTATATCACTGTTACTGCCCCCACTGGAGGTTATTCCATGTATCTACTACCCTTTCTATATCACTGTTACTGCCCCCACTGGGAGGATATTCCATGTATCTACTACCCTTTCTATATCACTGTTACTGCCCCACTGGGAGGTTATTCCATGTATCTACTACCCTTTCTATATCACTGTTACTGCCCCCACTGGGAGGTTATTCCATGTATCTACTACCCTTTCTATATCACTGTTACTGCCCCCACTGGGAGGATATTCCATGTATCTACTACTACCCTTTCTATATCACTGTTACTGCCCCACTGGGAGGCTATTCCATGTATCTACTACCCTTTCTATATCACTGTTACTGCTCCCACTGGGAGGCTATTCCATGTATCTACTACCCTTTCTATATCACTGTTACTGCCCCCACTGGGAGGATATTCCATGTATCTACTACCCTTTCTATATCACTGTTACTGCTCCCACTGGGAGGATATTCCATGTATCTACTACCCTTTCTATATCACTGTTACTGCTCCCACTGGGAGGATATTCCATGTATCTACTGCCCTTTCTATATCACTGTTACTGCCCCACTGGGAGGCTATTCCATGTATCTACTACCCTTTCTATATCACTGTTACTGCTCCCACTGGGAGGATATTCCATGTATCTACTACCCTTTCTATATCACTGTTACTGCTCCCACTGGGAGGTTATTCCATGTATCTACTACCCTTTCTAGATCACTGTTACTGCTCCCACTGGGAGGATATTCCATGTATCTACTACCCTTTCTATATCACTGTTACTGCTCCCACTGGGAGACTATTCCATGTATCTACTACCCTTTCTATATCACTGTTACTGCTCCCACTGGGAGGCTATTCCATGTATCTACTACCCTTTCTATATCACTGTTACTGCTCCCACTGGGAGACTATTCCATGTATCTACTACCCTTTCTATATCCCTGTTACTGCTCCCACTGGGAGACTATTCCATGTATCTACTACCCTTTCTATATCACTGTTACTGCTCCCACTGGGAGGCTATTACATGTATCTACTACCCTTTCTATATCACTGTTACTGCTTCCACTGGGAGGCTATTCCATGTATCTACTACCCTTTCTATATCAATGTTACTGCCCCCACTGGAGGATATTCCATGTATCTACTACCCTTTCTATATCACTGTTACTGCTCCCACTGGAGGCTATTCCATGTATCTACTACCCTTTCTATATCATTGTTACTGCCCCCTGGAGGCTATTCCTATATCTACCGCCCTTTCTATATCACTGTTACTGCTCCCACTGGGAGGATATTCCATGTATCTACTACCCTTTCTATATCACTGTTACTGCCCCCACTGTGAGGCTATTCCATGTATCTACTACCCTTTCTATATCACTGTTACTGCTCCCACTGGGAGGCTATTCCATGTATCTACTACCCTTTCTATATCACTGTTACTGCCCCCACTGGGAGGTTATTCCATGTATCTACTACCCTTTCTATATCACTGTTACTGCCCCCACTGGGAGGATATTCCATGTATCTACTACCCTTTCTATATCACTGTTACTGCCCCCACTGGGAGGATATTCCATGTATCTACTACCCTTTCTATATCACTGTTACTGCCCCCACTGGGAGGTTATTCCATGTATCTACTACCCTTTCTATATCACTGTTACTGCCCCCACTGGGAGGATATTCCATGTATCTACTACCCTTTCTATATCACTGTTACTGCCCCCACTGGGAGGTTATTCCATGTATCTACTACCCTTTCTATATCACTGTTACTGCCCCCACTGGGAGGTTATTCCATGTATCTACTACCCTTTCTATATCACTGTTACTGCCCCCACTGGGAGGATATTCCATGTATCTACTACCCTTTCTATATCACTGTTACTGCCCCCACTGGGAGGTTATTCCATGTATCTACTACCCTTTCTATATCACTGTTACTGCCCCCACTGGGAGGTTATTCCATGTATCTACTACCCTTCTATATCACTGTTACTGCCCCCACTGGAGGATATTCCATGTATCTACTACCCTTTCTATATCACTGTTACTGCCCCACTGGGAGGCTATTCCATGTATCTACTACCCTTTCTATATCACTGTTACTGCTCCCACTGGGAGGCTATTCCATGTATCTACTACCCTTTCTATATCACTGTTACTGCCCCCACTGGGAGGATATTCCATGTATCTACTACCCTTTCTATATCACTGTTACTGCTCCCACTGGGAGGATATTCCATGTATCTACTACCCTTTCTATATCACTGTTACTGCTCCCACTGGGAGGATATTCCATGTATCTACTGCCCTTTCTATATCACTGTTACTGCCCCCACTGGGAGGCTATTCCATGTATCTACTACCCTTTCTATATCACTGTTACTGCTCCCACTGGGAGGATATTCCATGTATCTACTACCCTTTCTATATCACTGTTACTGCTCCCACTGGGAGGTTATTCCATGTATCTACTACCCTTTCTAGATCACTGTTACTGCTCCCACTGGGAGGATATTCCATGTATCTACTACCCTTTCTATATCACTGTTACTGCTCCCACTGGGAGACTATTCCATGTATCTACTACCCTTTCTATATCACTGTTACTGCTCCACTGGGAGGCTATTCCATGTATCTACTACCCTTTCTATATCACTGTTACTGCTCCCACTGGGAGACTATTCCATGTATCTACTACCCTTTCTATATCCCTGTTACTGCTCCCACTGGGAGACTATTCCATGTATCTACTACCCTTTCTATATCACTGTTACTGCTCCCACTGGGAGGCTATTACATGTATCTACTACCCTTTCTATATCACTGTTACTGCTCCCACTGGGAGGCTATTCCATGTATCTACTACCCTTTCTATATCAATGTTACTGCCCCCACTGGGAGGATATTCCATGTATCTACTACCCTTTCTATATCACTGTTACTGCTCCCACTGGGAGGCTATTCCATGTATCTACTACCCTTTCTATATCATTGTTACTGCCCCCACTGGGAGGCTATTCCCTATATCTACTGCCCTTTCTATATCACTGTTACTGCTCCCACTGGGAGGCTATTCCATGTATCTACTACCCTTTCTATATCACTGTTACTGCCCCCACTGTGAGGCTATTCCATGTATCTACTACCCTTTCTATATCACTGTTACTGCTCCCACTGGGAGGCTATTCCATGTATCTACTACCCTTTCTATATCACTGTTACTGCCCCCACTGGGAGGTTATTCCATGTATCTACTACCCTTTCTATATCACTGTTACTGCCCCCACTGGGAGGATATTCCATGTATCTACTACCCTTTCTATATCACTGTTACTGCCCCCACTGGGAGGAATATTCCATGTATCTACTACCCTTTCTATATCACTGTTACTGCCCCACTGGGAGGTTATTCCATGTATCTACTACCCTTTCTATATCACTGTTACTGCCCCCACTGGGAGGATATTCCATGTATCTACTACCCTTTCTATATCACTGTTACTGCCCCCACTGGGAGGTTATTCCATGTATCTACTACCCTTTCTATATCACTGTTACTGCCCCCACTGGGAGGTTATTCAATGTATCTACTACCCTTTCTATATCACTGTTACTGCCCCCACTGGGAGGTTATTCAATGTATCTACTACCCTTTCTATATCACTGTTACTGCTCCCACTGGGAGGATATTCCATGTATCTACTACCACTGGTGTATTTTGGTCTAGGCCAACAAGGCCTAGGCCTAGGGCGGCACTTTCCAGGGGGCAAATTTTTTTTTACTTTTGCAAAGTATTTTACCAGGAAGGAAACATTGAGATTTCACTAATTTTCAAGTATGTCCTGGGTAGGCAAGGACTAGGCTTTCACTTTCCAGGGGGCAACAAAAAACCTCACCACTAAATGGATTACTCACAGAGCACCGAAATGATGCCAACATTTTGGTGTTCTGTAGTTCCCTGCATTTCGGGGAATAAAATTTCCCCACCCTGCAGTGAATTCACCATTCACTACAGGGTCCCCAAAGTGCATGGAGTCGGCCGCTGAATGCTGCCACCACAAACCCGTGGCCTGTTGTTTTCAAAAGAACTACTGAACGAAAATGTCTGGAATTTACATATAAGATCCTATGATTGATAATAAAAAGTGCTTTTACAGAAAAAGAAAAACTGCTATTAAAAAAAAGGGGAGGGGGGGGAATTTAGCCCAAAAAATTCTGAAAAATTACTAAGTGGTACTAAAAAAAAAAAAAAATCAATAAATAAAGACTTTTTACTGCAGATTAAATAAATGGTTTATTAGATATTGCATAAAAAGGGGAATATTTTTAACATTGAAACCTATGGGGTTCACCTGAATAAACCTGCTGATTGAAACCACCGAACATCAGGGCATTTCACTGACATTTCTCTGCTGTTTGGTGTCTCTGAATAGATTAACCATTACTTCTCTATGGGGATTTGCAATGCCTTCAAACAGCACCGTACTTGCTGGCAGTTCGCCAAACTTGTGTGTGAGCATATCACCAGAGCAGTGGTGTACTCAGGGGAGTGGCGGAGGGCAGGCCGCCCCAGGTACCTGTGATTATTGGGGTGTCATTAGGGGGTACTAGGAGGTGCCACTGTCACTGTGTGTCAGCTTTGAGCTGTGTTCTCAAACAACGAGCAGCGGAGCATGGCGTTTGCATACGGAATAAAATCGAATAGAATAAAAATCCCCTTCTCCTCCATCCATAGCTCCTCCCCGCAGCAGCTCTAGGAGAGGGGGGGGGATGTGATTTGTGTCCAGAGACAGAAGATGACAGTAAACGGCAGGTAAAGGGGGGGGGGGGAAATCAGCAGAATATGAAGCCCTGTCTGCTTACTGCTGTTTAAAGTGGACCTTTCCTTAACCAGCACTGCAGGGATAGAAATTTGTCATTGAGCTGCCTGGCTCCTGGTGAGGCTGCGTGCGTGCAGGTCACACTCGGTCCGGCCAGTCAGGTGGTACTGAGTCTCAGTACCACCTGACTGGCTGAACCACGTGACACGCACGCACACAGCTGCCCGCCCTTTCGTTAACATGGACTGTCACTCTATTCTGGACTGAACACCCACCGGGAAGGGAATCAAAGCCACGGTGCACCCTCTGGCAGTGGCACCCCACTGCTGACAAGATGGCTCCACACACAGGCACAGCCGCGATCCTAACGTGGCCTGGAGGGACCTCCTGCTGAGTCTGTACACAGTCCCTGCTGACTCTGCACACAGCCCTACTGCGGACGGAGGCCGGTAAATGTAGAATAAATAATTGCTGTGTGCTCATATACACTCGGTTTGCTTGGAGTTTTATTTATTGCAGTGGATTCTGATGCACTCATACACACCACACATTGCATTGCTGGGAGTTTTATTGCTGTGGATTCTGATACGCTGACCCGCACATTGCATTACTGGGAGTTTTATTGCTGTGGATTCTCATACACACTGCACATTGCATTGCTGGAATTTTTATTGCTGTGGATTCTGATACGCTGACACACACCAAACATTGCATTGCTGGGAGTTTTATTGCTGTGGATTCTGTGATACACACTGCATAGTACTGTGAGTTTTATTGCCTTGGAGCTCTGGGATACACTCATACACACTGCACATTACTGTGAGTTTTATTGCTGTGCAGTTCTGTGATATGCTCATACACTGTGCACATTTCTGTGGGTTTTATTGCTGTGCAGCTCTGTGACACGCTCATAGGCAGTGCACATTTCTGTGGATTTTATTGTTCAACCAATTAGAGCGGCTGTGATCCCTTTTACTTGACATGCGTGACTGTTCTTTGTAAAAATGCTTGAATTTAAACATTTCATAATTTTTTTTATCTCAATAGATACATTTGAAATGGTATAAAAAATATACAAGTAGGCACTTGGTATCCACTTTTAATATAAAGAGAGGAAAAGGCGGAGCTCTAAGAGGAAAAGGTGGAGCTCTAAGAGGAAAAGGTGGAGCTCTAAGAGGAAAAGGTGGAGCTTAAAGAGGAAGGGTGGGGATTAACCAGGAAGGGGTGCCTCAAATTTAAATTAGGGGGTGCACAAGTTTAGTCAGGCCTAGGGCAGCACAATACCTAAATACACCACTGTCTACTACCCTTTCTATATATCACTGTTACATGGAATAGCCTCCCAGTGGGGGCAGTAACAGTGATATAGAAAGGGTAGTAGATACTGCCCCCACTGGGAGGCTATTCCATGTAACAGTGATATAGAAAGGGTAGTAGATACATGGAATAGCCTCCCAGTGAGGGCAGTATCTACTACCCTTTCTATATCACTGTTACTGCTCCCACTGGGAGGCTATTCCATGTATCTACTACCCTTTCTATATCACTGTTACTGCTCCCACTGGGAGGATATTCCATGTATCTACTACCCTTTCTATATCGCGGTTGCTGCCCCCACTGGGAGGCTATTCCATGTATCTACTACCCTTTCTATATCGCGGTTGCTGCTCCCACTGGGAGGTTATTCCATGTATCTACTGCCCTTTCTATATCACTGTTACTGCTCCCACTGGGAGGATATTCCATGTATCTACTACCCTTTCTATATCGTGGTTCCTGCTCCCCTGGTAAAGTGGTCACAGTGCTTGGAATTTCCTTGTAATCCTAGATCTGAGCTCTTGGAGAGGTTTGATTGGTCGCTGGATCCCTCTTGCTGTGCGATATGGAAGGTAAAACGTTGCTATTGGTGCAGCGATGCCGCAGGGATGGGTCGGTTATGCAGCATTCAGCGTCCGGCCAGGGAGGACCTCGGGGAAACACGATCTGAGCATCGCAGGCAGGGGAGATCGGAAAGAGACGCGGTGAAGCCGAGGCTGATAGAACCATTTCCTTTATTTATCAGTGTGTACAGAGGGACTGCGGAGGACAGAGACATACAAGATGCTCCGCGCGCTGCTCCTGACGCTCTGCGGCCGTATATATGGTCTGCAACAAAAAAGTGACAGTCTCTGGTCCCAACTTATTTTACGGGTCCGGTTCCTTGTCACACAGCGGGTGGCTCCATGTGGAATTACGCCGTCATCGATGCGCCTGGCCCCACCAAAGCAAAGGAAGGACTACAACTCCCATGATGCACAGCCGTCCTTGAGCCGTGCAGTGCAGAGGAATCGCTGCTCCTCGTCGCAGCCGAAGCATTTTATGTCTTTAGATGTAAAGAATGCTCATAGTAGAAGTGCATGATAAACATCCCGGCAGAGCAGAGGTGTTGGAGAGTGGCAGAGCATCATGGGATATGTAGTCTGATCCCCCCTGCAGGGTAAAGGTTACCTGTTCCTAATAGACAAGAGCAATAAGATCATGGGGGGGACGTGATTAGCAGCATCTGCAACTCAAGGTTTCTGGCCTTGGCTGGCTGAGAGTTATGAGACATGCAGGTCCAGCTACGGCAGAGGACCCCGCCCCGCCCCGCCCGCCCAAAAAGTCATCGTCACTGCCGCATCCAAAAACAGACACAAACCTAGAAATCTTGTCAGCTGCAGCGACGCAGCCCTGGGCCCAGCATAAACACATCCGCCATGCCGGGTTATTATTAATCACCGTCCCGGGCTGAAAGAACCAAGAAATCCACGTACAAAACAAGACATGGGTCGCGCGGGTACTAAAACACGACACGCAGTGTGCAAAAACAACACAACGCTCCACAAAGCTTGGGCGACGCTTTTTGTGTGCTATGGAGAGCAGCGTGACGGCGTGTGTTGGGATTCTCCCCGTCACCTTTATCCATAAGATTCTGTACAAAGAGGTTTATAAAAAAAAACCAAAAAAAAAAAAACCACACATTTCACACAAATAGACGTGTACGAATGCTGCGCGATTAGGAGGCGCACGTGCAACCTGGCAGTGCTACCAATAAATACCCGCGTCCCCAGAGCGTCAGCTGCGCGTTCCACACGCGCCGAGTCAGGCTGCGAAACGTGTTGGCAGATACTTAGAAAACGCAGGATTCCGTCCAGCGACTTCAAAACATTAGAAAATATTCACACGTGGGATCTGCTGAAGGGAGGGGGGGGGGAGGGGGCGCTGGAGGATTTCCTGGAGGGAGGGGGGCACTGGAGGATCTGCTGGAGGGAGGGGGGCACTGGAGGATCTGCTGGAGGGAGGGGGCGCTGGAGGATCTGCTGGAGGGAGGGGGAGGGAGGCACTGGAGGATCTGCTGGAGGGAGGGGGGCACTGGAGGATTTCCTGGAGGGAGGGGGGCACTGGAGGATCTGCTGGAGGGAGGGGGGCACTGGAGGATCTGCTGAGGGAGGGGGGCACTGGAGGATCTGCTGGAGGGAGGGGGCGCTGGATGATCTGCTGGAGGGAGGGGGAGGGAGGCACTGGAGGATCTGCTGGAGGGAGGGGGGCACTGGAGGATTTCCTGGAGGGAGGGGGGCACTGGAGGATCTGCTGGAGGGAGGGGGGCACTGGAGGATCTGCTGGAGGGAGGGGGGCACTGGAGGATCTGCTGGAGGGAGGGGGGCACTGGAGGATCTGCTGGAGGGAGGAGGGCGCTGGAGGATCTGCTGGAGGGAGGGGGACAGGGGGGCACTGAAGGATTTCCTGAAGGAGGGGGCACTGGATGATTTTGTGGAGGGAGGGGGGTGGTGCAGAGTGCAGAAGAAAACCTAATTCCATTATAAATATGAGCAAAAGGAGGAGGCGCCGATATTTAATACGCTCACTGACCTAGACGGGGCATATTCACTAAACAGGGACATGCAAAATAAAATCTTGGCCAAAAAGATTGCGAGATTCCCTCAGGTCTGCTGCTCTGGCCTGAGCCTTGCAGTGCGCGTTCCTCTCTCTCGCAGCTCCCGCCCTCGCGCGTTCCTCTCTCGCAGCTCCCGCCCTCGCGCGTTCCTCTCTCGCAGCTCCCGCCCTCGCGCGTTCCTCTCTCGCAGCTCCCGCCCTCGCGCGTTCCTCTCTCGCAGCTCCCGCCCTCGGGGCTAGTAAGGCGGCGCTGGTAACATCACCGCATCACATAAATCCACCCGAAGTGTCTTATCTGTAACCCTGGGGGATAATCCGCTTTTGATGGCACGCCCAGGCCGCGGGAGACAGGAGCGAGATGATGCTGAACTGCAACTCCCATCATCCCCTGCATCTAAAGATTTCATGGAAATGTAGTCCTCCGTCATGCGCTAGGCGGTCTGATAACACGGTGATTGTAAGTATGTGCACCGCGAGGCGCCGCGTGTCCCGGCTCATTTCACACACAATATACAAAACATTGACGTCATTTGGATCCGATCACAGATAAATGTCGCATCACAATACATGGAAGGACTGTGCACATGGTGAGACGTATCGCACAGACCTCACGCTCTGCCGCCGTATGATGTCATCCTCCGCTCTGACACGGTTCCTGACCTCTGGCGTTGAGGTTTTACGTGCTGGTTATCAATAGGTTTGTAAAGCACCAACGCATTCCACGGCGCTGTACAATGCAGCAATACTCCGGCCGTTCAGGTCCCCCTCCATCAGAACGTGGCGCCCGCCTGCAGGAAGGGCCCCCTGGCGCTTTCCAGCCGCAGGCAGTGGATTCCCAGGTTGAAGCTGGCACAGAGAATGGATCCAGAGTCGCACACGGCCAGGGAGGACAAAGGCCCCGACCCGTCCAGGAACAGACTGCTCCGGCAAACTGCAGCGGGAACACGAAGACACAAAACAGGATTATGCTGCATGTAGCAGTGGCGGGGCTCCTCCTGGGGTAGCGGCAGAGGGAGGGGCTCCTCCTGGGGTAGCGGCAGAGGGAGGGGCTCCTCCTGGGGTAGCGGCAGAGGGAGGGGCTCCTCCTGGGGTAGCGGCAGAGGGAGGGGCTCCTCCTGGGGTAGCGGCAGAGGGAGGGGCTCCTCCTGGGGTAGCGGCAGAGGGAGGGGCTCCTCCTGGGGTAGCGGCAGAGGGAGGGGCTCCTCCTGGGGTAGCGGCAGAGGGAGGGGCTCCTCCTGGGGTAGCGGCTGCGGTGCCTCATTATTCCCTGGCCTGATTATTGGCCTTTTTTAATTAAAATGCCCCAAAACAAGCTTTTAGACATGCAGAAAGTGGAGGCTGCTGGCCACGGTGTCGGTTTATTCATCAAGCGGCAGGATGTGGTGATGAAGCGAAGCAGCAGTGCTGTCAGCCGGTCACCGAGCCGGTTATTGAGCCTAATCGCCCCTTAGGGATTACCCGGCCCTACTCTCCAACTAGGTCAATGCAACTCTCATTCTGCCCAGCCAGGTGAGGGTATAACATGTAATGAAAGGCGCCGGGGGTTTCTGGACATGCGGCGGCCCGTACCTCCGGTGTCCCGCTCCCAGATCTTCACCGTGCAGTCGTGGGACGACGTGGCGATTAACGGGGTGGCACTCATGCTGCTGGGCAGGAAGATGCACGAGGCGACTGTCTGATGGTGCCCCTTGTATTCGCGTAGCTCCCCCTTTGTCTGCCGCAGGTCCCAGAGCTGAGGAGAGGTGACCGCAGGGGTTAGTGAAGGAGGATCTTAGGGCACACGGGTTTCATGTTTCAGAACATGCGCGGGAAAACGACGGCAGAAAATCTCCACGAAGCGAGCGCCGCGTCCTGTTATGCTGTGCCGTAACCGAATGTGCGACAAAACAGACGAACAGCAACGACAGCGAACACAACCTCCATCTATAAAGTGAGGATATCCAGGGATCATCAGGGAGCTGAAGCCGAGCAGCAATCCCCTCCCCCACGCGTCGCCGGCAGCCAAGCGGCATGATGTCACTGCGTTACTGGATGCCAGCGGTGACAGGACCCGTCCAAGGTGCAGCTAACAACAGACAGTCATAGAGCTGCTGGCAGTCCAGCTATGGAGGAGCAGCCAATGGAAGAACTCAGAGAAAAGCGCCCATTAACCAATGGCATCATGCAGGGAAATGAAAAACTAGGGGGAGGGGCCTATTGTGTGGGTTTTTTTTTTTAAATAAATCCCTAGACACCCGTTAAAGCTTTGCGCCCCCCCCCTCCTCACACACAGGGGTCCCGGGTCTCACCGTGGCCTCGCAGCCCTGACCGCCAAAGCCGTTGCTACAGGTCAGGCAGTAGTTCCCGTCCTCGCTGACGTCACAGTGCGTCTGGATGTATTGCTTCATGGGAAAGGAGCGCGTCACCTGCAGCTGCTGAGAGTCCCACACGCTGAAACGGGGGCAGAGAGATTAAAATCCTGCAGGCTGTGTGTCCCCGAGATCACATACATATATATATATATATATATATATATATATAATATATATATATATATATATTTATATATATTATTTGGTTGTGGTGGACGACAAAACAATGAGATAAATTATCACAGCAATTCAAAGCTCTGCATCACATTCCCCATATGCAGCAAGGAACTCTGGGTAAGACATGCAAATGACATCTGTCTCACTTTTTTGCATCCTGGGTCTATTATTATTTTTATACAACTATCCCAAATGCACCACATTCCCGGCCCCGAGCGCTTTACACAAGGGATACTCAGCTTTATTGTTGGATGATCCAAGGCTGACCTCAGTCATCACCTGACGTTGGAGAGAGCGTGTGCGTGCGTGCGCAGGGTGTGCGTGCGCAGGGTGTGCGTGCGCAGGTAAAACAGTCCTTGTATTTATAAACACATAAAAATGTTGAAAGATTAAAGCGGGGGGGGGGCATTTTAGTACACGGGGGGGGCGGAAATCACCAGCCCCCAGTTTGGGTTTAAGGTTCCACGCGCTCAGTTGTTGTGTCTGTTGTATAGAGTAGTGGATGTCTGTGTAACCGGGCCCGGTGATGCTTTATAACCCCCGGCATTGAAGATACATGTAACCTGCGTCTTACTGACCGGACCACCTTGTCCTCGGAGGTCTGCACCGCAGAGGATTCCCCGGGAAGCCAGCACATGTGAGTTACCTGCGGGGCAGAGACCTGGGGTTACTCCGCCGGCCCAGAGCACGACACAGCACCGAGCGCACCGGTAACTGGGGGGGGGGGTCACAGGGAAAACTAAACGGCCATGGGGGGGGGGGTGAATGGTTGCACAAGTCGGACCCCACTCCTTGTGTCTGTGGAATGAAGTGACGCAGACTCACTAGATTGCGAGAGATGGCTGTTTTCAGCAGACACTGCCCCGTTTCCACGTCCCACTTGCAGAGCGTGTTGTCCCGGGAGCCGGTGAGGAGCTGCGTGGAATCTGCCGACAATGACAAGAGACATTACGATGCTATACACCGGGCCGGCGCACACCGGCACCGCGTCTCCTGCAGGCAGGTCAGAATGCACCGATGTATTGCTTTCCACAGAGGCGCATCTTACAGGAAAGCTGCCACCTAGTGGAGGAGGATAAAAGTAACGCGACAATCAAGTCATCGGGGGGGGGGGGGGGATCATTTATTTTGCGATTAAACGCATTACTATTGGTGCCGGTTTTAGGGTTAGTGCTCGGCAATCTGCGGACACAGCACGGCGCGCGCCGCGCATAAAGACGTGAGGAATAAAGCAACATATTGCGTGTCCATTAGGGAACTAAAGCAGAGCGGCATCCTGTCCCGGCAATGCTTTCACTTCAAACCCGTCTAGCAGCGCGGCGCGGTGCATCTATCAGACAGCTACACACACACAGCGCGGTGCATCTATCAGACAGCTACACACACACAGCGCGGTGCATCTATCAGATGCACCGCGCTGTGTGTAGCTGTCTATCAGGCAGCTCTACACACACACAGCGCGGTGCATCTATCAGGCAGCCACACACACACACAGCGCGGTGCATCTATCAGACAGCTACACACACACAGCGCGGTGCATCTATCAGACAGCTACACACAGCGCGGTGCATCTATCAGGCAGCTCTACACACACACAGCGCGGTGCATCTATCAGGCAGCCACACACACACACAGCGCGGTGCATCTATCAGGCAGCTACACAGACACACAGCGCGGTGCATCTATCAGGCAGCCACACACACACACGGCGCGGTGCATCTATCAGGCAGCCACACACACACACGGCGCGGTGCATCTATCAGGCAGCTACACACACACACACACGGCGCGGTGCAGCTATCAGGCAGCTACACACACACAGCGCAGTGCAGCTACACACACACAGCGCGGTGCATCTATCAGGCAGCTACGCACACACAGCGCGGTGCACCTATCAGGCAGCTACACACACAGCGCGGTGCATCTATCAGGCAGCCACACACACACGGCGCGGTGCAGCTATCAGGCAGCTACACACACACACAGCGCGGTGCAGCTATCAGGCAGCTACACACACACAGCGCGGTGCAGCTATCAGGCAGCTACACACACACAGCGCGGTGCAGCTATCAGGCAGCTACACACACACAGCGCGGTGCAGCTATCAGGCAGCTACGCACACACAGCGCGGTGCATCTATCAGGCAGCTACGCACACACAGCGCGGTGCATCTATCAGGCAGACACACACACACACACACACAGCGCGGTGCATCTACCAGGCAGACACACACACAGCGCGGTGCATCTACCAGGCAGACACACACACACAGCGCGGTGCATCTATCAGGCAGCTACGCACACACAGCGCGGTGCATCTATCAGGCAGCTACACACACACAGCGCGGTGCATCTATCAGGCAGCTACACACACACAGCGCGGTGCATCTATCAGGCAGACACACACACACACACAGCGCGGTGCATCTACCAGGCAGACACACACACAGCGCGGTGCATCTACCAGGCAGACACACACACACACAGCGCGGTGCATCTATCAGGCAGACACACACAGCGCGGTGCATCTATCAGGCAGCTACACACACACACAGCGCGGTGCATCTATCAGGCAGCTACACACACAGCGCGGTGTATCTATCAGGCAGCTACACACACACAGCGCGGTGCATCTATCAGGCAGCTACACACACAGCGCGGTGCATCTATCAGGCAGCTACACACACACAGCGCGGTGCATCTATCAGGCAGACACACACAGCGCGGTGCATCTATCAGGCAGCTACACACACACAGCGCGGTGCATCTATCAGGCAGCTACACACACACACAGCGCGGTGCATCTATCAGGCAGCTACACACACAGCGCGGTGCATCTATCAGGCAGCTACACACACACAGCGGCGGTGCATCTATCAGGCAGACACACACACACAGCGCGGTGCATCTACCAGGCAGACACACACACACACAGTGCGGTGCATCTATCAGGCAGACACACACAGCGCGGTGCATCTATCAGGCAGCTACACACACACAGCGCGGTGCATCTATCAGGCAGCTACACACACACAGCGCGGTGCATCTATCAGGCAGCTACACACACAGCGCGGTGCATCTATCAGGCAGCTACACACACACAGCGCATCTATCAGGCAGACACACACACACAGCGCGGTGCATCTACCAGGCAGACACACACACACAGCGCGGTGCATCTATCAGGCAGCTACACACACACAGCACGGTGCATCTATCAGGCAGCTACACACACACAGCGCGGTGCATCTATCAGGCAGCTACACACACAGCGCGGTGCATCTATCAGGCAGCTACACACACACAGCGCGGTGCATCTATCAGGCAGCTACACACACACAGCACGGTGCATCTATCAGGCAGCTACACACACACAGCGCGGTGCATCTATCAGGCAGCTACACACACACAGCGCGGTGCATCTATCAGGCAGCTACACACACAGCGCGGTGCATCTATCAGGCAGCTACACACACACAGCGCGGTGCATCTATCAGGCAGACACACACACACAGCGCGGTGCATCTACCAGGCAGACACACACACACACAGCGCGGTGCATCTATCAGGCAGACACACACAGCGCGGTGCATCTATCAGGCAGCTACACACACACAGCGCGGTGCATCTATCAGGCAGCTACACACACACACAGCGCGGTGCATCTATCAGGCAGCTACACACACAGCGCGGTGCATCTATCAGGCAGCTACACACACACAGCGCATCTATCAGGCAGACACACACACACAGCGCGGTGCATCTACCAGGCAGACACACACACACAGCGCGGTGCATCTATCAGGCAGCTACACACACACAGCACGGTGCATCTATCAGGCAGCTACACACACACAGCGCGGTGCATCTATCAGGCAGCTACACACACAGCGCGGTGCATCTATCAGGCAGCTACACACACACAGCGCGGTGCATCTATCAGGCAGCTACACACACAGCGCGGTGCATCTATCAGGCAGCTACACACACACAGCGCGGTGCGTCTATCAGGCAGACACACACACACAGCACTGGTGCATCTATCAGGCAGACACACACACAGCTTCTTCTTAGTAAATCCTGGCTGTAAAGAAGCATTTTAGCAACTGAGACCATTCCCTCATTCTCTGCCTGCAAGGAGTTACTGCAGACTCCGCCTCCTGCGCCCCATCTCCTTCACAATAAAGGGGATGGAGTTTCTGAGCAGGGGGAAGCGGATTGGTATCTGGTTACAGAGTGACGGGTAACGTTTGAGAAATGTCATCTCAGGAGCAGCTTTAACGCACATTTACAGACAGACGTGATGCATTTGGTTAGAGACTTCCCATGCGTGGCACGCGCCTGCTGGCAGATAAACTGTACGGTCAGGACTCACCGGGACTTATTGCCAGGCCGGTCACGGTTAGCTGGTGCCCCTGAAATTTCTGCGTGAACCCCAGCTTGCTGTGCAGATCCCACATCAGCACGCACTTGTCTCGGGAGGCGCTGAAGAAATGGTTTGACCCGATCACGCAGGTCACCTGTATGGGGAGAAGATCCAGTGACCGGGGTGGGGGGTTAGAACCTGCAAATCTATACATTAATACAGGTTCCTGAGCCTTTAAAAAGGAGTGCTATACACCAGGACTTGCGCAGAGACACACGGGCGCCCGTTATGCTCCTTAATGCTGGGGTCAGACGAGCGCAGTGTTAACGTCCGTGTTGCCGCACATAAGTACGTCCGTGATAGCATACAATTGTGTTAAATGGAGCCCCACACACGAAGTGCGTCCGCACAGAAGTGCGGGGGCTGACGGACGCTGCAAACGGACGCAGGTTAGGCAAGAACGTAATACTGCTAGAACGGACGTGCAGAGTGCGCCACGTCCACAACGTCCGCATAGCTTTCTGTGTGAGTGATGCAACAAGGTCAGACGGACGGAATTTATACGTCCAGCATTTATACGCCCAGCATTTATACGTCCAGCATTTACACCTCCAGCATTTACACCTCCAGCATTTACACGTCCAGCATTTACACGTCCAGCATTTACACGTCCAGCATTTACACCTCCAGCATTTACACCTCCAGCATTTACACCTCCAGCATTTACACCTCCAGCATTTACACCTCCAGCATTTACACCTCCAGCATTTACACCTCCAGCATTTACACCTCCAGCATTTACACCTCCAGCATTTACACCTCCAGCATTTACACCTCCAGCATTTACACCTCCAGCATTTACACCTCCAGCATTTACACCTCCAGCATTTATACCTCCAGCATTTACACCTCCAGCATTTATACGTCCAGCATTTATACGTCCAGCATTTATACGTCCAGCATTTATACCTCCAGCATTTATACCTCCAGCATTTATACCTCCAGCATTTATACCTCCAGCATTTATACCTCCAGCATTTATACCTCCAGCATTTATACCTCCAGCATTTATACCTCCAGCATTTATACGTCCATCATTTATACGTCCAGCATTTACACATCCAGCATTTACACCTCCAGCATTTTTGACGGACAGAATGTTTTTTCATTGTAATTTATTTTCCCTGCTACATCCGTCAAAAAATACGTCAGTGAAAAAAAACAGACTGTTTGGCCACGACCTTGTCGTCAGTCAGAAAGTACGTCCGTACAAAATGCGCTCGTCTGACCCGAACCTTAATCACGTCGCACAGTCACAAAATATAAAACACAGAACATTTCAGGGTCATTTAATATTCATTTATTGGCGCAGTCAGATGTAAAGATTTTCTCACGCTGAGATTTCTTTCCACAATAAAATATTAGTATTAATTACCTTGTTTACTTCTCGATCGTGTCCCACGAATCTCTTCAGAGCCGAACCCGTCCGCCAGTTTGACACGACGACAGCCTGCGGGCGAACAGACCACAGGTAAGCACCGGCTGCAAACCCCGGTAACACGCCACACGTGTGCACACGAATCCGTCCCATGCAACACGTCAGGCGTGCACACGAATCCATCCTATGCAACGCATCAGTCAGGCGTGCACTCCTATCCGTCCCAAGCAATGCATCAGTCAGGCGTGCACGCAAATCCGTCCTATGCAACGCATCAGTCAGGCGTGCACACGTATCCGTCCCATGCAACGCATCAGTCAGGCGTGCACACGTATCCGTCCCATGCAACGCATCAGTCAGGCGTGCACACGTATCCGTCCCATGCAACGCATCAGTCAGGCGTGCACACGTATCCGTCCCATGCAACGCATCAGTCAGGCGTGCACACGTATCCGTCCCATGCAACGCATCAGTCAGGCGTGCACACGTATCCGTCCCATGCAACGCATCAGTCAGGCGTGCACACGTATCTGTCCCATGCAACGCATCAGTCAGGCGTGCACACGTATCTGTCCCATGCAACGCATCAGTCAGGCGTGCACAGTTTGGGTGAAAGAAGGATATAGACATGTTAGAGAGAGTTCAGAGAAGGGCTACTAAAATGGTGTACGGCTTGAAGGAGAAAAGTTACCAGGAAAGGGTTAATGATCTTAACATGTACAGCTTGGAAAAAAGACGAGACAGAGGAGATATGATAGAAACATTTAAATACGTAAAGAGAATCCACAAGGTAGAGGAAGGGAGTATATTTAAAAGGAAACAAAGTAGCAAAACAAGAGGACATAGTCTTAGATTAGAGGGGCAAAGGTTTAAAAGTAACATCAGGAAGCATTATTTTACTGAGAGGGTGGTGGATACATGGAACAGTCTTCCAGTAGAAGTGGTAGAGGCCAAAACAGTAATTGAATTTAATCAGGCATGGGATAGGCATAAGGCTATCCTAAACAAAAGATAAATCCAGGTAAAGTATCCATGTAATTGGGCGACTAGATGGGCTGAAAGGTTCTTATCTGCCCACACTTTCTATGTTTCTATGTCTGGAGGGCCCGGGATGCAGAGCCCTGGTTTGAGTCTCATCGCCTGGCCGCGATGGATGCCGGCGCACCAGCTCTGCTCAGATCCGTTGGCATCACCTTTAATTACACGTGTGGCAGAGGATCGCATGTTCTGATCGGCCGCTCGCACCTTATCTTTGCCTCCGGACACGCAGAGGTCAGATTTCAGAGCGGTGACGGAGGAGACAGCGTCGTTGTGAGCTCTGTTCTGCTGCTGTTCCGTCGGCGGAGGAGAACGCTCTCGCACGGGGCTCTCTGGTCTGGAGAGGGTGAGAGCAATCAGATTCATATACACATCATGTACAAATGCAGCGCGGCGACCAGCGTAACAGCGCGGCGGAGGAACGGGAGGCTTCCACAGTGCAACCACGGAAAAATACACATGTAGCACACAGGCAGGCGGACATGCAGGCAGTCAGAGTTGCAGAGAGACAGATTGTGTCCATTTACCTGTACTTGGTGCTGTTTCTCTTGAGTTTGCTCTGTAATTTCCCCATGGTTCTGCTTCAGGTTCTGGTTCTGCTTCAGGTTCTGCTTCAGGGCAGGTCAGGAAATAAAGTGACACGGGACGGCAGTTGCGAGAAACCAGATCTCAGGAGTCCGGCCAGTGCTGTGTGATCGGGGGACGACGACACAGCATTACCATCACCTCCTGGTGCCCCCCTCATATTACCATCACCTCCTGCACATCCTGGTGCCCCCCCTCAAATTACCATCACATCCTGGTGCCCTCCTCATATTACCATCACCTCCTGCACATCCTGGTGCCCCCCTCATATTACCATCACCTCCTGGTGCCCCCTCATATTACCTGCAGATCCTGGTGCCCCATCATATTACCATCACCTCCTGCAGATCCTGGTGCCCCCTCATATTACCATCACCTCCTGCACATCATGGTGCCCCCATCATATTACCATCACCTCCTGGTGCCCCCCTCATATTACCATCACCTCCTGCACATCCTGGTGCCCCCCTCATATTACCATCACCTCCTGCACATCCTGGTGCCCCCCTCATATTACCTGCACATCCTGGTGCCCCCTCATATTAACATCACCTCCTGCACATCCTGGTGCCCCCTCATATTACCATCACCTCCTGGTGCCCCCCTCATATTACCATCACCTCCTGGTGCCCCCCTCATATTACCATCACCTCCTGCACATCCTGGTGCCCCCCTCATATTACCATCACCTCCTGCACATCCTGGTGCCCCCCTCATATTACCATCACCTCCTGCACATCCTGGTGCCCCCCCCATATTACCATCACCTCCCGCACATCCTGGTGCCCCCCCCATATTACCATCACCTCCCGCACATCCTGGTGCCCCCCTCATATTACCATCACATCCTGGTGCCTCCCTCATATTACCATCACCTGCTGCACATCCTGGTGCCCCCTCATATTACCATCACCTCCTGCACATCATGGTGCCCCCTCATATTACCTGCAGATCCTGGTGCCCCATCATATTACCATCACCTCCTGCACATCCTGGTGCCCCCTCATATTACCATCACCTCCTGCACATCCTGGTGCCCCCTCATATTACCATCACCTCCTGGTGCCCCCCTCATATTACCATCACCTCCTGGTGCCCCCCTCATATTACCATCACCTCCTGGTGCCCCCCTCATATTACCATCACCTCCTGCACATCCTGGTGCCCCCCTCATATTACCATCACCTCCTGCACATCCTGGTGCCCCCCTCATATTACCATCACCTCCTGCACATCCTGGTGCCCCCCCATATTACCATCACCTCCCGCACATCCTGGTGCCCCCCCATATTACCATCACCTCCCGCACATCCTGGTGCCCCCCTCATATTACCATCACATCCTGGTGCCTCCCTCATATTACCATCACCTGCTGCACATCCTGGTGCCCCATCATATTACCATCACCTCCTGCACATCCTGGTGCCCCCTCATATTACCATCACCTCCTGCACATCCTGGTGCCCCCCCATATTACCATCACCTCCCGCACATCCTGGTGCCCCCCTCATATTACCGTTACCTCCTGGTGCCCCCCTCATATTACCATCACCTCCTGCACATCCTGGTGCCCCCCTCATAATACCATCACCTCCTGCACATCCTGGTGCCCCCCCTCATATTACCATCACCTCCTGCACATCATGGTGCCCCCTCATATTACCATCACATCCTGGTGCCCCCCCTCATATTACCATCACATCCTGGTGCCCTCCTAATATTACCATCACCTCCTGCACATCATGGTGCCCCCCTCATATTACCATCACCTCCTGGTGCCCCCCCATATTACCATCACATCCTGGTGCCACCCTCATATTACCATCACCTGCTGCACATCCTGGTGCCTCCCTCATATTACCATCACCTCCTGCACATCCTGGTGCCCCCTCATATTACCATCACCTCCATCACATCCTGGTGCCCCCCCATATTACCATCACCTCCTGCACATCCTGGTGCCCCCCTCATATTACCATCACCTCCTGCACATCCTGGTGCCCCCCTCATAATACCATCACCTCCTGCACATCCTGGTGCCCCCCCTCATATTACCATCACCTCCTGCACATCATGGTGCCCCCCTCATATTACCATCACCTCCTGGTGCCCCCCATATTACCATCACATCCTGTTGCCCCCCTCATTATTACATTACCTCCTGCACATCCTGGTGCCCCCTCATATTACCATCACCTCCTGCACATCCTGGTGCCCCCCTCATATTACCATCACCTCCTGCACATCCTGGTGCCCCCTCATATTACCATCACCTCCTGCACATCCTGGTGCCCCCCTCATATTACCATCACCTCCTGCACATCCTGGTGCCCCCCCATATTACCATCACCTCCCGCACATCCTGGTGCCCCCCTCATATTACCATTACCTCCTGCACATCCTGGTGCCCCCCTCATATTACCATCACCTCCTGCACATCCTGGTGCCCCCCTCATAATACCATCACCTCCTGCACATCCTGGTGCCCCCCCTCATATTACCATCACCTCCTGCACATCATGGTGCCCCCCTCATATTACCATCACCTCCTGGTGCCCCCCCATATTACCATCACATCCTGTTGCCCCCCTCATATTACCATTACCTCCTGCACATCCTGGTGCCCCCTCATATTACCATCACATCCTGGTGCCTCCCTCATATTACCATCACCTGCTGCACATCCTGGTGCCCCCTCATATTACCATCACCTCCTGCACATCCTGGTGCCCCCCCATATTACCATCACCTCCCGCACATCCTGGTGCCCCCCTCATATTACCATCACCTCCTGCACATCCTGGTGCCCCCCTCATATTACCATCACATCCTGGTGCCCCCCCTCATATTACCATCACATCCTGGTGCCCTCCTAATATTACCATCACCTCCTGCACATCATGGTGCCCCACTCATATTACCATCACATCCTGGTGCCCCCCTCATATTACCATTACCTCCTGCACATCCTGGTGCCCCCTCATATTACCTGCACATCCTGGTGCCCCCTCATATTACCATCACCTCCTGCACATCCTGGTGCCCCCTCATATTACCATCACCTCCTGGTGCCCCCCTCATATTACCATCACCTCCTGCACATCCTGGTGCCCCCCCATATTACCATCACCTCCTGCACATCCTGGTGCCCCCTTCAAATTACCATCACCTCCTGGTGCCCCCCTCATATTACCATCACCTGCTGGTGCCCCCCTCATATTACCATCACCTGCTGCACATCCTGGTGCCCCCCTCATATTACCATCACATCCTGGTGCCCCCCTCATATTACCATTACCTCCTGCACATCCTGGTGCCCCCCTCATATTACCATCACCTCCTGCACATCCTGGTGCCCCCTCATAATACCATCACCTCCTGCACATCCTGGTGCCCCCCTCATATTACCATCACCTCCTGCACATCATGGTGCCCCCCTCATATTACCATCACATCCTGGTGCCCCCCCTCATATTACCATCACATCCTGGTGCCCCCCCCTCATATTACCATCACATCCTGGTGCCCTCCTCATATTACCATCACCTCCTGCACATCCTGGTGCCCCCTCATATTACCTGCACATCCTGTGCCCCCTCATATTACCATCACCTCCTGCACATCCTGGTGCCCCCTCATATTACCATCACCTCCTGGTCCCCCCCTCATATTACCATCACCTCCTGGTGCCCCCCTCATATTACCATCACCTCCTGGTGCCCCCCTCATATTACCATCACCTCCTGCACATCCTGGTGCCCCCCCATATTACCATCACCTCCCGCACATCCTGGTGCCCCCCTCATATTACCATCACATCCTGGTGCCTCCCTCATATTACCATCACCTGCTGCACATCCTGGTGCCCCCCTCATATTACCATCACATCCTGGTGCCCCCCCTCATATTACCATTACCTCCTGCACATCCTGGTGCCCCCCTCATATTACCATCACCTCCTGCACATCCTGGTGCCCCCCTCATATTACCATCACCTCCTGCACATCCTGGTGCCCCCCTCATAATACCATCACCTCCTGCACATCCTGGTGCCCCCCTCATATTACCATCACCTCCTGCACATCATGGTGCCCCCTCTCATATTACCATCACATCCTGGTGCCCCCCCTCATATTACCATCACATCCTGGTGCCCTCCTCATATTACCATCACCTCCTGCACATCATGGTGCCCCCCTCATATTACCATCACCTCCTGGTGCCCCCTCATATTACCATCACATCCTGGTGCCCCCCTCATATTACCATCACCTCCTGCACATCCTGGTGCCCTCCTCATATTACCAATCACCTCCTGCCCATCATGGTGCCCCCCTCATATTACCATCACCTCCTGCACATCATGGTGCCCCCCTCATATTACCATCACCTCCTGGTGCCCCCTCATATTACCATCACATCCTGGTGCCCCCCTCATATTACCATCACCTCCTGCACATCCTGGTGCCCCCCCTCATATTACCATCACCTCCTGCACATCATGGTGCCCCCCTCATATTACCATCACCTCCTGGTGCCCCCCCATATTACCATCACATCCTGGTGCCCCCCTCATATTACCATTACCTCCTGCACATCCTGGTGCCCCCTCATATTACCATCACATCCTGGTGCCTCCCTCATATTACCATCACCTGCTGCACATCCTGGTGCCCCCCTCATATTACCATCACCTCCTGCACATCCTGGTGCCTCCCTCATATTACCATCACCTCCTGCACATCCTGGTGCCCCCCCATATTACCATCACCTCCCGCACATCCTGGTGCCCCCCTCATATTACCATCACCTCCTGCACATCCTGGTGCCCCCTCATATTACCATCACATCCTGGTGCCCCCCCTCATATTACCATCACATCCTGGTGCCCTCCTAATATTACCATCACCTCCTGCACATCATGGTGCCCCCCTCATATTACCATTACCTCCTGCACATCCTGGTGCCCCCTCATATTACCTGCACATCCTGGTGCCCTCCTCATATTACCATCACCTCCTGCACATCCTGGTGCCCCCTCATATTACCTGCACATCCTGGTGCCCCCTCATATTACCATCACCTCCTGCACATCCTGGTGCCCCCTCATATTACCATCACCTCCTGGTGCCCCCCTCATATTACCATCACCTCCTGGTGCCCCCCTCATATTACCATCACCTCCTGCACATCCTGGTGCCCCCCCATATTACCATCACCTCCCGCACATCCTGGTGCCCCCCTCATATTACCATCACATCCTGGTGCCCCCCTCATATTACCATCACCTGCTGCACATCCTGGTGCCCCCCTCATATTACCATCACATCCTGGTGCCCCCCTCATATTACCATCACCTCCTGCACATCCTGGTGCCCCCCTCATATTACCATCACCTCCTGCCCATCCTGGTGCCCCCCTCATATACCATCACCTCCTGCACATCATGGTGCCCCCCTCATATTACCATCACATCCTGGTGCCCCCCCTCATATTACCATCACATCCTGGTGCCCTCCTCATATTACCATCACCTCCTGCACATCATGGTGCCCCCCTCATATTACCATCACCTCCTGGTGCCCTCCTCATATTACCATCACCTCCTGCACATCCTGGTGCCCTCCTCATATTACCATCACCTCCTGCCCATCATGGTGCCCCCCTCATATTACCATCACCTCCTGCACATCATGGTGCCCCCCTCATATTACCATCACCTCCTGGTGCCCCCTCATATTACCTGCACATCCTGGTGCCCCCTCATATTACCATCACCTCCTGCACATCCTGGTGCCCCCCTATATTACCATCACCTCCTGCACATCCTGGTGCCCCCCTCATATTACCATCACCTCCTGCAGATCCTGGTGCCCCCCTCATATTACCATCACCTCCTGCACATCCTGGTGCCCCCCTATATTACCATCACCTCCTGCACATCCTGGTGCCCCCCTCATATTACCATCACCTCCTGGTGCCCCCCTCATATTACCATCACCTCCTGGTGCCCCCCTCATATTACCATCACCTCCTGGTGCCCCCCTCATATTACCATCACCTCCTGCACATCCTTGTGCCCCCCCTCATAATACCATCACCTCCTGCACATCCTGGTGCCCCCCTCATATTACCATCACCTCCTGCACATCCTGGTGCCCCCCTCATAATACCATCACCTCCTGCACATCCTGGTGCCCCCCTCATAATACCATCACCTCCTGCACATCCTGGTGCCCCCTCATATTACCATCCCCTCCTGGTGCACCCCCCTCATATTACCATCACCTCCTGGTGCACCCCCTCATATTACCATCACCTCCTGGTGCACCCCCTCATATTACCATCACCTCCTGGTGCCCCCCTCATATTACCATCACCTCCTGCACATCCTGGTGCCCCCCTCATATTACCATCACCTCCTGCACATCCTGGTGCCCCCCTCATATTACCATTACCTCCTGCACATCCTGGTGCCCCCCTCATATTACCATCACCTCCTGCACATCCTGGTGCCCCCCTCATATTACCATTACCTCCTGGTGCCCCCCTCATATTACCATCACCTCCTGGTGCCCCCCTCATATTACCATCACCTCCTGCACATCCTGGTGCCCCCCCTCATAATACCATCACCTCCTGCACATCCTGGTGCCCCCTCATATTACCATCCCCTCCTGGTGCACCCCCCTCATATTACCATCACCTCCTGGTGCACCCCCCTCATATTACCATCACCTCCTGGTGCACCCCCCTCATATTACCATCACCTCCTGGTGCCCCCCTCATATTACCATCACCTCCTGGTGCCCCCCTCATATTACCATCACCTCCTGCACATCCTGGTGCCCCCCTCATATTAGAAACATAGAAACATAGAAAAATGTCGGCAGATAAGAACCTTTCGGCCCATCTAGTCTGCCCAATTACATGGATACTTTACCTGGATTTATCTTTTGTTTAGGATAGCCTTATGCCTATCCCATGCTTGCTTAAATTCAATTACTGTTTTGGCCTCTACCACTTCTACTGGAAGACTGTTCCATGTATCCACCACCCTCTCAGTAAAATAATGCTTCCTGATGTTACTTTTAAACCTTTGCCCCTCTAATCTAAGACTATGTCCTCTTGTTTTGCTATTTTGTTTCCTTTTAAATATACTCCCTTCCTCTACCTTGTGGATTCCCTTTACGTATTTAAATGTTTCTATCATATCTCCTCTGTCTCGTCTTTTTTCCAAGCTGTACATGTTAAGATCATTAAGCCTTTCCTGGTAACTTTTCTCCTTCAAGCCGTACACCATTTTAGTAGCCCTTCTCTGAACTCTCTCTAAGAGGTCTATATCCTTCTGGAGATACGGTCTCCAGTACTGCACACAGTACTCCAAGTGAGGTCTCACCAGTGCTCTGTACAGTGGCATGAGCACTTCCCTTTTCCTACTGCTAATACCTCTCCCTACACAACCAAGCATTCTGCTAGCATTTCCTGCTGCTCTATTACATTGACTACTTACCCTTAGATCCTCTGAAATAATACCCCTAAATCCCTTTCCTCAGATGTTGAGGTTAGGACTGTATCAAATATTCTATATTCAGCCTTGGGTTTTTACGTCCCAGGTGCATTATCTTGCACTTATCCACATTAAAACTCAATTGCCACAACTCCGACCATTTTTTTAGTTTACCTAAATCATTTGTTATTTGGCTGATCCCTCCAGGAACGTCAACCCTGTTGCAAATCTTTGTGTCATCAGCAAAAAGACATACTTTTCCATTAATACCTTCTGCAATATCACTAATAAAAATATTAAAGAGAATGGGTCCAAGTACTGACCCCTGAGGTACCCCACTGGTAACAAGACCTTGTGCCGAATAAACTCCATTTACCACAACCCTCTGTTGTCTGTCACTCAGCCACTGCCTAATCCAGTCAACAATATTGGAATCTAAACTCAAAGATTGCAATTTATTGATAACCTTCTATGCGGAACAGTATCAAAAGCCTTACTGAAATCTAAATAAGCAATGTCTACTGCACCACCTGTGTCTATTATTTTTGTTACCCAATCAAAAAAATCAATAAGATTAGTTTGGCATGATCTCCCTGAGGTAAACCCATGTTGTTTCTGATCCTGTAATCTATGTGTTTTTAGATGTTCAACAATCCTTTCCTTTAACATGGTTTCCATTAATTTCCCCACTACTGACGTAAGACTAACTGGCCTATAGTTCCCCGATTCCTCCCTACTACCCTTCTTGTAAATGGGCACAACATTTGCCAATTTCCAGTCTTCTGGGACGACTCCCGTTAACAAGGATTGGTTAAATAAATCTGTTAACGGTTTTGCTATTACATCACTGAGCTCTTTTAATAATTTAGGGTGGATCCCATCAGGCCCCATTGACTTATTTGTCTTTACTTTAGACAGCTGCTGTAGAACCTCCTCCTCTGTAAACTGATATGTAAATGTCTCTTTAGTGTTCTCTCCTAACTGAGGTCCCTTTCCTTCCTTTTCTTCTGCAAAGACTGAACAAAAATATTCATTGAGGCAGTCAGCGAGACTTTTATCCTCTTCTACATACCTTTCTTTCTTTGTTTTTAATCTAACTAATCCTTGTTTTACTTTTCTTTTCTCGTTTATGTATCTAAAAAATGTTTTGTCCCCCTTTTTTACTGACTGAGCTATTTTCTCTTCTGCATGTGCTTTGGAAGCTCTTATAAATTGCTTTGCCTCTTTCTGCCTAATCTTATAGGTTTGCCTATCTTCTTCACTCTGAGTTGTTTTATAATTATTGAATGCTGTCTTTTTGTTCTTCACTATTTTGGCCACTTCTGCAGAGTACCACAGTGGTTTCTTCCCTTTTTTTGTTTTTGCTAACAAGCCGAATGCAATTTCCTGTGGCCTTCAATAATGCTTCCTTTAAATAATCCCATTTCTCCTGGACTCCCTTTAAACTCCTCCAGTCTGATAATGACTCCTTCACACAAAATCTCATTTTAGAAAAATCTGTTTTTTTAAAGTCTAAAACTTTCGTTCTTGTGTGGTGCGGCTCCATCCCTGTTGTTATATTAAACCATACTGACTGGTGATCACTAGATCCCAAATTTTCACCTACAACAACGTCCGATACCAAACCTCCATTTGTGAGTATTAAATCCAATATGGCCTCTTTACGGGTCGGCTCCTCAACTACTTGTGTTAGAGATAATCCCAGTAGGGAGTTTAGAATATTTGTACTCCTGGTGCACCCAGCTGTTTTGGTTTTCCAGTTCACATCAGGAAGATTAAAGTCCCCCATGATAATAACTTCCCCCTTCATTGCCATTTTGGCTATTTCCTCAACCAGCAGATTATCTAGTTCTTCTACTTGTCCAGGGGGTCTATAGATCACACCTACACGAGCTACTGTATGATTGCCAAATGTTAGCGTAACCCAAACTGACTCTATGTTCACCTCGCTCACTTTTATTTGGTTCGTTTTTATGTTGTTTTTCACATACAGGGCCACTCCTCCTCTTTTCCTACCTTCTCTGTGTTTTCTATATAAAGAGTACCCCGGTATTGTTATGTCCCAGTTATTTTTCTCACTGAACCATGTCTCAGTAACCGCCACTAAATCTACTTTTTCAGCTGCCATCATTGCCTCCAGTTCATTGATTTTATTGACTAAACTGCGAGCATTTGTAGACACGACTCTGAGCTTGTCATTTTTTACCTCGCATGTTGCTTGCACCCTCCGATTTAGTTTTGGGGGACAATCGGGCAGATTGTTTTTTACTTAACGAGGGGCGCCTCACCTGTATCACGTGTCGGGCACGGGCCGCAGCATCGTCATCCATCTCCTGCTCCGCTCACTGGTAGAAGAAGGGACAGACGTTAGGGCAAACCCCGGTAACGCGCAGCTCCTGGGTCAGACGGAAATTAATCCACCATTAGATTATACGGAGCTGATCCTCTGCCTGAAAACCTAGCGGCCCCTCGCTGGCGCAGAGTAATCCGGGGGTGAGGGCGAAAGTAATGTTGGAGTATCGGCCCTCAGGGCTTGGGATCCGTATCTCATGCAATGTTTACACGGTTTTATGGCAAGCTGAGCATCATGGGACATATAGTTATAAAATACCTGGAGCAGCATGGTTAGTCATCACTGATCCATCACCTCCTGCACATCCTGGTGCCCCCCATATTACCATCACATCCTGGTGCCCCCCTCATATTACCATTACCTCCTGCACATCCTGGTGCCCCCTCATATTACCTGCACATCCTGGTGCCCCCTCATATTACCATCACCTCCTGCACATCCTGGTGCCCCCCTCATATTACCATCACCTCCTGGTGCCCCCCTCATATTACCATCACCTCCTGGTGCCCCCCTCATATTACCATCACCTCCTGCACATCCTGGTGCCCCCCCTCATAATACCATCACCTCCTGCACATCCTGGTGCCCCCTCATATTACCATCACCTCCTGCACATCCTGGTGCCCCCTCATAATACCATCACCTCCTGCACATCCTTGTGCCCCCCTCATATTACCATCACCTCCTGCACATCCTGGTGCCCCCCTCATATTACCATCACCTCCTGCACATCCTGGTGCCCCCCTCATAATACCATCACCTCCTGCACATCCTGGTGCCCCTCATATTACCATCACCTCCTGCACATCCTGGTGCCCCCCTCATAATACCATCACCTCCTGCACATCCTGGTGCCCCCCCTCATATTACCATCACCTCCTGCACATCATGGTGCCCCCCTCATATTACCATCACCTCCTGCACATCATGGTGCCCCCTCATATTACCATCACCTCCTGGTGCCCCCCCCCACATATTACCATCACCTCCTGGTGCCCCCTCATATTACCATCACCTCCTGCACATCCTGGTGCCCCCTCATATTACCATCACATCCTGGTGCCCCCCTCATATTACCATCACCTCCTGCACATCCTGGTGCCCCCTCATATTACCATCACCTCCTGTACATCCAGGTGCCCCCCTCATATTACCATCACCTCCTGCACATCCTGGTGCCCCCTCATATTACCAATCACCTCCTGCACATCCTGGTGCCCCTCATATTACCATCACCTCCTGCACATTCAGGCCCCCCCCCTTATATTACCATCACCTCCTGCACATTCAGGTGCCCCCTCCCCTCTGTATTAATCCTCGTAATGTAATGCCTGGATTAATGACGAGCTTTAATTGCAGGATCGCTCCCAATTAACTTAACGAGGGGCGCCTCACCTGTATCACGTGTCGGGCACGGGCCGCAGCATCGTCGTCCATCTCCTGCTCCGCTCACTGGTAGAAGAAGGGACAGACGTTAGGGCAAACCCCGGTAACGCGCAGCTCCTGGGTCAGACGGAAATTAATCCACCATTAGATTATACGGAGCTGATCCTCTGCCTGAAAACCTAGCGGCCCCTCGCTGGCGCAGAGTAATCCGGGGGTGAGGGCGAAAGTAATGTTGGAGTATCGGCCCTCAGGGCTTGGGATCCGTATCTCATGCAATGTTTACACGGTTTTATGGCAAGCTGAGCATCATGGGACATATAGTTATAAAATACCTGGAGCAGCATGGTTAGTCATCACTGATCCATCATGCTGCGACTGATGGTGGGGTCTCCTGGAGCGTCTTCCCCCCCACACCTGGCCTTCAGAAGAAGAGCGCGCTCGGCCACAGTAATGTTGGAAGGGGACACATCAGCAGATTTAATCATAAGGCTTGACGTGTGGCCGCTATGGCGTGAGTCGCGGCTCGGATGAGTCATTAGGCCTGTAATCTCATTAGCCTATAAAGCCCTAACGAGGCGGATTCATGGCGCGCTCGCGGGTCACTCCGTTTCCGTGTCACGGTATAGAGCAGAGAGAGGTTTTCTTGGTGTGAGGTCACTGTGCGCTGCGGTGCGATAAACAGAACGCAGGATAACAGTGAGCAGGCCCAGGTCCCCCTGCGAGATGCTCAGTACCATGTTACTATAGCAACCAGATACCCAGATCCCACAAGCATCACCGTGACTGGCAGCTGACCAATGGGAAGCCGGCACCAACTGTATGGCGAGATGCAGGATCAGGGGATCTGAAACTCTGTATAGGGGGGACGTACGTGGTGCTGGGGGTCTGGTTCTATATTCGGATGGGGGAGTATGGGGCACATAATACAATAAGTATATCCCTGTATTACACGCGTTACAGCAGGTTATCCCTGTATTACACGCGTTACAGCAGGTTATCCCTGTATTACACGCGTTACAGCAGGATATCCCTGTATTACACGCGTTACAGCAGGTTATCCCTGTATTACACGCGTTACAGCAGGATATCCCTGTATTACACGCGTTACAGCAGGTTATCCCTGTATTACACGCGTTACAGCAGGTTATCCCTGTATTACACGCGTTACAGCAGGTTATCCCTGTATTACACGCGTTACAGCAGGTTATCCCTGTATTACACGCGTTACAGCAGGTTATCCCTGTATTACACGCGTTACAGCAGGTTATCCCTGTATTACACGCGTTACAGCAGGTTATCCCTGTATTACACGCGTTACAGCAGGTTATCCCTGTATTACACGCGTTACAGCAGGTTATCCCTGTATTACACGCGTTACAGCAGGTTATCCCTGTATTACACGCGTTACAGCAGGTTATCCCTGTATTACACGCGTTACAGCAGGTTATCCCTGTATTACACGCGTTACAGCAGGTTATCCCTGTATTACACGAGTTACAGCAGGTTATCCCTGTATTACACGCGTTACAGCAGGTTATCCCTGTATTACACGCGTTACAGCAGGTTATCCCTGTATTAGAGCACATGCAGTGACTGGATCTCTTTATCTGATAAAGCATGGCGGATCCGGTGTGTCTGTATTTGTGGCCCGGGTCCCTCCCTCTCCCTTTACCTGCAGAAAGGACCGTTCTTAGCCCCGGGCTCCTCCAGGTTCCATCTGAAAGGAGAAGCCGCTACTATAGAGACCGTTACCATGGAGCGTGTGTCACTCCGACAGGCGTCCCCATGCGACCGGGACACAAAGGTTCCGCCTCCTCTAGTGGTAACCACGGAAAGACACACACCCCCCGAGAACCCCGCCCCTGGATATACCATTATGACGGAATGGGATGTTGTCCGCCTGCGGGTGTGCTCCTATCTGCTTCCCCCTAGTGCGCTTACCGCCGGCCCGACTACCGAGTGACACGGCACCCGGCGTCTCGAGCGGCCTGGAGTGACCCTGGGAAAGGGTTGGGGCGTTGGAAGGGACCCCTGGGTGAGACCAGCCCGACCACTGAGCGACACGGCACTCAGCGTCCCGAGCAGCTGGTCTACTGACCTTGGTTGGCGGATGTGTCCGTCTGCGGAACGGCCGGTCGGATCGGAATTCCCCTCGGGAGCTGGTCGGATCTTATAGTTGGGACGTCCGCTCGTCTTTTCGGATCTACCGGCGATCGGATGGCGCCCGCTATACCGATGCGCGGGAAATGCGCGGCAGATGCGCCGCGGCCGTCGAATCGGATCTCACAGCGGTCGATGCCCGCACGCTGCACCTCTGTCCTGATGCGAGATGCAGGCACAGGGTGGTCGATTCGGATCTGGCTACCGTGCCCTGTAGACCGCGCTGGATCACAGGAATACGTTCACCAAATAAAGAACACCAGGCGTGGCTGAATGAACTGGATGAACTAACTTTAAGGGTTTTCAACAGGGTCAGGTAACAACTTCACATACACAGATTGCCCACTCCCCCACCCCCACAACCAGCACTGATTGGCTCCTCTCCCAGCCCCCCCTGTTCCCTCCCAGGTCCCTTCCAGCCTTCCCATTGTCCAGGGATTAGGCAAATGAGGTCTGGGAACAGCCTCCAAGCAGCTGGCTTGCTGTATCCTCCATCTTGGGCCCAGGAGATCCCTTTGTCTGGTGTAACCATGCTGGAATGGGCAAAATGGCGACGGGGAAAAACACATACAAACGTTTTCTTACACCTAATACAGTTACAATCACACAGGGTACATCTTAATACAGCACATCAGTAAGACCACTCTAATGAAAGTACTCGTAAAACTGGGTGCGTGCCACCGCACCCGAGTGTCCATAGCCACCACTGTCACTGCACCGCCCCTGGCTGAGGGTGCTGGGCCATTCCGTGACACTCCTCCCCCTCCCCCAGTTCGACGCACCTGGTCTGACCCCACCGGGTCATACCGGGGAAGTCGGCGCTCCCAGGCCCATAGTCCGTCTGGGGAGGCCGAGTCACCAGGCCTCTCCATTTGGCCTTGCGGCCGTGCCAGCTGGTCGGGCCCCCGTCCTCAGGGTGACCCCGGCTGGGCAAAGGTACATACATCCGGGCCAGAGTACCCCCTGTGCCCCCCCCAGGTTGTCGCTCACCTGGGGAACCCGGGTGCCAACTGCACACGCCCCAGGTGCCCAAGTCAGCCGTGGAACAGAACCGTGTCTGCATGAGGCCCCCGAGCCCAAGGGTTGTAAAAAGGGCAGAGGCCAGCGGCGCTCTGCCCCGTTGCCAGCTCCTCCACTGGATGGCCAGGTACAGACACGGCAACCGAAGGAGCACCTCGAGCCAGACCTGGCTTCTCTTCCTGGTGCCGACGAGGGGGACCAGGGGATGCAACCGCGGTCGCACGGGGTCATCCTCGCTCTGCCCCTCGAGGCAAGTTGACAGAAACGGGCAGAGGCCCGCGGCGCTCTGCCCTGGTGCCAGCTCTTCCGCTGGGTGGGGATCTTCTGGCAAAAGGATAGTTTCTTTTCCCCCCGGGACCGTCACTGGCTGCGCATAACCCAGCCCGGGGAAACCATCTGCCTGCTCCGCCTGGCAGACTGTGGGTGGTGGACAGAGGCCAGCGGCGCTCTGCCCCGTGGCCAGCTCTTCAGCTGCGCGAGGATCTCCTTGCGGGAGGATGGTTGCTTCCCCCCCCGGGGCCAACAATGGTTGGGCACAACCCATCCCGGGGGAACCATCTGTCTGCTCCACCTGGCAGACTGTCAGCAGGGGGCAGAGGCCAGCGACGCTCTGCCCCGTGGCCAGCTCTTCCGCTGGTTGGCAATCTCCTTGTGGCGGGGTGGTCTCTTCACCCCCCGGGGCAATCAGTGGTTGCGCGCAACCCATCCCGGGGGAACCATCCGTCTGCTCCGCCTGGCAGACATTGAGTAGTGGGCAGAGGCCAGCAGCACTCTGCCCCGTAGCCAGCTCTTCCGCTGGGTGGAGATCTCCTTGGGGAAGGATGGTCACTTCACCCCCCGGGGCAAACAATGGTTGCACACAACCCATCCCGGGGGAACCATCCGTCTCCTCCCCCGCTGGACCCGTGGCCTCGGCCACCCTGTCCTCATGCGGGGTACAGGGGTATCTTCCTCAATCGAAACCCCCGGGCACCCATGGGTCCGCCTCGGCCTCCCATAGGTCCCAAACCTGGGACTGTCGCTTCCTCCGCCGACCCGTCCCACCACGGGGAGCTCAGGCTCGACTGCGGAACGCCGTCCAACAGTCTTCGGTAAGCCACCTCGAGCTCCCACTCTCGCTCGGCTAGGGACTCCAGCTCCTCAAACACCGAGTCCCTGCTGTCTGACGGGATCTCCAGTTCCCGTCGCTCCAGGATGTCTTCCATCCGCTCCTCGGTCTCCTCTCCGAACTCGGGGTCGGCGGCCATGCCCTCGTAGAGCAGCCCCGTACCTCCGTAGCGAGGCCCTGCAGTGGAACTGCCTTCACTAGGGCGCACGGTCGGGGAGGCGGTTAGCCACCGGAGGGCGCGGTACTCGGCGTCCAGTGCGATCTCCTGCTGCACCAGACTCCGGAGCTCGTCCTCCCACTCCTCTGGGGCCCGCCCCTGCAGGAACGCTGCTCGCACATCGTACTGCACTCGATGGACGACAGCGTCGGAGGGAATGTACACCCATGGCAGTCCCGCTCATGGTCCAGGGCCTCGTACCACAGCTCCTCTGTGGACCTCTGGTCCTGCTCCAGGCCCTCCTGCAGCTCTCTGGCCAGCACGACCTTCATGTCGGCGTAGGTGCCAGCGCAGGAGCACCGCTCCTCAGTGGGGAATGTGGCGTCCTCAGATGCAGCTCCAGGCGGGCTGTGAGTCTTCATCCGAGGGTCGCAGGGATAAGTGACGTCCTCAGTACAGGCTCCAGGCAAGCTGAGAGTCCCGCAAGCGTAGTCACTGGGGTTTGCAGATTCCCCAGGTGAAGCTCCAGTCGAGCTGTGAGCCTCGACCCAGGTTTCCACAGGGTAGGGTTCGGGGTCAACATAATCAGTCTCTGCTCCGCGGAGCTCTGCCAACCGCAGCTCGTGCTGGCGTTCCTTCTCCTGCTCCACTTCCCAGTAGAACTTCCGAAGCACTTGATATCTGGCCCCCTCCGCCGGGGCATCACCGAGCAGGGCGATCCGACGCCGCAACTCCCTGAGGCCAGCATCTTCCTCCACCTCCGCGCGGACAGGGCTGGGGACGGGCATCATCGCCTCGTCCTGATCCATCCTGGTCAGTTCCTTGATCAGGGTCTTCCTCTTTTTGTTACCCGGCGTTCCTCCCCGGTTCTCCAACATCCCACGCAGGGTGTCCCGGTTGTAGGGGGTGTACACCGCCATGGCGTAGGTCTCCTAGGGGTCTGCAGAGAGCGATCCCACCGCTGCCACCAGTATGACGGAATGGGATGTTGTCCGCCTGCGGGTGTGCTCCTATCTGCTTCCCCCTAGTGCGCTTACCGCCGGCCCGACTACCGAGTGACACGGCACCCGGCGTCTCGAGCGGCCTGGAGTGACCCTGGGAAAGGGTTGGCGGGCGTTGGAAGGGACCCCTGGGTGAGACCAGCCCGACCACTGAGCGACACGGCACTCAGCGTCCCGAGCAGCTGGTCTTACTGACCTTGGTTGGCGGATGTGTCGTCTGCGGAACGGCCGGTCGGATCGGAATTCCCCTCGGGAGCTGGTCGGATCTTATAGTTGGGACGTCCGCTCGTCTTTTCGGATCTACCGGCGATCGGATGGCGCCCGCTATACGATGCGCGGGAAATGCGCGGCAGATGCGCCGCGGCGTCGAATCGGATCTCACAGCGGTCGATGCCCGCACGCTGCACCTCTGTCCTGATGCGAGATGCAGGCACAGGGTGGTCGATTCGGATCTGGCTACCGTGCCCTGTAGACCGCGCTGGATCACAGGAATACGTTCACCAAATAAAGAACACCAGGCGTGGCTGAATGAACTGGATGAACTAACTTTAAGGGTTTTCAACAGGGTCAGGTAACAACTTCACATACACAGATTGCCCACTCCCCCACCCACAACCAGCACTGATTGGCTCCTCTCCCAGCCCCCCTGTTCCCTCCCAGGTCCCTTCCAGCCTTCCCATTGTCCAGGGATTAGGCAAATGAGGTCTGGGAACAGCCTCCAAGCAGCTGGCTTGCTGTATCCTCCATCTTGGGGCCAGGAGATCCCTTTGTCTGGTGTAACCATGCTGGAATGGGCAAAATGGCGACGGGGAAAAACACATACAAACGTTTTCTTACACCTAATACAGTTACAATCACACAGGGTACATCTTAATACAGCACATCAGTAAGACCACATCTAATGAAAGTACTCGTAAAACTGGGTGCGTGCCACCGCACCCGAGTGTCCATAGCCACCACTGTCACTGCACCGCCCCTGGCTGAGGGTGCTGGGCCATTCCGTGACAACCATGAACACACCTCTCAACTAAACCCCGCCCCTACTAATAATTTGAGTCCAATCCTAAACCAATGGCAGTTTTATTGCTGTGGATTCTGTGATACGCTCATACACACTGCACATTACTGTGAGGTTTATTGCTGTGGATTCTGTGATACGCTCATACACAGCGCACATTACTGTGAGTTTTATTGCTGTGGATTCTGTGATACGTTCATACACAGCGCACATTACTGTGAGTTTTATTGCTGTGGATTCTGTGATACGCTCATACACAGCGCACATTACTGTGAGTTTTATTGCTGTGGATTCTGTGATACGTTCATACACACTGCATATTACTGTGAGTTTTATTGCTGTAGATTCTGTGATACGCTCATACACACTGCACATTACTGTGAGTTTTATTGCTGTGGATTCTGTGATACGCTCATACACACTGCACATTACTGTGAGTTTTATTGCTGTGGATTCTGTGATACGCTCATACACAGCGCACATTACTGTGAGTTTTATTGCTGTGGATTCTGTGATACGTTCATACACAGCGCACATTACTGTGAGTTTTATTGCTGTGGATTCTGTGATACGCTCATACACAGCGCACATTACTGTGAGTTTTATTGCTGTGGATCTGTGATACGTTCATACACACTGCAATATTACTGTGAGTTTTATTGCTGTGGATTCTGTGATACGCTCATACACACTGCACATTACTGTGAGTTTTATTGCTGTGGATTCTGTGATACGCTCATACACACTGCACATTACTGTGAGTTTTATTGCTGTGGATTCTGTGATACGCTCATACACAGCGCACATTACTGTGAGGTTATATGCTGTGGATTCTGTGATACGCTCATACACAGCGCACATTACTGTGAGGTTTATTGCTGTGGATTCTGTGATACGCTCATACACACTGCACATTACTGTGAGGTTTATTGCTGTGGATTCTGTGATACGCTCATACACAGCGCACATTACTGTGAGGTTTATTGCTGTGGATTCTGTGATACGCTCATACACACTGCACATTACTGTGAGGTTTATTGCTGTAGATTCTGTGATACGCTCATACAGCGCACATTACTGTGAGTTTTATTGCTGTGGGTTCTGTGATACGCTCATACACACGCACATTATTGTGAGGTTTTATTGCTGTGGATTCTGTGAAACGCTCATACACACTGCACATTACTGTGAGTTTTATTGCTGTGGATTCTGTGATACGCTCATACACAGCGCACATTACTGTGAGTTTTATTGCTGTGGATTCTGTGATACGCTCATACACACTGCACATTACTGTGAGTTTTATTGCTGTGGAGCTCTGTGATACGTTCATACACACTGCATATTACTGTGAGTTTTATTGCTGTGGATTCTGTGATACGCTCATACACACTGCACATTACTGTGAGGTTTATTGCTGTGGATTCTGTGATACGCTCATACACAGCGCACATTACTGTGAGGTTTATTGCTGTGGATTCTGTGATACGCTCATACACACTGCACATTACTGTGAGGTTTATTGCTGTAGATTCTGTGATACGCTCATACTCAGCGCACATTACTGTGAGGTTTATTGCTGTGGGTTCTGTGATACGCTCATACACAGCGCACATTATTGTGAGGTTTATTGCTGTGGATTCTGTGAAACGCTCATACACACTGCACATTACTGTGAGTTTTATTGCTGTGGATTCTGTGATACGCTCATACACAGCGCACATTACTGTGAGTTTTATTGCTGTGGATTCTGTGATACGCTCATACACACTGCACATTACTGTGAGTTTTATTGCTGTGGAGCTCTGTGATACGTTCATACACACTGCATATTACTGTGAGTTTTATTGCTGTGGATTCTGTGATACGCTCATACACACTGCACATTACTGTGAGTTTTATTGCTGTGGATTCTGTGATACGCTCATACACACTGCACATTACTGTGAGTTTTATTGCTGTGGATTCTGTGATACGCTCATACACAGCGCACATTACTGTGAGGTTTATTGCTGTGGATTCTGTGATACGCTCATACACAGCGCACATTACTGTGAGGTTTATTGCTGTGGATTCTGTGATACGCTCATACACACTGCACATTACTGTGAGGTTTATTGCTGTGGATTCTGTGATACGCTCATACACACTGCACATTACTGTGAGGTTTATTGCTGTGGATTCTGTGATACGCTCATACACAGCGCACATTACTGTGAGGTTTATTGCTGTGGATTCTGTGATACGCTCATACACACTGCACATTACTGTGAGTTTTATTGCTGTGGAGCTCTGTGATACGTTCATACACACTGCATATTACTGTGAGTTTTATTGCTGTGGATTCTGTGATACGCTCATACACACTGCACATTACTGTGAGTTTTATTGCTGTGGATTCTGTGATACGCTCATACACACTGCACATTACTGTGAGTTTTATTGCTGTGGATTCTGTGATACGCTCATACACAGCGCACATTACTGTGAGGTTTATTGCTGTGGATTCTGTGATACGCTCATACACAGCGCACATTACTGTGAGTTTTATTGCTGTGGATTCTGTGATACGCTCATACACACTGCACATTACTGTGAGGTTTATTGCTGTGGATTCTGTGATACGCTCATACACACTGCACATTACTGTGAGGTTTATTGCTGTGGATTCTGTGATACGCTCATACACAGCGCACATTACTGTGAGGTTTATTGCTGTGGATTCTGTGATACGCTCATACACACCGCACATTACTGTGAGGTTTATTGCTGTGGATTCTGTGAAACGCTCATACACAGCGCACATTACTGTGAGGTTTATTGCTGTGGATTCTGTGATACGCTCATACACAGCGCACATTACTGTGAGGTTTATTGCTGTGGATTCTGTGATACGCTCATACTCAGCGCACATTACTGTGAGGTTTATTGCTGTGGGTTCTGTGATACGCTCATACACAGCGCACATTACTGTGAGTTTTATTGCTGTGGATTCTGTGATACGCTCATACACAGCGCACATTACTGTGAGGTTTATTGCTGTGGATTCTGTGATACGCTCATACACAGCGCACATTACTGTGAGGTTTATTGCTGTGGATTCTGTGATACGCTCATACACACTGCACATTACTGTGAGGTTTATTGCTGTGGATTCTGTGATACGCTCATACACACTGCACATTACTGTGAGGTTTATTGCTGTGGATTCTGTGATACGCTCATACACAGCGCACATTACTGTGAGGTTTATTGCTGTGGATTCTGTGATACGCTCATACACACCGCACATTACTGTGAGGTTTATTGCTGTGGATTCTGTGAAACGCTCATACACAGCGCACATTACTGTGAGGTTTATTGCTGTGGATTTGTGGATTCTGCTGATCCTCATACACAGCGCACATTACTGTGAGGTTTATTGCTGTAGATTCTGTGATACGCTCATACTCAGCGCACATTACTGTGAGGTTTATTGCTGTGGTTCTGTGATACGCTCATACACAGCGCACATTATTGTGAGGTTTTATTGCTGTGGATTCTGTGATACGCTCACACCGCACATTACTGTGAGGTTTATTGCTGTGGATTCTGTGATACGCTCATACCACTGCACATTACTGTGAGTTTTATTGCTGTGGATTTGTGATACGCTCATACACAGCGCACATTACTGTGAGGTTTATTGCTGTGGATTCTGTGATACGCTCATACACAGCGCACATTACTGTGAGGTTTATTGCTGTGGATCTGTGATACGCTCATACACACTGCACATTACTGTGAGGTTTATTGCTGTGGATTCTGTGATACGCTCATACACACTGCACATTACTGTGAGGTTTATTGCTGTGGATTCTGTGATACGCTCATACACAGCGCACATTACTGTGAGGTTTATTGCTGTGGATTCGTGTGATACGCTCATACACACCGCACATTACTGTGAGGTTTATTGCTGTGGATTCTGTGAAACGCTCATACACAGCGCACATTACTGTGAGGTTTATTGCTGTGGATTCTGTGATACGCTCATACACAGCGCACATTACTGTGAGGTTTTATTGCTGTGGATTCTGTGATACGCTCATTAACACTGCACATTACTGTGAGGTTTATTGCTGTGGATTCTGTGATACGCTCATACACACTGCACATTACTGTGAGGTTTATTGCTGTGGATTCTGTGATACGCTCATAACACAGCGCACATTACTGTGAGGTTTATTGCTGTGGATTCTGTGATACGCTCATACACCTGCACATTACTGTGAGGTTTATTGCTGTAGATTCTGTGATACGCTCATACTCAGCGACATTACTGTGAGGTTTATTGCTGTGGGTTCTGTGATACGCTCATACACAGCGCACATTATTGTGAGGTTTATTGCTGTGGATTCTGTGAAACGCTCATACACACTGCACATTACTGTGAGTTTTATTGCTGTGGATTCTGTGATACGCTCATACACACTGCACATTACTGTGAGTTTTATTGCTGTGGAGCTCTGTGATACGTTCATACACACTGCATATTACTGTGAGTTTTATGCTGTGGATTCTGTGATACGCTCATACACACTGCACATTACTGTGAGGTTTATTGCTGTGGATTCTGTGATACGCTCATACACAGCGCACATTACTGTGAGGTTTATTGCTGTGGATTCTGTGATACGCTCATACACACTGCACATTACTGTGAGGTTTATTGCTGTAGATTCTGTGATACGCTCATACTCAGCGCACATTACTGTGAGGTTTATTGCTGTGGGTTCTGTGATACGCTCATACACAGCGCACATTATTGTGAGGTTTATATTGCTGTGGATTCTGTGAAACGCTCATACACACTGCACATTACTGTGAGTTTTATTGCTGTGGATTCTGTGATACGCTCATACACAGCGCACATTACTGTGAGTTTTATTGCTGTGGATTCTGTGATACGCTCATACACACTGCACATTACTGTGAGTTTTATTGCTGTGGAGCTCTGTGATACGTTCATACACACTGCATATTACTGTGAGTTTTATTGCTGTGGATTCTGTGATACGCTCATACACACTGCACATTACTGTGAGTTTTATTGCTGTGGATTCTGTGATACGCTCATACACACTGCACATTACTGTGAGTTTTATTGCTGTGGATTCTGTGATACGCTCATACACAGCGCACATTACTGTGAGGTTTATTGCTGTGGATTCTGTGATACGCTCATACACAGCGCACATTACTGTGAGGTTATTGCTGTGGATTCTGTGATACGCTCATACACACTGCACATTACTGTGAGGTTTATTGCTGTGGATTCTGTGATACGCTCATACACACTGCACATTACTGTGAGGTTTATTGCTGTGGATTCTGTGATATGCTCATACACAGCACACATTACTGTGAGGTTTTTGCTGTGTGATTCTGTGATACGCTCATACACACTGCACATTACTGTGAGTTTTATTGCTGTGGAGCTCTGTGATACGTTCATACACACCCCTCATATTACTGTGAGTTTTATTGCTGTGGATTCTGTGATACGCTCATACACACTGCACATTACTGTGAGTTTTATTGCTGTGGATTCTGTGATACGCTCATACACATTGCACATTACTGTGAGTTTTATTGCTGTGGATTCTGTGATACGCTCATACACAGCGCACATTACTGTGAGGTTTATTGCTGTGGATTCTGTGATACGCTCATTACACAGCGCACATTACTGTGAGGTTTATTGCTGTGGATTCTGTGATACGCTCATACACACTGCACATTACTGTGAGGTTTATTGCTGTGGATTCTGTGATACGCTCATACACACTGCACATTACTGTGAGGTTTATTGCTGTGGATTCTGTGATACGCTCATACACAGCGCACATTACTGTGAGGTTTATTGCTGTGGATTCTGTGATACGCTCATACACACCGCACATTACTGTGAGGTTTATTGCTGTGGATTCTGTGAAACGCTCATACACAGCGCACATTACTGTGAGGTTTATTGCTGTGGATTCTGTGATACGCTCATACACAGCGCACATTACTGTGAGGTTTATTGCTGTGGATTCTGTGATACGCTCATATACACTGCACATTACTGTGAGGTTTATTGCTGTGGATTCTGTGATACGCTCATACACACTGCACATTACTGTGAGGTTTATTGCTGTGGATTCTGTGATACGCTCATACACAGCGCACATTACTGTGAGGTTTATTGCTGTGGATTCTGTGATACGCTCATACACACTGCACATTACTGTGAGGTTTATTGCTGTAGATTCTGTGATACGCTCATACTCAGCGCACATTACTGTGAGGTTTATTGCTGTGGGTTCTGTGATACGCTCATACACAGCGCACATTATTGTGAGGTTTATTGCTGTGGATTCTGTGATACGCTCACACCGCACATTACTGTGAGGTTTATTGCTGTGGATTCTGTGATACGCTCATACACACTGCACATTACTGTGAGTTTTATTGCTGTGGATTCTGTGATACGCTCATACACAGCGCACATTACTGTGAGGTTTATTGCTGTGGATTCTGTGATACGCTCATACACAGCGCACATTACTGTGAGGTTTATTGCTGTGGATTCTGTGATACGCTCATACACACTGCACATTACTGTGAGGTTTATTGCTGTGGATTCTGTGATACGCTCATACACACTGCACATTACTGTGAGGTTTATTGCTGTGGATTCTGTGATACGCTCATACACAGCGCACATTACTGTGAGGTTTATTGCTGTGGATTCTGTGATACGCTCATACACACACGCACATTACTGTGAGGTTTATTGCTGTGGATTCTGTGAAACGCTCATACACAGCGCACATTACTGTGAGGTTTATTGCTGTGGATTCTGTGATACGCTCATACACAGCGCACATTACTGTGAGGTTTATTGCTGTGGATTCTGTGATACGCTCATATACACTGCACATTACTGTGAGGTTTATTGCTGTGGATTCTGTGATACGCTCATACACACTGCACATTACTGTGAGGTTTATTGCTGTGGATTCTGTGATACGCTCATACACAGCGCACATTACTGTGAGGTTATTGCTGTGGATTCTGTGATACGCTCATACACACTGCACATTACTGTGGAGGTTTATTGCTGTAGATTCTGTGATACGCTCATACTCAGCGCACATTACTGTGAGGTTTATTGCTGTGGGTTCTGTGATACGCTCATACACAGCGCACATTATTGTGAGGTTTATTGCTGTGGATTCTGTGATACGCTCACACCGCCACATTACTGTGAGGTTTATTGCTGTGGATTCTGTGACACGCTCATACACACTGCACATTACTGTGAGTTTTATTGCTGTGGATTCTGTGATACGCTCATACACAGCGCACATTACTGTGAGGTTTATTGCTGTGGATTCTGTGATACGCTCATACACAGCGCACATTACTGTGAGGTTTATTGCTGTGGATTCTGTGATACGCTCATACACACTGCACATTACTGTGAGGTTTATTGCTGTGGATTCTGTGATACGCTCATACACACTGCACATTACTGTAAGGTTTATTGCTGTGGATTCTGTGATACGCTCATACACAGCGCACATTACTGTGAGGTTTATTGCTGTGGATTCTGTGATACGCTCATACACACTGCACATTACTGTAAGGTTTATTGCTGTAGATTCTGTGATACGCTCATACTCAGCGCACATTACTGTGAGGTTTATTGCTGTGGATTCTGTGATACGCTCATACACAGCGCACATTATTGTGAGGTTTATTGCTGTGGATTCTGTGATACGCTCACACCGCACATTACTGTGAGGTTTATTGCTGTGGATTCTGTGATACGCTCATACACACTGCACATTACTGTGAGTTTTATTGCTGTGGATTCTGTGATACGCTCATACTCAGCGCACATTACTGTGAGGTTTATTGCTGTGGATTCTGTGATACGCTCATACTCAGCGCACATTACTGAGAAGTTTATTGCTGTGGATTCTGTGATACGCTCATACACAGCGCACATTACTGTGAGGTTTATTGCTGTGGATTCTGTGATACGCTCACACCGCACATTACTGTGAGGTTTATTGCTGTGGATTCTGTGATACGCTCATACACACTGCACATTACTGTGAGGTTTATTGCTGTGGATTCTGTGATACGCTCATACACACTGCACATTACTGTGAGGTTTATTGCTGTGGATTCTGTGATACGCTCATACACACTGCACATTACTGTGAGGTTTATTGCTGTGGATTCTGTGATACGCTCATACACAGCGCACATTACTGTGAGGTTTATTGCTGTGGATTCTGTGATACGCTCATACACACTGCACATTACTGTGAGGTTTATTGCTGTGGATTCTGTGATACGCTCATACACACTGCACATTACTGAGTTTTATTGCTGTGGAGCTCTGTGATACGCTCATACACACTGCACATTACTGAGTTTTATTGCTGTGGAGCTCTGTGATACGCTCATACACACTGCACATTACAGTGAGTTTTATTGCTGTGGAGCTCTGTGATACGCTCATACACACTGCACATTACTGAGTTTTATTGCTGTGGAGCTCTGTGATATGCTCATTCACACTGCACATTACAGTGAGTTTTATTGCTGTGGAGCTCTGTGATACGCTCATACACACTGCACATTACTGAGTTTTATTGCTGTGGAGCTCTGTGATACGCTCATACACACTGCACATTACAGTCCATATATTCAGGGTGTGCGGGTGTCTTTTTTAGGGGCTCCTCCATATATTCAGGGTGTGCGGGTGTCTTTTTAGGGGCTCCTCCATATATTCGGGGTGTGTGGGTGTATTTTTAGGGGCTCCTCCATATATTCAGGGTGTGTGGGTATGTTTTAGGGGCTCCTCCATATATTCAGGTGTTCGGGTGTCTTTTTAGGGGCTCCTCCATATATTCAGGGTGTGTGGGTGTATTTTTAGGGGCTCCTCCATATATTCAGGTGTGCGGGTGTGTTTTTTAGGGTTCCTCCATATATTCAGGGTGTGCGGGTGTCTATTTAGGGGCTCCTCCATATATTCAGGGGTGCGGTGTGTTTTTGGGGTTCCTCCATATATTCAGGTGTGCGGTGTGTTTTTAGGGGCTCCTCTATCTATTCAGGGTGTGGGTGTGTTTTTAGGTTTCCTCCATATATTCAGGGTGTGCAGGTGTCTTTTTAGGGTTCTCCATATATTCAGGTGTGCGGGTGTGTTTTAAGGGTTCCTCCATATATTCAGGGTGTCTTTTTAGGGGTTCCTCCATATATTCAGGGTGTGCGGGTGTCTTTTTAGGGGCTCCTCCATTTATTCAGGGTGTGTGGGTGTCTTTGGGGTTCCTCTATATATTCAGGTGTGCGGGTGTTTTTAGGGCTCCCCCATATATTCAGGGTGTGCGGGTGTTTTTAGGGGCTCCTCCATATATTCAGCGTGTGCGGGTGTCTTTTTAAGGGCTCCTCCATATACTCAGGTGTGCGGGTGTCTTTTTAGGGGCTCCTCCATATATTCAGGTGTGCGGGTGTCTTTTTAGGGGCTCCTCCATATACTCAAGGTGTGCGGGTGTCTTTTTAGGGGCTCCTCCATATATTCAGGGTGTGTTTATAGGGGTTCCTCCATATATTCAGGTGTGCGGGTGTCTATTTAGGGGCTCCTCCATATATTCGGGTGTGCGGGTGTGTTTTTTAGGGTTCCTCCATATATTCAGGGTGTGCGGGTGTGTTTTTTAGGGGCTCCTCCATATATTCAGGGTGTGGGTGTGTTTTTTAGGGTTCTCCATATGATTCAGGGTGTGCGGGTGTCTTTTTAGGGTTCCTCCATATATTCAGGGTGTGCGGGTGTCTTTTTAGGGTTCCTCTATATATTCAGGGTGTGCGGTGTCTTTTTAGGGGCTCCTCCATATATTCAGGGTGTGCGGGTGTCTTTTTATGGGTTCCTCCATATATTCAGGGTGTGGGTGTGTTTAGGGCTCCTCCATATTTCAGGGTGTGGGTGTTTTTAGGGGTTCCTCCATATATTCAGAGTGTGCAGGTGTGTTTTTAGGGGTTCCTCCATATATTCAGGGTGTGCGGTGTGTTTTTTAGGGGCTCCTCCATATATTCAGGGTGTGCGGGTGTGTTTTTACGAGCTCCTCCATATATTCAGGGTGTGTGGCTGTCTTTTAGGGGCTCCTCCATATATTCAGTAGTGCGGGTGTGTTTTTAGGGGTTCCTCCATATATTCAGGGTGTGCGGGTGTGTTTTTAGGGGTTCTTTCCATAATCAGGGTGTGCGGTGTGTTTTTTAGGGCTCTTCCATATATTCAGGTGTGCGGGTGTCTTTTTAGGGTTCCTCCATATAATTCAGGTGTGCGGGTGTGTTTTTTAGGGGCTCCTCCATAATATTCAGGGTGTCTTTTAGGGGTTCCTCCATATATTCAGGGTGTGCGGGTGTCTTTTTAAGGGTTCCTCCATATATTCAGGGTGTGCGGGTGTCTTTTAGGGTTCTCCATATATTCAGGGTGTGCGGGTGTCTTTTTAGGGGCTCCTCCATATATTCAGGGTTGCGGGTGTGTTTTTAGGGGTTCCTCCATATATTCAGGGTGTGCGGGTGTGTTTTTTAGGGGCTCCTCCATATATTCAGGTGTGCGGGTGTCTTTTTAGGGGCTCCTCCATATATTCAGTGGGAGTGTCTTTTTAAGGGTTCCTCCATATATTCAGGTGTGCGGGTGTCTTTTTAGGGGTTCCTCCATATCTTCAGGTGTGTGCGGGTGTCTTTTTAGGGTTCCTCCATATATTCAGGGTGTGCGGGTGTGTTTTTTAGGGCTCCTCCATATATTCAGGTGTGCGGGTGTGTTTTTAGGGGTTCCTCCATATATTCAGGGTGTGGGTGTGTTTTTAGGGGTTCCTCCATATATTCAGGGTGTGCAGGTGTGTTTTTTAGGGGCTCCTCCATATATTCAGGTGTGCAGGTGTCTTTTAGGGGTTCCTCCATATATTCAGGGTGTGCGGGTGTCTTTTTAGGGGTTCCTCCATATATTCAGGGTGTGCAGGTGTGTTTTAAGGGGTTCCTCCATATATTCAGGGTGTCTTTTTAGGGGTTCCTCCATATATTCAGGGTGTGCGGGTGTCTTTTTAGGGGCTCCTCCATTTATTCAGGGTGTGTGGGTGTGTTTTTAGGGGTTCCTCCATATCTTCAGGTGTGCGGTGGTCTTTTTAGGGTTCCTCCATATATTCAGGGTGTGCGGTGTGTTTTTTAGGGGCTCTCCATATATTCAGGGTGTGCAGGTGTCTTTTTAGGGGCTCCTCCATATATTCAGGGTGAGGGTGTCTTTTTAGGGGCTCCTCACATATTCAGGGTGTGGTGTGTTTTTAGGGGTTCCTCCATATATTCAGGGTGTGCGGGTGTCTTTTTAGGGGCTCCTCCATATTTCAGGGTGAGGGTGTCTTTTTAGGGGCTCCTCACATATTCAGGTGTGGGTGTGTTTTTAGGGGTCCTCCATATATTCAGGGTGTGCGGGTGTCTTTTTAGGGGTTCCTCCATATATTCAGGGTGTGCAGGTGTCTTTTTAGGGGCTCCTCCATATATTCAGGGTGTGCAGGTGTCTTTTTAGGGGCTCCTCCATATATTCAGGGTGAGGGTGTCTTTTTAGGGGCTCCTCCACATATTCAGGGTGTGGGTGTGTTTTTAGGGGTTCCTCCATATATTCAGGGTGTGCGGGTGTCTTTTTAGGGGCTCCTCCATATATTCAGGGTGAGGGTGTCTTTTTAGGGGCTCCTCCACATATTCAGGGTGTGGGTGTGTTTTTAGGGGTTCCTCCATATATTCAGGGTGTGCGGGTGTCTTTTTAGGGGTTCCTCCATATATTCAGGGTGTGCGGGTGTGTTTTAAGGGGTTCCTCCATATATTCAGGGTGTCTTTTTAGGGGTTCCTCCATATATTCAGGGTGTGCGGGTGTCTTTTTAGGGGCTCCTCCATTTATTCAGGGTGTGTGGGTGTGTTTTTAGGGGTTCCTCCATATCTTCAGGGTGTGCGTGTGTCTTTTTAGGGGCTCCTCCATATATTCAGGCTGTGCGGGTATATTTTTAGGGGTTCCTCCATATATTCAGGGTGTGTTTTTAGGGGCTCCTCCATATATTCAGGGTGTGCGGGTGTGTTTTTAGGGGCTCCTCCATATATTCAGGGTGTGCGGGTGTCTTTTTAGGGGCTCCTCCATATATTCAGGGTGAGGGTGTCTTTTTAGGGGCTCCTCCACATATTCAGGGTGTGGGTGTGTTTTTAGGGGTTCCTCCATATATTCAGGGTGTGCGGGTGTGTTTTTAGGGTCTCCCCCATATATTCAGGGTGTGCGGGTGTCTTTTTAGGGGTTCCTCCTTATATTCAGGGTGTGTGGGTGTCTTCTTAGGGGCTCCTACATATATTCAGGGTGTCTTTTTAGGGGCTCCTACATATATTCAGGGTGTCTTTTTAGGGGCTCCTCCATATATTCAGGGTGTGCGGGTGTCTTCTTAGGGGCTCCTACATATATTCAGGGTGTCTTTTTAGGGGCTCCTCCATATAATCAGGGTGTGGGTGTGTTTTTAGGGGCTCCTCCATGTATTCAGGGTGTGCGGGTGTCTTTTTAGGGGCTCCTCCATGTATTCAGGGTGTGCGGGTGTCTTTTTAGGGGTTCCTCCATATATTCAGGGTGTTTTTTAGGGGTCCTCCATATATTCAGGGTGTGCGGGTGTCTTTTTAGGGGCTCCCCCATATATTCAGGTGTGTGGGTGTCTTTTTAGGGGCTCCTCCATATATTCAGGTGTGCGGGTGTCTTTTTAGGGCTCCTCCATATATTCAGGGTGTGTGGGTGTGTTTTTAGGGCTCCTCCATATATTCAGCGTGTGTTTTTAGGGGCTCCTCCATATATTCAGGGTGTACGGGTGTATTTTTAGGGGTTCCTCCATATATTCAGGGTGTGGGGGTGTCTTTTTGGGGCTCCTCCATATATTCAGGGTGTGTGTGTCTTTTTAGGGGTTCCTCTATATATTCAGGGTGTGCGGGTGTCTTTTTAGGGGCTCCTCCATATATTCAGGGTGTGTGGTGTCTTTTTAGGTTCCTCCATATATTCAGGGTGTACGGGTGTCTTTTTAGGGGCTCCTCATATATTTAGGGTGAGGGTGTCTTTTTAGGGCTCCTCCATATATTCAGGGTGTGGGTGTGTTTTTAGGGGTTCCTCCATATATTCAGAGTGTGTAGGTGTGTTTTTAGGGGTTCCTCCATATATTCAGGGTGTGCGGGTGTGTTTTTAGGGGCTCCTCCATATATTCAGGGTGTGCGGGTGTGTTTTTACGAGCTCCTCCATATATTCAGGGTGTGGGTGTCTTTTTAGGGGCTCCTCCATATATTCAGGGTGTGCGGTGTGTGTTTTTAGGGGTTCCTCCATATATTCAGGGTGTGCGGGTGTGTTGTTTAGGGGTTCTTCCATATATTCAGGTGTGCGGGTGTCTTTTTAGGGGTCCTCCATATATTCAGGGTGTGCGGGTGTTTTTTAGGGGCTCCTCCATATATTCAGGTGTCTTTTTAGGGGTCCTCCATATATTCAGGGTGTGCGGGTGTCTTTTTAAGGGTTCCTCCATATATTCAGGGTGTGCGGTGTGTGTTTTTAGGGGCTCCTCCATATATTCAGGGTGTGCGGGTGTTTTTTAGGGGCTCCTCATATATTCAGGGTGAGGGTGTCTTTTTAGGGGCTCCTCCATATATTCAGGGTGTCTTTTTAGGGGTTCCTCCATATATTCAGGGTGTGCGGGTGTCTTTTTAGGGGCTCCTCCATTTATTCAGGGTGTGTGGGTGTCTTTTTAAGGGTTCTCCATATATTCAGGGTGTGCGGGTGTCTTTTTAGGGGTTCCTCATATCTTCAGGGTGTGCGGGTGTCTTTTTAGGGGTTCCTCCATATATTCAGGGTGTGCGGGTGTGTTTTTAGGGGCTCCTCCATATATTCAGGGTGTGCGGGTGTGTTTTTTAGGGGTTCCTCCATATATTCAGGGTGTGGTGTGTTTTTAGGGGCTCTCCATATATTCAGGGTGTGCGGGTGTCTTTTTAGGGGCTCCTCCATGTATTCAGGGTGTGCGGGTGTCTTTTTAGGGGTTCCTCCATATATTCAGGGTGTGTTTTTTAGGGGTTCCTCCATATATTCAGGGTGTGCGGGTGTCTTTTTAGGGGCTCCCCCATATATTCAGGGTGTGCGGGTGTGTTTTTAGTGGCTCCTCCATATATTCAGGGTGTTCGGGTGTATTTTTAGGGGCTCCTCCATATATTCAGGGTGTGTGGGTGTGTTTTTAGGGGCTCCTCCATATATTCAGCGTGTGTTTTTAGGGGCTCCTCCATATATTCAGGGTGTACGGGTGTATTTTTAGGGGTTCCTCCATATATTCAGGGTGTGGGGGTGTCTTTTTAGGGGCTCCTCCATATATTCAGGGTGTGTGGGTGTCTTTTTAGGGGTTCCTCTATATATTCAGGGTGTGCGGGTGTCTTTTTAGGGGCTCCTCCATATATTCAGGGTGTGTGGGTGTCTTTTTAGGGGTTCCTCCATATATTCAGGGTGTACGGGTGTCTTTTTAGGGGCTCCTCCATATATTTAGGGTGAGGGTGTCTTTTTAGGGGCTCCTCCATATATTCAGGGTGTGGGTGTGTTTTTAGGGGTTCCTCCATATATTCAGAGTGTGTAGGTGTGTTTTTAGGGGTTCCTCCATATATTCAGGGTGTGCGGGTGTGTTTTTAGGGGCTCCTCCATATATTCAGGGTGTGCGGGTGTGTTTTTACGAGCTCCTCCATATATTCAGGGTGTGTGGGTGTCTTTTTAGGGGCTCCTCCATATATTCAGGGTGTGCGGGTGTGTTTTTAGGGGTTCCTCCATATATTCAGGGTGTGCGGGTGTGTTGTTTAGGGGTTCTTCCATATATTCAGGGTGTGCGGGTGTCTTTTTAGGGGTTCCTCCATATATTCAGGGTGTGCGGGTGTGTTTTTAGGGGCTCCTCCATATATTCAGGGTGTCTTTTTAGGGGTTCCTCCATATATTCAGGGTGTGCGGGTGTCTTTTTAAGGGTTCCTCCATATATTCAGGGTGTGCGGGTGTGTTTTTAGGGGCTCCTCCATATATTCAGGGTGTGCGGGTGTCTTTTTAGGGGCTCCTCCATATATTCAGGGTGAGGGTGTCTTTTTAGGGGCTCCTCCATATATTCAGGGTGTCTTTTTAGGGGTTCCTCCATATATTCAGGGTGTGCGGGTGTCTTTTTAGGGGCTCCTCCATTTATTCAGGGTGTGTGGGTGTCTTTTTAAGGGTTCCTCCATATATTCAGGGTGTGCGGGTGTCTTTTTAGGGGTTCCTCCATATCTTCAGGGTGTGCGGGTGTCTTTTTAGGGGTTCCTCCATATATTCAGGGTGTGCGGGTGTGTTTTTAGGGGCTCCTCCATATATTCAGGGTGTGCGGGTGTGTTTTTAGGGGTTCCTCCATATATTCAGGGTGTGGGTGTGTTTTTAGGGGTTCCTCCATATATTCAGGGTGTGCAGGTGTCTTTTTAGGGGCTCCTCCATATACTCAGGGTGCGCGGGTGTCTTTTTAGGGGCTCCTCCATATATTCAGGGTGTGCGGTGTATTTTTAGGGGCTCCTCCATATATTCAGGGTGTGTGGGTGTGTTTTTAGGGGCTCCTCCATATATTCAGGGTGTGCGGGTGTATTTTTAGGGGCTCCTCCATATATTCAGGGTGTGCGGGTGTATTTTTAGGGGCTCCTCCATATATTCAGGGTGTCTTTTTAGGGGCTCCTCCATATATTCAGGGTGTGCGGGTGTCTTTTTAGGGGCTCCTCCATATATTCAGGGTGTGCGGGTGTCTTTTTAGGGGTTTCTCCATATATTCAGGGTGTGTTTTTAGGGGCTCCTCCATATATTCAGGGTGTGCGGGTGTCTTTTTAGGGGTTCCTCCATATATTCAGGGTGTGTTTTTAGGGGCTCCTCCATATATTCAGGGTGTGCGGGTGTCTTTTTAGGGGTTCCTCCATATATTCAGGGTGTGTTTTTAGGGGTTCCTCCATATATTCAGGGTGTGCGGGTGTCTTTTTAGGGGCTCCTCCATATATTCAGCGTGTGCGGGTGTCTTTTTAGGGGCTCCTCCATATACTCAGGGTGTGCGGGTGTCTTTTTAGGGGCTCCTCCATATATTCAGGGTGTGCGGGTGTATTTTTAGGGGTCCTCCATATATTCAGGGTGTGTGGGTGTGTTTTTAGGGGCTCCTCCATATATTCAGGGTGTGCGGGTGTATTTTTAGGGGCTCCTCCATATATTCAGGGTGTGCGGGTGTATTTTTAGGGGCTCCTCCATATATTCAGGGTGTGGGGGTGTCTTTTTAGGGGCTCCTCCATATATTCAGGGTGTGCGGGTGTGTTTTTAGGGGTTCCTCCATATATTCAGGGTGTCTTTTTAGGGGCTCCTCCATATATTCAGGGTGTGCGGGTGTCTTTTTAGGGGTTCCTCCATATATTCAGGGTGTGTTTTTAGGGGCTCCTCCATATATTCAGGGTGTGCGGGTGTGTTTTTAGGGGTTCCTCCATATATTCAGGGTGTGCGGGTGTCTTTTTAGGGGCTCCTCCATATATTCAGCGTGTGCGGGTGTGTTTTTAGGGGTTCCTCCATATATTAAGGGTGTGCGGGTGTCTTTTTAGGGGTTCCTCCATATATTCAGGGTGTGCGGGGTCTTTTTTAGGGGTTCCTCCATATATTCAGGGTGTGCGGGTGTGTTTTTGGGGCTCCTCCATATATTTCATGGTGTGCGGGTGTGTTTTTTAGGGGCTCCTACATATATTCAGGGTGTGTGGGTGTGTTTTTAGGGGCTCCTCCATATATTCAGGGTGTGCGGGTGTGTTTTTTAGGGGCTCCTCCATATATTCAGTGTGTGGGTGTCTTTTTAGGGGTTCCTCCATATATTCAGGGTGTGCGGGTGTGTTTTCTAGGGGCTCCTCCATATATTCAGGGTGTGTGTTTTTAGGGGTTCCTCCATATATTCAGGGTGTGTTTTTAGGGGCTCCTCCATATATACAGGGTGTGCGGGTGTCTTTTGGGGGGGCTGTCGGTGTATTTTAGGGGCTGTTTTGCGGAAGTGGTTAATAAAGCTCCTGGCACAGTGAGGGTTAATGTTTCGCTTGGTATGTAGTTCCCAGCAGTGAAATGGTTAATATTTAACTCCCCTAAAAGCTGTCTTGGCACTGACATGGTTAATGTATAGCTCAGTTTCAGTGTTGCTGCTTCCTTCTTGGGGTTTGGGTGAGTTGATTTTTGAATTGGGGGGGGGGGTTTGGGGGGTGGGGGGGGCAGCTCCTCTAGGATCTGGTCTCAGAGCTGACACTCAGGTCTGTGATAAAAACTCTCTGCAACAAAGTATCAGCCCTGAGTGAATCTAACTTTCTTTCCTGGTGGCAGGTGCAGGACTCAGCCCCGGCAGTATACTCATGCCCAGCCACAGGTGCAGGACTCAGCCCCGGCAGTATACTCATGCCCAGCCACAGGTGCAGGACTCAGCCCCGGCAGTATACTCATGCCCAGCCACAGGTGCAGGACTCAGCCCCGGCAGTATACTCATGCCCAGCCACAGGTGCAGGACTCAGCCCCGGCAGTATACTCATGCCCAGTCACAGGTGCAGGACTCAGCCCCGGCAGTATACTCATGCCCAGCCACAGGTGCAGGACTCAGCCCCGGCAGTATACTCATGCCCAGTCACAGGTGCAGGACTCAGCCCCGGCAGTATACTCATGCCCAGCCACAGGTGCAGGACTCAGCCCCGGCAGTATACTCATGCCCAGCCACAGGTGCAGGACTCAGCCCCGGCAGTATACTCATGCCCAGTCACAGGTGCAGGACTCAGCCCCGGCAGTATACTCATGCCCAGTCACAGGTGCAGGACTCAGCCCCGGCAGTATACTCATGCCCAGCCACAGGTGCAGGACTCAGCCCCGGCAGTATACTCATGCCAGTCACAGGTGCAGGACTCAGCCCCGGCAGTATACTCATGCCCAGCCACAGGTGCAGGACTCAGCCCTGGCAGTATACTCATGCCCAGCCACAGGTGCAGGACTCAGCCCCGGCAGTATACTCATGCCCAGTCACAGGTGCAGGACTCAGCCCCGGCAGTATACTCATGCCCAGTCACAGGTGCGGGACTCAGCCACGGCAGTATACTCATGCCCAGTCACGGTCGCCCCCTCCCCGGCCCTGCCCATTGCTATGTGTCAGCCAGGCTGTCGCCCCTCCCCGGCCTGCCTACCTGGGGACAGGTGCAGGACTCGCAGGCGCTGCCCATTGCTCTGCCCGCCGCAGCATGGCGCACACACAGGGCCCGCCGCCGGTCTGGGCGATCTCTGGGCCGGGGGATAAGGGGGCGCAGCTGGCAGTGGAGTGGCAGCTGGAGGAGGGCATGACCACCCTGTCCCCGGGCAGTATGGAGGGAGGTGCCCCCCCGGGCAGTATGGAGGGAGGTGCCCCCCCGGGCAGTATGGAGGGAGGTGCCCCCCCGGGCAGGATGGAGGGAGGTGCCCCCCCGGGCAGTATGGAGGGAGGTGCCCCCCCGGGCAGTATAGAGGGAGGTGCCCCCCCGGGCAGTATAGAGAGGAGGTGCCCCGGGCAGTATGGAGGGAGGTGCCCCCCGGGCAGTATGGAGGGAGTGTGCCCCCCGGGCAGTATGGAGGGAGGTGCCCCCGGGCAGTATGGAGGGAGGTGCCCCCGGGCAGGATGGAGGAGGTGCCCCCCGGGCAGTATAGAGGGAGGTGCCGGGCAGTAAGAGGGAGGTGCCCCCCCGGGCAGTATAGAGGGAGGTGCCCCCGGGCAGTATAGAGGGAGGTGCCCCCCCGGCAGTATAGAGGAGGTGCCCCCCGGGCAGTATGGAGGGAGGTGCCCCCCCGGCAGTATAGAGGGAGGTGCCCCCCGGGCAGTATAGAGGGAGGTGCCCCCCCGGGCAGTATGGAGGGAGGTGCCCCCCCGGGCAGTATGGAGGGAGGTGCCCCCGGCAGTATGGAGGGAGGTGCCCCCCCGGGTAGTATGGAGGGAGGTGCCCCCCGGGCAGTATGGAGGGAGGTGCCCCCCCGGGCAGTATGGAGGGAGGTGCCCCCCGGGTAGTATGGAGGGAGGTGCCCCCCGGGCAGTATGGAGGGAGGTGCCCCCCGGGCAGTATGGAGGGAGGTGCCCCCCCGGGTAGTATGGAGGGAGGTGCCCCCCCGGGCAGTATGGAGGGAGGTGCCCCCCCGGGCAGTATGGAGGGAGGTGCCCCCCCGGGCAGTATGGAGGGAGGTGCCCCCCCGGGCAGTGGGCGCTGCAGGGAACACGGGCAGGAGCTGAGCTGGTTCTGTTATCAGGAGCTGCGGCTGATTTGTCCCCAGTGCAGGAGCCAGACCAGCTGCCAGAAGCACAAGACCAGCCCGGCCGAGGAGCGAGCAGCCCGGATCCGGGTGAGAGACGCAATGCGGGGCCACAATCACTGCCGGGGGCCACACTGACTGCCGGGGGCCACAAACACTGCCGGGGGCCACAATCACTGCCGGGGGCCACACACTGACTGCCGGGGGCCACACACTGACTGCCGGGGGCCACAATCACTGCCGGGGGCCACACTGATTGCTAGCTGTTGACTGTCAGTGTGTTTTTTTTGGGGGGGGGGGTATAGTATAGTGTGGGAGCGTGTAGCAGTCAGTGTCAGGGATGCTGGGAGTGGGAGTCTCATGGCTGTGGATTGTGTTTATTAAAAATTATATCTGTACAAAGCGCCGAGAAGTGGAGGCCTGTGTATAGGGTGATGGATATACATGTCCTCTGTATAGGGTGATGGATATACATGTCCTCTGTATAGGGTGATGGATATACATGTCCTCTGTATAGGGTGATGGATATACATGTCCTCTGTATAGGGGGATGGATATACATGTCCTCTGTATAGGGTGATGGATATACATGTCCTCTGTATAGGGTGATGGATATACATGTCCTCTGTATAGGGGGATGGATATACCTGTCCTCTGTATAAGGTGATGGATATACCTGTCCTCTGTATAGGGGGATGGATATACATGTCCTCTGTATAGGGTGATGGATATACATGTCCTCTGTATAGGGTGATGGATATACATGTCCTCTGTATAGGGTGATGGATATACATGTCCTCTGTATAGGGGGATGGATATACATGTCCTCTGTATAGGGTAATGGATGATACCTGTCCTCTGTATAGGGGGATGGATATACATGTCCTCTGTATAGGGTGATGGATATACATGTCCTCTGTATAGGGTGATGGATATACATGTCCTCTGTATAGGGGGATGGATATACCTGTCCTCTGTATAGGGGGATGGATATACATGTCCTCTGTATAGGGTGATGGATATACATGTCCTCTGTATAGGGTGATGGATATACCTGTCCTCTGTATAGGGGGATGGATATACATGTCCTCTGTATAGGGTGATGGATATACATGTCCTCTGTATAGGGTGATGGATATACCTGTCCTCTGTATAGGGGGATGGATATACATGTCCTCTGTATAGGGGGATGGATATACCTGTCCTCTGTATAGGGGATGGATATACATGTCCTCTGTATAGGGTGATGGATATACATGTCCTCTGTATAGGGTGTTGGATATACATGTCCTCTGTATAGGGTGTTGGATATACATGTCCTCTGTATAGGGTGTTGGATATACATGTCCTCTGTATAAGGTGATGGATATACATGTCCTCTGTATAGGGTGATGGATGATACCTGTCCTCTGTATAGGGTGATGGATGATACCTGTCCTCTGTATAGGGTGATGGATATACCTGTCCTCTGTATAAGGTGATGGATATACATGTCCTCTGTATAGGGTGATGGATGATACATGTCCTCTGTATAGGGTGATGGATATACCTGTCCTCTGTATAGGGTGATGGATATACATGTCCTCTGTATAGGGTGTTGGATATACATGTCCTCTGTATAGAGTGTTGGATATACATGTCCTCTGTATAGGGTGATGGATGATACCTGTCCTCTGTATAGGGTGATGGATATACATGTCCTCTGTATAGGGTGATGGATATACATGTCCTCTGTATAGGGTGATGGATATACCTGTCCTCTGTATAGGGGGATGGATATACATGTCCTCTGTATAGGGTGATGGATATACATGTCCTCTGTATAGGGTGTTGGATATACATGTCCTCTGTATAGGGTGATGGATATACCTGTCCTCTGTATAGGGTGATGGATACATGTCCTCTGTATAGGGTGTTGGATATACATGTCCTCTGTATAAGGTGATGGATATACCTGTCCTCTGTATAAGGTGATGGATATACCTGTCCTCTGTATAAGGTGATGGATATACATGTCCTCTGTATAGGGTGATGGATATACATGTCCTCTGTATAGGGTGTTGGATATACATGTCCTCTGTATAAGGTGATGGATATACCTGTCCTCTGTATAAGGTGATGGATATACATGTCCTCTGTATAGGGTGATGGATATACATGTCCTCTGTATAGGGTGATGGATATACCTGTCCTCTGTATAGGGTGATGGATATACCTGTCCTCTGTATAGGGGATGGATATACATGTCCTCTGTATAGGGTGATGGATATACATGTCCTCTGTATAAGGTGATGGATATACATGTCCTCTGTATAGGGTGATGGATGATACCTGTCCTCTGTATAGGGTGATGGATATCCTGTCCTCTGTATAGGGTGATGGATATACATGTCCTCTGTATAAGGTGATGGATATACATGTCCTCTGTATAGGGTGATGGATATACCTGTCCTCTGTATAGGGTGATGGATATACATGTCCTCTGTATAGGGTGATGGATATACCTGTCCTCTGTATAGGGGATGGATATACCTGTCCTCTGTATAGGGGGATGGATATACATGTCCTCTGTATAGGGTGATGGATATACATGTCCTCTGTATAGGGTGATGGATATACATGTCCTCTGTATAGGGTGATGGATATACCTGTCCTCTGTATAGGGGGATGGATATACATGTCCTCTGTATAGGGTGATGGATATACATGTCTCTGTATAGGGTGATGGATATACCTGTCCTCTGTATAGGGGGATGGATATACATGTCCTCTGTATAGGGGGATGGATATACCTGTCCTCTGTATAGGGGGATGGATATACATGTCCTCTGTATAGGGTGATGGATATACATGTCCTCTGTATAGGGGGATGGATATACATGTCCTCTGTATAGGGTAATGGATGATACCTGTCCTCTGTATAGGGGGATGGATATACATGTCCTCTGTATAGGGTGATGGATATACATGTCCTCTGTATAGGGTGATGGATATACCTGTCCTCTGTATAGGGGGATGGATATACATGTCCTCTGTATAGGGTGATGGATATACATGTCCTCTGTATAAGGTGATGGATATACATGTCCTCTGTATAGGGTGATGGATGATACCTGTCCTCTGTATAGGGTGATGGATATACCTGTCCTCTGTATAGGGTGATGGATATACATGTCCTCTGTATAAGGTGATGGATATACATGTCCTCTGTATAGGGTGATGGATATACCTGTCCTCTGTATAGGGTGATGGATATACATGTCCTCTGTATAGGGTGATGGATATACCTGTCCTCTGTATAGGGGGATGGATATACCTGTCCTCTGTATAGGGGGATGGATATACATGTCCTCTGTATAGGGTGATGGATATACATGTCCTCTGTATAGGGTGATGGATATACATGTCCTCTGTATAGGGTGATGGATATACATGTCCTCTGTATAGGGTGATGGATATACCTGTCCTCTGTATAGGGGGATGGATATACATGTCCTCTGTATAGGGTGATGGATATACATGTCCTCTGTATAGGGTGATGGATATACCTGTCCTCTGTATAGGGGGATGGATATACATGTCCTCTGTATAGGGGGATGGATATACCTGTCCTCTGTATAGGGGGATGGATATACATGTCCTCTGTATAGGGTGATGGATATACATGTCCTCTGTATAGGGGGATGGATATACATGTCCTCTGTATAGGGTAATGGATGATACCTGTCCTCTGTATAGGGGGATGGATATACATGTCCTCTGTATAGGGTGATGGATATACATGTCCTCTGTATAGGGTGATGGATATACATGTCCTCTGTATAGGGGGATGGATATACCTGTCCTCTGTATAGGGGGATGGATATACATGTCCTCTGTATAGGGTGATGGATATACATGTCCTCTGTATAGGGTGATGGATATACCTGTCCTCTGTATAGGGGGATGGATATACATGTCCTCTGTATAGGGTGATGGATATACATGTCCTCTGTATAGGGTGATGGATATACCTGTCCTCTGTATAGGGGGATGGATATACATGTCCTCTGTATAGGGGGATGGATATACCTGTCCTCTGTATAGGGGGATGGATATACATGTCCTCTGTATAGGGTGATGGATATACATGTCCTCTGTATAGGGTGTTGGATATACATGTCCTCTGTATAGGGTGTTGGATATACATGTCCTCTGTATAAGGTGATGGATATACATGTCCTCTGTATAGGGTGATGGATGATACCTGTCCTCTGTATAGGGTGATGGATGATACCTGTCCTCTGTATAGGGTGATGGATATACCTGTCCTCTGTATAAGGTGATGGATATACATGTCCTCTGTATAGGGTGATGGATGATACATGTCCTCTGTATAGGGTGATGGATATACCTGTCCTCTGTATAGGGTGATGGATATACATGTCCTCTGTATAGGGTGTTGGATATACATGTCCTCTGTATAGAGTGTTGGATATACATGTCCTCTGTATAGGGTGATGGATGATACCTGTCCTCTGTATAGGGTGATGGATATACATGTCCTCTGTATAGGGTGATGGATATACATGTCCTCTGTATAGGGTGATGGATATACCTGTCCTCTGTATAGGGGGATGGATATACATGTCCTCTGTATAGGGTGATGGATATACATGTCCTCTGTATAGGGTGTTGGATATACATGTCCTCTGTATAGGGTGATGGATATACCTGTCCTCTGTATAGGTGATGGATACATGTCCTCTGTATAGGGTGTTGGATATACATGTCCTCTGTATAAGGTGATGGATATACCTGTCCTCTGTATAAGGTGATGGATATACCTGTCCTCTGTATAAGGTGATGGATATACATGTCCTCTGTATAGGGTGATGGATATACATGTCCTCTGTATAGGGTGTTGGATATACATGTCCTCTGTATAAGGTGATGGATATACCTGTCCTCTGTATAAGGTGATGGATATACATGTCCTCTGTATAGGGTGATGGATATACATGTCCTCTGTATAGGGTGATGGATATACCTGTCCTCTGTATAGGGTGATGGATACATGTCCTCTGTATAGGGTGTTGGATATACATGTCCTCTGTATAAGGTGATGGATATACCTGTCCTCTGTATAAGGTGATGGATATACCTGTCCTCTGTATAAGGTGATGGATATACATGTCCTCTGTATAGGGTGATGGATATACATGTCCTCTGTATAGGGTGTTGGATATACATGTCCTCTGTATAAGGTGATGGATATACCTGTCCTCTGTATAAGGTGATGGATATACATGTCCTCTGTATAGGGTGATGGATATACATGTCCTCTGTATAGGGTGATGGATATACCTGTCCTCTGTATAGGGTGATGGATATACCTGTCCTCTGTATAGGGGGATGGATATACATGTCCTCTGTATAGGGTGATGGATATACATGTCCTCTGTATAAGGTGATGGATATACATGTCCTCTGTATAGGGTGATGGATGATACCTGTCCTCTGTATAGGGTGATGGATATACCTGTCCTCTGTATAGGGTGATGGATATACATGTCCTCTGTATAAGGTGATGGATATACATGTCCTCTGTATAGGGTGATGGATATACCTGTCCTCTGTATAGGGTGATGGATATACATGTCCTCTGTATAGGGTGATGGATATACCTGTCCTCTGTATAGGGGGATGGATATACATGTCCTCTGTATAGGGGGATGGATATACCTGTCCTCTGTATAGGGGGATGGATATACATGTCCTCTGTATAGGGTGATGGATATACATGTCCTCTGTATAGGGTGATGGATATACATGTCCTCTGTATAGGGTGATGGATATACATGTCCTCTGTATAGGGTGATGGATATACATGTCCTCTGTATAAGGTGATGGATATACATGTCCTCTGTATAGGGTGATGGATATACCTGTCCTCTGTATAGGGGGTTGGATATACATGTCCTCTGTATAGGGTGTTGGATATACATGTCCTCTGTATAGGGTGATGGATGATACCTGTCCTCTGTATAGGGTGATGGATATACATGTCCTCTGTATAAGGTGATGGATATACATGTCCTCTGTATAGGGTGATGGATGATACCTGTCCTCTGTATAGGGTGATGGATATACCTGTCCTCTGTATAAGGTGATGGATATACATGTCCTCTGTATAGGGTGATGGATGATACATGTCCTCTGTATAGGGTGATGGATATACCTGTCCTCTGTATAGGGTGATGGATATACATGTCCTCTGTATAGGGTGTTGGATATACATGTCCTCTGTATAGAGTGTTGGATATACATGTCCTCTGTATAGGGTGATGGATGATACCTGTCCTCTGTATAGGGTGATGGATATACATGTCCTCTGTATAAGGTGATGGATATACATGTCCTCTGTATAGGGTGTTGGATATACATGTCCTCTGTATAGGGTGATGGATATACCTGTCCTCTGTATAGGGTGATGGATATACATGTCCTCTGTATAGGGTGATGGATGATACCTGTCCTCTGTATAGGGTGATGGATATACATGTCCTCTGTATAGGGTGTTGGATATACATGTCCTCTGTATAGGGTGTTGGATATACATGTCCTCTGTATAAGGTGATGGATATACCTGTCCTCTGTATAGGGTGATGGATATACATGTCCTCTGTATAGGGTGTTGGATACATGTCCTCTGTATAGGGTGTTGGATACATGTCCTCTGTATAGGGTGATGGATATACATGTCCTCTGTATAAGGTGATGGATATACCTGTCCTCTGTATAGGGTGATGGATATACATGTCCTCTGTATAGGGTGTTGGATACATGTCCTCTGTATAGGGTGTTGGATACATGTCCTCTGTATAGGGTGATGGATATACATGTCCTCTGTATAAGGTGATGGATATACCTGTCCTCTGTATAGGGTGATGGATATACATGTCCTCTGTATAAGGTGATGGATATACCTGTCCTCTGTATAGGGTGACGGATATACATGTCCTCTGTATAAGGTGATGGATATACCTGTCCTCTGTATAGGGTGATGGATATACCTGTCCTCTGTATAAGGTGATGGATATACCTGTCCTCTGTATAGGGGGATGGACACATGTCCTTTGTATAGGGTGATGGATGATACCTGTCCTCTGTATAGGGTGATGGATATACATGTCCTCTGTATAGGGTGATGGATATACATGTCCTCTGTATAAGGTGATGGATATACATGTCCTCTGTATAGGGTGATGGATATACATGTCCTCTGTATAAGGTGATGGATATACCTGTCCTCTGTATAGGGTGATGGATATACATGTCCTCTTTATAAGGTGATGGATATACCTGTCTTCTGTATAGGGTGAAGGATAAACATGTCCTCTGTATAAGGTGATGGATATACATGTCCTCTGTATAGGGTGATGGATATACATGTCCTCTGTATAGGGTGATGGATACATGTCCTCTGTATAGGGTGTTGGATGATACATGTCCTCTGTATAGGGTGTTGGATGATACATGTCCTCTGTATAGGGTGATGGATGATACCTGTCCTCTGTATAGGGTGATGGATATACCTGTCCTCTGTATAGGGGGAAGGATACATGTCCTCTGTATAAGGTGATGGATATACCTGTCCTCTGTATAGGGTGATGGATATACATGTCCTCTGTATAGGGTGATGGATATACATGTCCTCTGTATAGGGTGATGGATACATGTCCTCTGTATAGGGTGTTGGATGATACATGTCCTCTGTATAGGGTAATGGATGATACCTGTCCTCTGTATAGGGTGATGGATATACCTGTCCTCTGTATAGGGTGATGGATACATGTCCTCTGTATAGGGTGATGGACACATGTCCTCTGTATAGGGTAATGGATGATACCTGTCCTCTGTATAGGGTGATGGATGATACATGTCCTCTGTATAGGGTGATGGATATACATGTCCTCTGTATAGGGTGATGGATGATACATGTCCTCTGTATAGGGTGATGGATGATACATGTCCTCTGTATAGGGTGATGGATGATACACGTCCTCTGTATAGGGCGATGGACACATGTCCTCTGTATAGGGTAATGGATGATACCTGTCCTCTGTATAGGGCGATGGACACATGTCCTCTGTATAGGGTAATGGATGATACCTGTCCTCTGTATAGGGTGATGGACACAATGTACTCTTTATATACTGTTAAATACATGTCCTGAGTATAGGGTGATGAATACAAGCCCCATGTATAGGGTGAGGTTTATGTCCTATGAAAAGGGTGTTGGTGTTTCAGTGAGGTGGTGATGGGTAAGTGATGGCCGGTGGATTCTTTGTGTCTTAGTGAGGTGGTGATGGGTAAGTGATGGCCGGTGGATTCTTTGTGTTTCAGTGAGGTGGTGATGGGTAAGTGATGGCCGGTGGATTCTTGGTGTCTCACTGAGGTGGTGATGGGTAAGTGATGGCCGGTGGTTTCTTGGTGTCTCACTGAGGTGGTGATGGGTAAGTGATGGCCAGTGGATTCTTTGTGTTTCACTGAGGTGGTGATGGGTAAGTGATGGCCGGTGGATTCTTTGTGTTTCAGTGAGTTGGTGATGGGTAAGTGATGGCCGGTGGTTTCTTTGTGTTTCACTGAGGTGGTGATGGGTAAGTGATGGCCGGTGGTTTCTTTGTGTTTCAGTGAGGTGGTGATGGGTAAGTGATGGCCGGTGGTTTCTTTGTGTTTCACTGAGGTGGTGATGGGTAAGTGATGGCCGGTGGATTCTTTGTGTTTCAGTGAGGTGGTGATGGGTAAGTGATGGCCGGTGGTTTCTTTGTGTTTCACTGAGGTGGTGATGGGTAAGTGATGGCCGGTGGATTCTTTGTGTTTCAGTGAGTTGGTGATGGGTAAGTGATGGCCGGTGGATTCTTTGTGTTTCAGTGAGGTGGTGATGGGTAAGTGATGGCCGGTGGTTTCTTTGTGTTTCAGTGAGGTGGTGATGGGTAAGTGATGGCCGGTGGATTCTTTGTGTTTCAGTGAGTTGGTGATGGGTAAGTGATGGCCGGTGGATTCTTTGTGTTTCAGTGAGTTGGTGATGGGTAAGTGATGGCCGGTGGTTTCTTTGTGTTTCAGTGAGGTGGTGATGGGTAAGTGATGGCCGGTGGTTTCTTTGTGTTTCACTGAGGTGGTGATGGGTAAGTGATGGCCGGTGGATTCTTTGTGTTTCACTGAGGTGGTGATGGGTAAGTGATGGCCGGTGGATTCTTTGTGTTTCAGTGAGGTGGTGATGGGTAAGTGATGGCCGGTGGTTTCTTTGTGTTTCAGTGAGGTGGTGATGGGTAAGTGATGGCCGGTGGTTTCTTTGTGTTTCACTGAGGTGGTGATGGGTAAGTGATGGCCGGTGGTTTCTTTGTGTTTCAGTGAGTTGGTGATGGGTAAGTGATGGCCGGTGGATTCTTTGTGTTTCACTGAGGTGGTGATGGGTAAGTGATGGCCGGTGGATTCTTTGTGTTTCACTGAGGTGGTGATGGGTAAGTGATGGCCGGTGGATTCTTTGTGTTTCACTGAGGTGGTGATGGGTAAGTGATGGCCGGTGGTTTCTTTGTGTTTCAGTGAGGTGGTGATGGGTAAGTGATGGCCGGTGGTTTCTTTGTGTTTCAGTGAGTTGGTGATGGGTAAGTGATGGCCGGTGGTTTCTTTGTGTTTCAGTGAGTTGGTGATGGGTAAGTGATGGCCGGTGGATTCTTTGTGTTTCAGTGAGGTGGTGATGGGTAAGTGATGGCCGGTGGATTCTTTGTGTTTCAGTGAGTTGGTGATGGGTAAGTGATGGCCGGTGGTTTCTTTGTGTTTCAGTGAGTTGGTGATGGGTAAGTGATGGCCGGTGGATTCTTTGTGTTTCACTGAGGTGGTGATGGGTAAGTGATGGCCGGTGGTTTCTTTGTGTTTCACTGAGGTGGTGATGGGTAAGTGATGGCCGGTGGTTTCTTTGTGTTTCACTGAGGTGGTGATGGGTAAGTGATGGCCGGTGGATTCTTGGTGTCTCACTGAGGTGGTGATGGGTAAGTGATGGCCGGTGGATTCTTGGTGTCTCACTGAGGTGGTGATGGGTAAGTGATGGCCGGTGGATTCTTGGTGTCTCACTGAGGTGGTGATGGGTAAGTGATGGCCGGTGGATTCTTTGTGTTTCAGTGAGTTGGTGATGGGTAAGTGATGGCCAGTGGATTCTTTGTGTTTCAGTGAGGTGGTGATGGGTAAGTGATGGCCGGTGGATTCTTTGTGTTTCAGTGAGGTGGTGATGGGTAAGTGATGGCCGGTGGTTTCTTTGTGTTTCACTGAGGTGGTGATGGGTAAGTGATGGCCGGTGGATTCTTGGTGTCTCACTGAGGTGGTGATGGGTAAGTGATGGCCGGTGGATTCTTGGTGTCTCACTGAGGTGGTGATGGGTAAGTGATGGCCGGTGGATTCTTGGTGTCTCACTGAGGTGGTGATGGGTAAGTGATGGCCGGTGGATTCTTTGTGTTTCAGTGAGTTGGTGATGGGTAAGTGATGGCCGGTGGATTCTTGGTGTTTCAGTGAGTTGGTGATGGGTAAGTGATGGCCGGTGGATTCTTTGTGTTTCAGTGAGTTGGTGATGGGTAAGTGATGGCCGGTGGATTCTTGGTGTCTCACTGAGGTGGTGATGGGTAAGTGATGGCCGGTGGATTCTTTGTGTTTCACTGAGGTGGTGATGGGTAAGTGATGGCCGGTGGATTCTTTGTGTTTCACTGAGGTGGTGATGGGTAAGTGATGGCCGGTGGATTCTTTGTGTTTCAGTGAGGTGGTGATGGGTAAGTGATGGCCGGTGGATTCTTTGTGTTTCACTGAGGTGGTGATGGGTAAGTGATGGCCGGTGGATTCTTGGTGTCTCACTGAGGTGGTGATGGATAAGTGATGGCCGGTGGATTCTTGGTGTCTCACTGAGGTGGTGATGGGTAAGTGATGGCCGGTGGATTCTTGGTGTCTCAATGAGGTGGTGATGGGTAAGTGATGGCCGGTGGATTCTTGGTGTCTCACTGAGGTGGTGATGGATAAGTGATGGCCGGTGGATTCTTGGTGTCTCACTGAGGTGGTGATGGGTAAGTGATGGCCGGTGGATTCTTGGTGTCTCAATGAGGTGGTGATGTGTGGTTGATGCTCTTTGATGATTCTCCCCTCCGGAATCGGAATCACAGATAAAGTTGTCTGGAAGGATTTGTAGAGAAAGTCACCGGCAGGTTGTACGTTGCAGGATGTGATAACAATGGGTCCTTCTCCTCCACCTGGGCCGGACACAATAGCCTCTTTATCACCTGAAACTAAACCCACACTTTCTTCTCGCTAGAGCCAGGTTTGTGCCAGAGAGTTGGGTTACTTTATGTCCAGGGCCCGTTACAATCAGCACACACCATGTCTTGCCCCCTGCTGGGGGTGTCACTGTGTCTCTTTGTATCCTGGGGCACTTTCTGGTGGGGCAACATCTTAAAATCCTAAAACCCCTCAAAATGTTCCAGAGCGCTGGGGGCATTTATTATTGGTAATAGAACCCTAGGTGCATCGGGAGGACCTGGACCTCACAGAACCCATTTACGCACAACATATGTGTTTCAGTGTCATCTTTGTCCCCATTAGGACATCTAAAAGACGTCTCCTCCAACTGCCGGAAAGGAGATTTTACCTACAACAAAATGTAACTTTACCCACACAATAAAAAACGATTTTAGAAAAAAACTTCAGACAGAAAATCACCAGTGTCGGTAGATTTCGATTGAAAGAAGGTTGAATCGATTTAACCAAAATGGGTCAATTGGATAAAATTCTCCTTTTCTGCAAACGTCTTCCAGATTCATTATTTCAGCCGAAATCTTTCGATTCTCGACCAGGGTCTGAAGTTCCCCATTAAATGAATAACCAGGAGTAACTCTGCTCATTCGTTCTCGGGATCCTGATACAAACCCTCCTGGTTCCAGACACTGGTGGACAGCGTAGAGACGCACAACCGCCCACCCACACCCCTTATTACTGCTCTCCTCCCGTGCAATACAACGCTGTAATTTGCACAACGCACCGCGGTGTCTCCCTCACCTGTGTGAACGTTCTGCTGAACCAGGAGGTTTTGGAACAGCGTTTCAGACCGCTCTGGGGTGACCCACGTTGACCAGATCATTATGTACGGAGACGGTGATGTCCGAGGAGACCAAGGGGACACATGACGGAATTATTAACGTGACCTCCCCCTCTGTTTCAGAATAAGATCGTGGATCAGTGTGAGAAGCTGCAACTGCAAACGTCCGGGATCGAGAAGTACATGACAGACACGCTGCCGGCCAAGAGCACACGCGTGGAGGTAAGGTCCATGTTCTTCTGTAGGATGTTAACGTCCGGTATACACACCGGTGGTGACGCAGACGATCCCCCTCTGCCAGGCGCTGCGCTCACTGTTGGAACTTGACATCACAGGAACGACAAACTCCAGAACCAAAGAGACTGCCCGAAAAGCCGACTTCTTGTGATCTAGAACAGTGGTTCCCAACCGCGGTCCTCAAGTCCCCCTAACAGGACAGGTTTTAAGGCTACCTTGAGGAAACACAGACTGAATCCTGCAATCACTGAGCAGCAAATCATCTCCCCTGTGCTGTGCTTCAGATATCCTGCAAACCTGACCTGTGAGGGCGACATGAGAACCGTTGTTGGGAACCACTGATCTAGAAAAAGGTTGACTCACTCCATTCTCCAAGACCTTGACTTACCGACATTCTAGGTTTGCTGATATCTCCTCTTGACGAACATCCAAGTTATCCCGACACCCGGAGCTCTTAGTGGTTCTGGACCTTTTTCTAAAAACCACTGATCTAGAACAGGAGCATGACTGATCTAGAAGATTTCATATACAGTCAATGAAGTTTCAGATTTTACACACGTAGCGTTACTCCTGAAAGCCTGTTCCTAATCTGTGTGGATAGACTCTCCTACCTCCGATCTAGATCCTAAGTGTATGTTTGAGGTCCGGACACTCGGTAACGTTAAAGGTTCCCTCTGACTCTCCCTCTCATGTCAGGAGGGACTTGGAGCATGAGATACGTCATGTAGACATCAAACACCGAGTCATCTGAGATACACTAGAGACAGTCAATAGATCCGGTGAGGGACACTCTGTGGTTGAAGATCTGGAAAGTGAAGCTTGCTTCACCCTGGTTTCTTCTCGTTCTTAGAGCACAGCGAGTGCGGCCCGGGAGCTGGTCATCCAGAGACTGATATTCATACGGAACGTATGCGACAATGAGGAGCAGAGGCTTCTGGAAGAGGTCCACACAGAAGAGGAACGAGTCCAACAAGGAATCCTCACCCAACGCTCCCACTGGAAGGAGGCCACTGAGAAGCTGTCTGGAATCAGGACGTATCTGGTGGATATGCTGACCAAGCTGGACGACCTCAGCCTTATCGTAAGTACGGAAACACCAGAGTGTCAGGAAATGGATGGCAAGATGTTCTATGTGACACAGTAATTGCATAAGTGGCTCTAGAAGTGATTCCTGTCGATTCTAGAGCTGCTTATACGATTCTTGCAGGTTCTAGAGCCACTTATGATATTCCTGTGAGTTCTAGACCATCTTATATGATTCTTGTGGGTTCTAGAGCCACTTTATGCTATTCCTGTGGGTTCTAGAGTCACTTATACGATTATTGTGGGTTCTGGATCCAAATTATGTGGGTCTTAATTGTATCCGACCCTGGAATTGGCCTGACCGGTGCTTGTTGCTCTAGAACCCACAAGAATTGTATAAGCGACTCTAGAACCCACAGGAATAACATTTGTGGTTCTAGAACCCACCAGAACAGTATAAGTGGCTCTAGAACCCACAAGACCCGTATGAGTGGCTCTAGAACCTACATGGACAGCATAAGTGGCTCTAGAACCCATCAAAATACGTATAAGTGGCTCTAGAAGTGATTCAAATGATGCGTCAGTGGCTCTAGATGCTAACGGGCTTGTGTACGCGGATATGAAGGTGATCATTGTGGGGTCTGTGGCTCTAGAATGACTTTAATATCCAGCTCACCCGCGGCCAAAAATCCCAGTAAATAAATACCCGGCGTGTTGAAAGGTTCTTAGAGTTTGTTACTGTATAAAATCCAGGCTGTGATCCTCGCGCCGCGCGGTGGAAACCGGAGGAGACCTTTTCTTTTCTGTGGAACAGATTCGGAACTTGTGAAACTCGGGCCAGAGTTCGCCCTAAAGTGTAACGGGGTGACACGTACGAGGACCATGTATCTGTGACTCTCCAGTAGATCATTGGGGGGGCTTGAACCCACTATTAGGGTCAGTGTATACTGTAAAGTGCCAGCGTATTCCAGAGAATCACACAGCATCCCCCCTCATCATACTAAATGCAGCCAGCAACGAGGCCGACACTAACGCGCCCTGTGTTTCCCTTACAGAATTCCGAGAATGAAATGGACGAGAGGTGAGAGTACTGCGCATGCACACCACGCCCTATCTACAGGTGTAACGCGCCCCTGCCATACTTACATACACGGTCTCTGTATAAGGGAGGAGGACACACACATGGGTAGACTATTAGGCCCAGACACCCACACACCCCGAATATATGGAGGAACCCCTAAAAACACACCCCGAATATATGGAGGAACCCCTAAAAACACACCCCGAATATATGGAGGAGCCCCTAAAAAGACACCCTGAATATATGGAGGAGCCCCTAAAAACACACCCGCACACCCTGAATATATGGAGGAATCCCTAAAAACACACCCGCACACCCTGAATATATGGAGGAACCCTAAAAACACACCTGCACACCCTGAATATATGGCGGAGCCCCTAAAAACACACCCGCACACCCTGAATATATGGAGGAGACCCTAAAAACACACCCACACACCCTGAATATATGGAGGAACCCCTAAAAACACACCCACACACCCTGAATATATGGAGGAGCCCCTAAAAACACACCCGCACACCCTGAATATATGGAGGAGACCCTAAAAACACACCCGCACACCCTGAATATATGGAGGAACCCCTAAAACACACCCACACACCCTGAATATATGGAGGAGACCCTAAAAACACACCCGCCACCCCTGAATATATGGAGGAGCCCCTAAAACACACCCGCACACCCTGAATATATGGAGGAGACCCTAAAAACACACCCGCACACCCTGAATATATGGAGGAACCCCCTAAAGACACCCGCACACCCTGATATATGGAGGAACCCCTAAAAACACACCCGCACACCCTGAATATATGGAGGAACCCCTAAAAACACACCCACACACCCTGAATATATGGAGGAACCCCTAAAAACACACCAACACACTGATTATATGGAGGAGACCCTAAAAACACACCCACACACCCTGAATATATGGAGGAACCCCTAAAAAGACACCCTCAATATATGGAGGAGCCCCTAAAAACACACCCTGAATATATGGAGGAGCCCCTAAAAAGACACCCACACCCTGAATATATGGAGGAGCCCCTAAAAAGACACCCACACCCTGAATATATGGAGGATCCCCTAAAAACACACCCGCACACCCTGAATATATGGAGGATCCCCTAAAAACACACCCACACACCATGAATATATGGAGGATCCCCTAAAAACACACCCGCACACCCTGAATATATGGAGGAGCCCCTAAAAACACACCCGCACACCCTGAATATATGGAGGAGCCCCTAAAAACACACCCACACACCCTGAATATATGGAGGAACCCCTAAAAACACACCAACACACTGATTATATGGAGGACACCCTAAAAACACACCCGCACACCCTGAATATATGGAGGAGCCCCTAAAAACACACCCACACACCCTGAATATATGGAGGAACCCCTAAAAACACCCCCACACCCTAAATATATGGAGGAGCCCCTAAAAACACACCCGCACACCCTGAATATATGGAGGAACCCTTAAAAACACACCCGCACACCCTGAATATATGGAGGAACCCCTAAAAAAACACCCGCACACCCTGAATATATGGAGGAACCCCTAAAAACACACCGCACACCCTGAATATATGGAAGAACCCCTAAAAGACACCCGCACACCCTGAATATCTGGAGGAGACCCTAAAAACACACCCTGAATATATGGAGGAACCCCTAAAAACACACCCGCACACTGAATATATGGAGGAACCCCTAAAAACACACCCACACACCCTGAATATATGGAGGAACCCCTAAAACACACCCACACACCTGAATATATGGAGGAACCCCTAAAAAGACACTCACACCCTAATATATGGAGGAGCCCCTAAAAATACACCCGCACACCCTGAATATATGGAGGAACCCCTAAAAGACACCCACACCCTGAATATATGGAGGAGCCCCTAAACACACACCCCTGAATAATGGAGGAACCCCTAAAAACACACCCGCACACCCTGAATATATGGAGGAACCCCAAAAAACACACCCGCACACCCTGAATATATGGAGAGCCCCTAAACACACACCCTGAATATATGGAGGAACCCTAAAAACACACCCACACACCCTGAATATATGGAGGAACCCCTAAAAACACACCCGCACACCCTGAATATATGGAGGAGCCCCTAAAAACACACCGCACACCCTGAATATATGGAGGAACCCCTAAAAATAAACCCACACACCCTGAATATATGGAGGAAGCCCCTAAAAAACACACCCTGATATATGGAGGGGCCCTAAAAACACACCCGCACACCCGAAATATATGGAGGAACCCCAAAAAAGACACCCACACACCCTGAATATATGGAGAACCCCTAAAAAGACACCGCACACCCTGAATATATGGAGGAACCCCTAAAAAGACACTCACACACCCTGAATATATGGAGGGGCCCCTAAAAAACACCCACACCCTGAATATATGGAGGATCCCCTAAAAACACACCGCACACCCTGAATATATGGAGAACCCCTAAAAAGACACTCCACACCCTGAATATATGGAGGAGCCCCTAAAAAAACACCACCCACACCCTGAATATATGGAGAACCCCTAAAAACACACCCACACCCTGAATATATGGAGGAGCCCCTAAAAAACACCCACACACCCTGAATATATGGAGGAACCCTAAAAAGACACCCACACACCCTGAATATATGGAGGAACCCCTAAAAAACACACCCCACACCCTGAATATATGGAGGAGCCCCTAAAAAGACACCCACACACCCTGAATATATGGAGAACCCCTAAAAAGACACCCACACACCCTGAATATATGGAGGAACCCCTAAAAAACACACCCACACCCTGAATATATGGAGGAGCCCCTAAAAAGACACCCACACACCCTGAATATATGGAGGAACCCCTAAAAACACACCCGCACACCCTGAATATATGGAGGAAGCCCCTAAAAAACACACCCGCACACCCTGAATATATGGAGGAACCCTAAAAAACACACCCGCACACCCTGAATATATGGAGGAACCCCTAAAAAGACACCCACACCCTGAATATATGGAGGAGCCCCTAAAAAGACACCCACACCCTGAATATATGGAGGAGCCCCTAAAAACACACCCGCACACCCTGAATATATGGAGGAACCCCTAAAAACACACCCGCACACCCTGAATATATGGAGGAACCCCTAAAAAGACACTCACACCCTGAATATATGGAGGAACCCCTAAACATACCCTGACTATATGGAGGAGCCCCTAAAAAGACACCCGCACACCCTGAATATATGGAGGAACCCCTAAAAACACACCCGCACACCCTGAATATATGGAGGAGCCCCTAAAAACACACCCACACACCCTGAATATATGGAGGAACCCCTAAAACCACACCCGCACACCCTGAATATATGGAGGAGCCCCTAAAAACACACCCTGAATATATGGAGGAACCCCTAAAAACACACCCGCACACCCTGAATATATGGAGGAACCCCTAAAAACACACCCGCACACCCTGAATATATGGAGGAACCCCTAAAAAGACACCCGCACACCCTGAATATATGGAGGAACCCTAAAAACACACCCGCCACACCCTGAATATATGGAGGAACCCCTAAAAACACACCCACACACCCTGAATATATGGAAGAATCCCTAAAAAGACACCCGCACACCCTGAATATATGGAAGAACCCCTAAAAGACACCCGCACACCCTGAATATATGGAGGAACCCCTAAAAACACACCCGCACACCCTGAATATATGGAAGAACCCCTAAAAGACACCCGCACACCCTGAATATATGGAGGAACCCCTAAAAACACCCCCCACACCCTAAATATATGGAGGAGCCCCTAAAAACACACCCGCACACCCTGAATATATGGAGGAACCCCTAAAAACACACCCGCACACCCTGAATATATGGAGGAACCCCTAAAAACACACCCGCACACCCTGAATATATGGAAGAACCCCTAAAAGACACCCGCACACCCTGAATATATGGAGGAGACCCTAAAAATACACCCACACACCCTGAATATATGGAGGAACCCCTAAAAGACACCCGCACACCCTGAATATATGGAGGAGCCCCTAAAAACACACCCTGAATATATGGAGGGGCCCCTAAAAACACACCCGCACACCCTAAATATATGGAGGAACCCCTAAAAACACACCCACACACCCTGAATATATGAAGGAACACCTAAAAAGACACCCCCACACCCTGAATATATGGAGGAACCCCTAAAAAGACACCCTGAATATATGGAGGGGCCCCTAAAAACACACCCGCACACCCGGAATATATGGCGGAACCCCTAAAAGACACCCGCACACCCTGAATATATGGAGGAGCCCCTAAAAACACACCCACACACCCTGAATATATGGAGGAACCCCTAAAAACACACCCACACACCCTGAATATATGGAGGAACCCCTAAAAACACACCCACACACCCTGAATATATGGAGGAACCCCTAAAAAGACACCCACACCCTGAATATATGGAGGAACCCCTAAAAAGACACCCCACCACCCTGAATATATGGAGGAGCCCCTAAAAAGACACCCACACCCTGAATATATGGAGGAACCCCTAAAAACACACCCGCACACCCTGAATATATGGAGGAGCCCCTAAAAAACACACCCGCACACCCTGAATATATGGAAGAACCCCTAAAAGACACCACGCACACCCTGAATATATGGAGGAGACCCTAAAAATACACCCACACACCCTGAATATATGGAGGAACCCCTAAAAGACACCCGCACACCCTGAATATATGGAGGAGCCCCTAAAAAGACACCCACACCCTGAATATATGGAGGAGCCCCTAAAAAGACACCCACACCCTGAATATATGGAGGAGCCCCTAAAAACACACCCGCACACCCTGAATATATGGAGGAACCCCTAAAAAACACACCCGCACACCCAAATATATGGAGGAACCCCTAAAAACACACCCGCACACCCTGAATATATGGAGGAACCCCTAAAAACACACCCGCACACCCTGAATATATGGAAGAACCCCTAAAAGACACCCGCACACCCTGAATATATGGAGGAGACCCTAAAAATACACCCACACACCCTGAATATATGGAGGAACCCCTAAAAACACACCCTGAATATATGGAGGGGCCCCTAAAAACACACCCGCACACCCTAAATATATGGAGGAACCCCTAAAAACACACCCACACACCCTGAATATATGAAGGAACACCTAAAAAGACACCCCCACACCCTGAATATATGGAGGAACCCCTAAAAAGACACCCTGAATATATGGAGGGGCCCCTAAAAACACACCCGCACACCCGGAATATATGGCGGAACCCCTAAAAGACACCCGCACACCCTGAATATATGGAGGAATCCCTAAAAAGACACCCACACACCCTGAATATATGGAGGAACCCCTAAAAACACACCCACACACCCTGAATATATGGAGGAACCCCTAAAAACACACCCACACACCCTGAATATATGGAGGAACCCCTAAAAAGACACCCACACCCTGAATATATGGAGGAGCCCCTAAAAAGACACCCACACCCTGAATATATGGAGGAGCCCCTAAAAAGACACCCACACCCTGAATATATGGAGGAGCCCCTAAAAACACACCCGCACACCCTGAATATATGGAGGAACCCCTAAAAACACACCCGCACACCCTGAATATATGGAAGAACCCCTAAAAACACACCCGCACACCCTGAATATATGGAGGAGACCCTAAAAATACACCCACACACCCTGAATATATGGAGGAACCCCTAAAAGACACCCGCACACCCTGAATATATGGAGGAGCCCCTAAAAAGACACCCACACCCTGAATATATGGAGGAGCCCCTAAAAACACACCCGCACACCCTGAATATATGGAGGAACCCCTAAAAACACACCCGCACACCCTAAATATATGGAAACCCCTAAAAACACACCCGCACACCCTGAATATATGGAGGAACCCCTAAAAACACACCCGCACACACCTGAATATATGGAAAACCCCTAAAAGACACCCGCACACCCTGAATATATGGAGGAGACCCCTAAAAATACACCCACACACCCTGAATATATGGAGGAACCCCTAAAACACACACCTGAATATATGGAGGGGCCCCTAAAAACACACCCGCACACCCTAAATATATGGAGGAACCCCTAAAAACACACCCACACACCCTGAATATATGAAGGAACACCTAAAAAGACACCCCCACCCCCTGAATATATGGAGGACCCCCTAAAAAGACACCCTCACACCCTGAATATATGGAGGAACCCCTAAAAACACACCCGCACACCCTGACTATATGGAGGAACCCCTAAAAGACACCCGCACACCCTGAATATATGGAGGAACCCCTAAAAACACACCCGCACACCCTGAATATATGGAGGAACCCCTAAACATACCCTGAATATATGGAGGAGCCCCTAAAAAGACACCCGCACACCCTGAATATATGGAGGAACCCCTAAAAGACACCCACACACCCTGAATATATGGAGGAACCCCTAAAAGACACCCTGAATATATGGAGGAACCCTAAAAACACACCCTGAATATATGGAGGAGCCCCTAAAAACACACCCGCAAACCCTGAATATATGGAGGAGCCCCTAAAAACACACCCGCACACCCTGAATATATGGAGGAACCCCTAAAAACACACCCACACACCCTGAATATATGGAGGAACCCCTAAAAAGACACCCGCACACCCTGAATATATGGAGGAACCCCTAAAAAGACACCCACACACCCTGAATATATGGAGGAACCCCTAAAAACACACCCACACACCCTGAATATATGGAGGAACCCCTAAAAACACACCCGCACACCCTGAATATATGGAGGAGACCCTAAAAGACACCCGCACACCCTTAATATATGGAGGAACCCCTAAAAGACACCCACACACCCTGACTATATGGAGGAACCCCTAAAAGACACCCACACACCCTGAATATATGGAGGAACCCTAAAAACACACCTGCACACCCTGAATATATGGAGGAGCCCCTAAAAACACACCCGCACACCCTGAATATATGGAGGAACCCCTAAAAACACACCCTGAATATATGGAGGAACCCCTAAAAACACACCCTCACACCCTGAATATATGGAGGAACCCCTAAAAAGACACCCGCACACCCTGAATATATGGAGGAACCCCAAAAGACACACCCACACACCCTGAATATATGGAGGAACCCCTAAAAACACACCCGCACACCCTGAATATATGGAGGACCCCTAAAAAACACCACCCTCACACCCTGAATATATGGAGGAACCCCTAAAAAAGACACCCGCACACCCTGAATATATGGAGGACCCCTAAAAAGACACCCACACACCCTGAATATATGGAGGAACCCCTAAAAAACACACCCGCACACCCTGAATATATGGAGGAACCCTAAAAACACACCCGCACACCCTGAATATATGGAGGGCCCCTAAAAAACACACCCGCACACCCTGAATATATGGAGGATCCCCTAAAAGACACCCTCACACCCTGAATATATGGAGGAATCCCTAAAAAGACACCCGCACACCCTGAATATATAGAGGAACTCCTAAAAAGACACCCACACACCCTGAATATATGGAGGAGCCCCTAAAAACACACCCGCACACCCTGAATATATGGAGGAGCCCCTAAAAGACACCCGCACACCCTGAATATATGGAGGAGCCCCTAAAAACACACCCGCACACCCTGAATATATGGAGGAACCCCTAAAAACACACCCTGAATATATGGAGGATCCCCTAAAAAGACACCCTCACACCCTGAATATATGGAGGAGCCCCTAAAAACACACCCGCACACCCTGAATATATGGAGGAGCCCCTAAAAAGACACCCACACCCTGAATATATGGAGGAGCCCCTAAAAAGACACCCACACCCTGAATATATGGAGGATCCCCTAAAAAGACACCCTCACACCCTGAATATATGGAGGATCCCCTAAAAACACACCCGCACACCCTGAATATATGGAGGAGCCCCTAAAAAGACACCCACACACCCTGAATATATGGAGGAACCCTAAAAACACACCCGCACACCCTGAATATATGGAGGAACCCCTAAAAAGACACCCGCACACCCTGAATATATGGAGGAACCCCTATAAACACACCCTGAATATATGGAGGAGCCCCTAAAAAGACACCCGCACACCCTTAATATATGGAGGAACCCCTAAAAGACACCCACACACCCTGAATATATGGAGGAACCCCTAAAAGACACCCACACACCCTGAATATATGGAGGAACCCTAAAAACACACCCGCACACCCTGAATATATGGAGGAGCCCCTAAAAACACACCCGCAAACCCTGAATATATGGAGGAGCCCCTAAAAACACACCCGCCACACCCTGAATATATGGAGGAACCCCTAAAAACACACCCGCACACCCTGATATATGGAGGAACCCCTAAAAACACACCCTCACACCCTGAATATATGAGGAACCCATAAAAGACACCCCACACCCTGAATATATGGAGAACCCCTAAAAAAGACACCCACACCCTGAATATATGGAGGAACCCCTAAAAACACACCCGCACACCCTGAATATATGGAGGAACCCCTAAAAAAACACACCCGCACACCTGAATATATGGAGATCCCCTAAAAAGACACCCTCACACCCTGAATATATGGAGGAATCCCTAAAAAGACACCCTACACACCCTGAATATATAGAGGAACTCCTAAAAAGAACACCCCACACCCTGAATATATGAGAAGCCCCTAAAAACACACCGCACACCCTGAATATATGGAGGGGCCCCTAAAAGACACCCGCACACCCTGAATATATGGGGGAGCCCCTAAAAACACACCCGCACACCCTGAATATATGGAGGAACCCCTAAAAACACACCCTGAATATATGGAGGATCCCCTAAAAAGACACCCGCACACCCTGAATATATGGAGGAGCCCCTAAAAACACACCCGCACACCCTGAATATATGGAGGAACCCCTAAAAACACACCCTGAATATATGGAGGATCCCCTAAAAAAGACACCCGCACACCCTGAATATATGGAGGATCCCTAAAAAGACACCCGCACACCCTGAATATATAGGAGCCCCTAAAACACACCCACACACCCTGAATATATGGAGGAATCCCTAAAAACACACCCGCACACCCTGAATATATGGCGGAGCCCCTAAAAACACACCCGCACACCCTGAATATATGGAGGAACCCCTAAAAACACACCCGCACACCCTGAATATATGGAGGAGCTCCTAAAAAGACACCCACACACCCTGAATATATGGAGGAACCCCTAAAAACACACCCACACACCCTGAATATATGGAGGAGCCCCTAAAAACACACCCGCACACCCTGAATATATGGAGGAGCTCCTAAAAAGACACCCACACACCCTGAATATATGGAGGAACCCCTAAAAACACACCCACACACCTGAATATATGGAGGAACCCCTAAAAACACACCCACACACCCTGAATATATGGAGGAGCCCCTAAAAAACACACCCGCACACCCTGAATATATGGAGGACCCCTAAAAACACACCCGCACACCCTGAATATATGGAGGAGCCCCTAAAACACACCCCGCACACCCTGAATATATGGAGGAACCCCTAAAAACACACCCGCACCACCCTGAATATATGGAGGAACCCCTAAAAACACACCCCTGCACACCCTGAATATATGGAGGAAACCCATAAAAGACACCCGCACACCCTGAATATATGGAGGAACCCCTAAAAAGACACCCACACACCCTGAATATATGGAGGAACCCCTAAAACACACCCGCACACCCTGAATATACTGGAGGAACCCCTAAAACACACCCCACACCCTGAATAATGGAGGATCCCCTAAAAAGACACCCTCACACCCTGAATATATGGAGGAATCCCTAAAAAGACACCCTCACACCCTGAATATATAGAGGAACTCCTAAAAAGACACCCGCACACCCTGAATATATGGAGAAGCCCCTAAAAACACACCCGCACACCCTGAATATATGGAGGAGCCCCTAAAAGACACCCGCACACCCTGAATATATGGGGAGCCTAAAAAACACACCCGCACACCCTGAATATATGGAGAAACCCCTAAAAACACACCCTGAATATATGGAGGATCCCCTAAAAAGACCACCCGCACACCCTGAATATATGGAGGAGCCCCTAAAAACACACCCGCCACCCCTGAATATATGGAGGAACCCCTAAAAACACACCCGTGAATAATGGAGGATCCCCTAAAAAGACACCCGCACACCCTGAAATATGGAGGATCCCCTAAAAGACACCCGCACACCCTGAATATATGGAGGAGCCCCTAAAAACACACCCACACACCCTGAATATATGGAGATCCCTAAAAACACACCCGCACACCCTGAATATATGGCGGAGCCCCTAAAAACACACCCGCACACCCTGAATATATGGAGAAACCCCTAAAAAACAACAACCCGCACACCCTGAATTTATATGGAGGAGCTCCTAAAAAGACACCCACACACCCTGAATATATGGAGGAACCCCTAAAAACACACCCACACACCCTGAATATATGGAGGAGCCCCTAAAAACACACCCGCACACCCTGAATATATGGAGGAGCTCCTAAAAAGACACCCACACACCCTGAATATATGGAGGAACCCCTAAAAACACACCAAAAGGCACACACCCTGAATATAATGGAGGAACCCTTAAAAACACACCCACACACCCTGAATATATGAGGAACCCCTAAAAACACACCGACCCCTGAATATATGGAGGAGCCCCTAAAAAACACACCCGCACACCCTGAATATATGGAGGAACCCTTAAAAACACCCCGCACACCCTGAATATATGGAGGAGCCCCTAAAAACACACCCGCACACCCTGAATATATGGAGGAGCCCCTAAAAACACACCCGCACACCCTGAATATATGGAGGAACCCCTAAAACACACCCGCACACCCTGAATATAAAAGAAATGGCATTTTAAAGAGTAAATGCCCCCCTCCAATGTGCTGCCCTTGGCGCATGCCTAGTTGGTCTATGTGAGGTTGCACCCCTGCGTGCGCCTGTCCTGTTTCCTCCCGTCACGCTGTGCTTTCTCTTTCAGGACGGAGGCGGCGGACGGGATCCTGGAACCTCAGGAGTCTGAGAAGTTAACGTTTAACCCGGGCTGCGTGCAGAGTCCATTACTGAACAGATTATGGTCTTCCACTGTACTCTGCTCCAGTACAGGTCAGTACCAGGCTGTGCGGCCGCCGCCGGCTCTGGGGTGACGAGTGTGACTATTACCCAGGCCCAGCGTAACGCGGACTCCCGCCCTGTGCGTGACAGGGGTGCCGTGAGGTCCCTAATCAGCGTATAACCTCTGACATTAGCGGGGGATCGGGTTTATATCAGTGGATTTAAAGGAACGCACCAGGCGGGAGGAAGCATTAACCCCCGCTAAATAATCAGTGCTGATGAGGGCTGTGGCGCAGTATGCACAGACACCAGCCCTGATGAACCAAAACCTATGGGGTGATTTGTTATGGGGGCGTAGGGGTCCGGCAAACCTTTCTTTGTCGTCAGACAAGGTCTTTATGGTTTGGGATCATTTTCACACGTCCCATTCGCTAATGTCCCCCCCCCCGCACTCAGGACACTAACTCCCGACTCTCATCCCTTGCAGTGTGCGAAGAGCTGACGCTCGATGAGAGGACCCTCAGCCCCCTGCTGGCTGTATCCGATGGCAACGTCCTGTCATTCTTTCACAAGAAGGCCAAGAACTACGCGGACGAGCCGGAGCGCTTCAATCACTGGCCCAACTGCCTGGCCACCGCTTCGTTCCAGAGCGGAGTCCACGCGTGGAAGGTCAACGTGGAGAAGAGTGGCGCCTACAAGCTGGGGGTGGCGTACAGCTCCGTGGCGCGCAAGGGAGATGGGAAGGATGCCAGGCTGGGGTACAACGAGGCGTCCTGGGTATTCTCCCGCTATGACAAGGACTTCAGCTTCTCGCACGACGCGCACCATCAGCCGGTGGAACTGATCAGAAGCCCCACGCACATCGGCGTGCTGGTGGACTGCGACGGGGGCGAACTCATCTTCTTCGACCCTGACTCTTGCTTCATCCTTTTCTCCCACCGGACCAAGTTCAGCGCCCCGGTTTATCCGGCATTCGCCGTGGCCGACCAGAGTATTATCCTCGTGAAGTGAACGAGACAGAGAGAATTCACAATCTGCAGCTTTTAATGCATACGTACAGACGGGGGCGTATCGAGCGCTTGTGGGGCGTCCATGGATTGGGGGTCCATATAGTGGGGGTCCATATAGTGGGCGTCTGCCGCACTCAGCCGTCTGGCGCTTCGATGATGTGAATAGGTCAAAACGGACGGGACGGACACACGATCTCCCATTTGGGCCCTGAGAATAAACAGTATATAGGATACAACCCACACTGCGCCCACAATCCACCGCCTGGGGAGAGAGTTTTAGGGGCGACCATCCTGTCCACGAGGTGGGGGGGGATCATGTAAACACGTGTTGAGTTGGAAAAGAATACAGTTCTAGATTCTGCAGAGGGAAAGTAACGAGAGACATCACTCTAGAACGGGACACCGAATCAGTAAACCCCATTTAACCCTTTGGAGTTAGGGCTGTTTATCATTTGTGACACAGCCTGTGTTCCTTTTGGGGAGACCCCCCCCCCTCGAGGATACAGATGGAGTGTTTTGGGATATCGAGTGTCTTCGTTATTACGGATCGTATCCAGAGAAAGCGTCGAACCTGCAACACCTTAATCCAGGGCTCTGCAACCTCAGCTTCCTGAAACTACATCTCCCAAGATGCTCAGCAAATCTAATGAATGGCTCCGCATCATGGGAGATGGAGTTTCAAGACATCTGGAGGGCCAGGCTTGCCGACTCCTGCTTTAAGGGTTAACCATGAAATCAGAAGACCTGGGATAGATACAGCAGTGATGGGTCACGGGATGTTTAGGACTACACCTCCCATGATGCTCCAGCAGGCTCACACTGAGCGTCATGGGACATTAGTAAAATGAGATGGATTGCCGCGTGCGCCTCCTCGATGTTTATACACGTCACATCTGCAGCGTCTGCAAATAAATTATTCCCAATACTGAAATCCTGCGCGTTACCATCAATGATAAAGACCCAGAAACGGCGCCGCGGGCTCTAGATCGCACTCGCAAAGGGATCAGATAGTCATTGGCATGTTTCTAGGTCTCTCTTGCTGAGTCTGTAAAGCAGGGCTGTCAAACCCCGTTCCCCCAGATGTATCTGAACTACAACTCCCATGATTCCCCAGCCATCTATTGCATTCAAAGAATTCTGGGAATTGTAGGCATCAACATCTGGGGAGGGGTGCTGTGAGTTTGACAGCCCTGCTTTAAAGTATTTACGCTTTAGCTCCTGCTTTACTGGGAATATCATGGTTCTAGAGATTCTATTATCACAGTTCTAGGCCCCCCCCTTATACTGTGTAAGTAATGACGCCCCATAATCCCTTACACTGGAAATGGCACAATCCTAAACACCAGTAGCAGCGCAATTCTGAGTCTTCCCTACTGGGAAAAAGATAGTTCTAGATCCCTCAATATTGGGAAAATGCAGTTCCCTTTATCCAGTAAATCACAGTCTAGAATACATCACAACAGGGATAGTACTGCTCTAGGTGACTCTTAATACTGGGGATAATAACGTTCTAGATAACCCTTGTATTGGGAATAGTATTGTTTGAAATTACCGTTCTAGTGGGGATAGTACAGTTCTAGATTAACCTCACATGGGGATATTACCGTTACTCTAATACTGGGGCGGAACCGTTCTCGATCACATTAGATTGGGGATAGTATCTTTCTAGATCACCCTTATATTGGGGATGGAACCCGTTTTAGATCATCATACTAGGGGTTGTACCGTTCTAGGTTAACCCTATACTGAGTGTAGTACTTTTCTAGATTACCCTAACTCTGGGGAAGTATGGTTCTAGATTATACTGGGGAAGCATGGACCTAGGTCTGTCTTATTTTGCCAATAATGCTGGTCTAAATTCCACATAAACCATTTCCTGATCCTACTTGAACCGGGCATGGCACAGTTCTAGGTATCCCTTACACTGGAATGTAAAGGTTCTAGGTCTCTCATATCATAAGGAGAAAAGGAAAGCTCTTCTCTGTATAACTAACCAAAAGCTGCGAGTGTGATTCTAGTAAAGTGGTTCCAGGTTCTCCAGGATACAGGAGGGGAAATGTTCCAGCTCGTTCATGGTAAGGAGCCATTGTGCTGGTGAATAGACCTAGAACGTGGTCCCTGGGTGATGTGAGTCCAGATTATTTGGGGGAGTTTTTGAGGCGTGAGATGAGCTGGTCTGGGGATCTGATTAAATGTTTGCTGGGAATGTCCTGCTCCTCTGGTCGGGTTCCCCGTCCTGTCCAGATCAGGTAGCTCTGCATGCCGACGTCGCGGGCAGCTCTGTAATCGTTCACGTAATCGTCCCCTACGTGCGCGGCTTCGCTCGGCTCCACCTTGGCCAGACTCAGGGCTTTGTGGAAGATCCCCGGGTGTGGCTTGGCAATGCCGGCACTCTCTGACGTCACTACAAACTCGAAATGCCCGTGCAGGTCACAGCACCTTAGGACCTCGTCCAGCCTGCGGTCAAAGTTGGAGATCACGGCCATCCTGAGCCCCAGGCTCCTGCAGCCGGCCAGAGCTTCCCGGGCCCCCGGCAACACTTCCCAGTTACTGGCGGTGGAGAAGTCTCGGTAAAGGTTTTCCGCCATTGGCAGAATGGACTGATCGTCCGCGACTCCGGAGAGACGAAAGCTCTGCGATACGACGTCCAACCACCACTGGCGGGAGCTCAGACCCTGCGTCAGCCCGTAGTTGGGGAAGAGGTGGGAGTGCGTTCTGTAAGCCTGCCGGAACGAGGCCTCCAGGGCAGCCGGGTCCACGCGCAGGCCTCTCTTCATAGCCTCGGCGTGATACTGCTGCCCGACCGGCAAACGCGTGCGCAACAACGTGTCCTTCACGTCCCAAGTCAGAAACTTTAACTTCATCTCTGCACGGATTCCAGCCCTGAAACACGAGGGAAAGAGGACGTTTACCAAGGGAAGGGTTAATGGGGCATTATAGCGCCAGAAAACAGACGCGCTGCAGCGCACGGACTCCTCGCCGGGAAAACACAGGACGTAAGCCTTTTATGGATCATAGGAGTTGTAGTTCAGGTGGGGATCTGACCCGTCGCAGAAAGCTCGTTCTGGCCATTTCTGCACTTTCCTTAAATCCGTTTTTTGGCCTAAAACAAGCGTTTTCCCATTGACAGTCACAGCACTCCATAAAACATGGTGTGAGCGGCGTCAGTAACACCGTACCCGCGCCTTGTGTAATGGTTACATAATATCAGGCTGTCGCTGGGAGTCGGGGCGGCTGCTCGCTGAACCTCCCTGTGATTACAATACGTGTCAGGTTAATGATCGTCACGCAGGATGAGCAGGCGAAACCGGTCCAACCGGACTGAGCTGTCTGGGAGAAGCTCCCGGAAGGACACAGACAGATTATAACCCGGAGCTCCGAAACGCGGCAAAACTAGAGTGAAAAGACACAGAATCAGGGAAATGTGAAAAATAATAACAGCGATTTCACAGCGGACAAACGTGATGACACGGAATGATGTAAAGAGAGGACAGGAGGAGGAGGGACATGATGTGACCTTTCTTCCTGTATAGCATACATACCGAGTGTCCCTATTTAACATGTCCAGTCCTTAAACCAGGCTCAAACTCCTCTACCCTAGATTTTAGGGGTTCCTCCATATATTTTTGGGGTGTGCAGGTGTATTTTTAGGGGTTCCTCCGTATATTCAGGGTGTGTTTTTAGGGGGGCTCCTCCATATATTCAGGGTGTTGCGGGTGTGTTTTTAGGGGGGCTCCTCCATATATTCAGGGTGTGCGGGTGTCTTTTTAGGGGCTCCTCCATATATTCAGGGTGTTTTTAGGGGCTCCTCCATATATTCAGGGTGTGCGGGTGTCTTTTTAGGGGTTCCTCCATATATTCAGGGTGTGCGGGTGTATTTTTAGGGGCTCCTCCATATATTCAGGGTGTGTGGGTGTCTTTTTTAGGGGCTCCTCCATATATTCAGGGTGTGTGGGTGTGTTTTTAGGGGCTCCTCCATATATTCAGGGTCTCGAAACGCTAGGGATCCTCTAACATTTGAGACGGATGAAAAGTGGATATGACTAATATTTATGATAATTAAGAGAATTTTCTGCTTTTCTGGAGGAAAGAAAACTATATTCTATAAAATCCCAGTAACTGTCAGCGTTCTGAGTTCTTGCACCGCTCCCTGTAATGAAGGTAAATAAAGTCACTGGATTTGGCCGGGGGAATTGTTTGATTAAGATTTAGGAATCTATAAGTGAACGCTCGTTAGTGCGGAGACCCGCACACCCCGACTGTATTGGATGAGCCCCTAAAAAGACACCCTGAATATATGGAGGAACCCCTAAAAACACACCTTGAATATATGGAGGAACCCCTAAAAACACACCTTGAATATATGGAGGAACCCCTAAAAACACACCTTGAATATGTGGAGGAACCCCATAAAACACACCCGCACACCCTGAATATATGGAGGAACCCCTAAAAACACACCCGCACACCCTGAATATATGGAGGAACCCCTAAAAACACACCCGCACACCCTGAATATATGGAGGAACCCCTACACACCCGCACACCCTGAATATATGGAGGAACCCATAAAAAGACACCCACACCCTGAATATATGGAGGAGCCCCTAAACACACCCGCACACCCTGAATATATGGAGGAGCCCCTAAACACACCTGCACACCCTGAATATATGGAGGAGCCCCTAAACACACCCGCACACCCTGAATATATGGAGGAACCCCGAAACACACCCGCACACCCTGAATATATGGAGGAGCCCCTAAAAATACACCCGCACACCCTGAATATATGGAGGAGCCCCTAAAAACACACCCTGAATATATAGAGGAGCCCCTAAAAACACACCCGCACACCCTGAATATATGGAGGAGCCCCTAAACACACCCACACACCCTGAATATATGGAGGAGCCCCTAAAAACACACCCTGAATATATGGAGGAGCCCCTAAACACACCCACACACCCTGAATATATGGAGGAGCCCCTAAACACACCCACACACCCTGAATATATGGAGGAACCCCTAAAAACACACCCACACACCCTGAATATATGGAGGAACCCCTAAAAACACACCCACACACCCTGAATATATGGAGGAGCCCCTAAAAACACACCCACACACCCTGAATATATGGAGGAGCCCCTAAACACACCCACACACCCTGAATATATGGAGGAACCCCTAAAACACACCCACACACCCTGAATATATGGAGGAACCCCTAAAAACACACCCACACACCCTGAATATATGGAGGAGCCCCTAAAAATACACCCACACACCCTGAATATATGGAGGAGCCCCTAAAAATACACCCACACACCCTGAATATATGGAGGAGCCCCTAAAAACACACCCACACACCCTGAATATATGGAGGAACCCCTAAAAAGACACCCACACACCCTGAATATATGGAGGAACCCCTAAAAACACACCCACACACCCTGAATATATGGAGGAACCCCTAAAAAGACACCCGAACACCCTGAATATATGGAGGAGCCCCTAAACACACCCACACACCCTGAATATATGGAGGAACCCCTAAAAACATACCCACACACCCTGAATATATGGAGGAGCCCCTAAAAAAACACCCACACACCCTGAATATATGGAGGAGCCCCTAAAAATACACCCGCACACCCTGAATATATGGAGGAACCCCTAAAAATACACCCGCACACCCTGAATATATGGAGGAACCCCTAAAAACACACCCTGAATATATGGAGGATCCCCTAAAAACACACCCACACACCCTGAATATATGGAGGAACCCCTAAAAACACACCCACACACCCTGAATATATGGAGGAACCCCTAAAAAGACACCCACACACCCTGAATATATGGAGGAACCCCTAAAAACACACCCACACACCCTGAATATATGGAAGAACCCCTAAAAAGACACCTGAACACCCTGAATATATGGAGGAGCCCCTAAACACACCCACACACCCTGAATATATGGAGGAACCCCTAAAAACACACCCACACACCCTGAATATATGGAGGAGCCCCTAAAAAGACACCCACACACCCTGAATATATGGAGGAACCCCTAAAAAGACACCCGAACACCCTGAATATATGGAGGAGCCCCTAAACACACCCACACACCCTGAATATATGGAGGAACCCCTAAAAACACACCCACACACCCTGAATATATGGAGGAGCCCCTAAAAAAACACCCACACACCCTGAATATATGGGGGAACCCCTAAAAAGACACCCGCACACCCTGAATATATGGAGGAACCCCTAAAAAGACACCCGCACACCCTGAATATACGGAGGAGCCCCTAAAAAGACACCCACACACCCTGAATATATGGAGGAGCCCCTAACAATCTCCAGAGACAGAAGATTTAAGCTCTTCCCAACAAACCCTCCTGAATGTAGACAGTTGGGAGGTTTGCCCATGGTATGGGGGGGGGGGTAGTATTTCCTGGCAGGACCTGAGTGAGCCCCTCCTGTGCCCTTGGTGTTTCAGCCCCCGCACATGTTCTCACAGAGACAGAGCAGAGTCCTTCACATTTGCCCTTCCCCCGCCCCGCACTTACACTCATGGAACGCACGGCCCGGCTGAGTCCCTCATACAAATAGCTCCCCGCGCGGGGAAACTAGAGCAGCGACCGGAAGTTCCGCTCTGTGTGCCTGACTGAAACGCTGCCCCCTGCTGCCTGCTCTGCAAACAGCTCCCCGAGGCCCTAAACCTGGGTGTACATAGTGTGTCCCCTGGCACAGGGGGGGGGGTGTCTCCCCAGCCACAGGGGGGTGTGTGTCTCCCCAGCCACAGGGGGGTGTGTGTCTCCCCAGCCACAGGGGGGTGTGTGTCTCCCCAGCCACAGGGGGGTGTGTGTCTCCCCAGCCACAGGGGGGTGTGTGTCTCCCCAGCCACAGGGGGGTGTGTGTCTCCCCTGGCACAGGGGGGGGGGGGTGTCTCCCCTGGCACAGGGGGGGGGGTGTCTCCCCTGGCACAGGGGGGGGGGTGTCTCCCCTGGCACAGGGGGGGGGGGTGTCTCCCCTGGCACAGGGGGGGGGTGTGTCCCCAGGCACAGGGGTGTGTGTCTGTGTTAGCCCAATGTCCACCCCGCATAACCCCCTAACATTATATAACTTTGCCCCGCCCAACCCTGTGACAACATTATTACTTATAAATTACTCCCCCCCCCCCCCAACATCACATATATAAACGAATAATATCCCGGGCCTGATCGCCGCTTGCGTCTCTATAGGGCCACATAAAGACACACGGGGTGCGGTATCGATACGTGTGGCTCAGTTATTAGCGCCACGCTCACCGCTCCTCTCATCGCCGTGCATGACACCGTGTGGATCCTTTCGCTCTATACGGGGTTCACAAAGCAGCGGAAAGAAGGGATTTCACTAAAAATTGTCTTTTTTGGATTGAGAAATCTTTCCAAAACCCCTTCATACGAACCCGAGATCCCCCCGTGAAAGACGCCGCGCAAAACCACTCATATTTATGACGTCTGCACATGGGAAATGCAACCAGGAAGCAGATCAGCCAATCAGGAGCAGCGCCCTGCAGAGGATTAAGGCATTATTGAGCACCAAGCAACAGTTCCATCCCTGGGGTGCGATAAATGGAGCTGGATAGCAGCCGCACCGCCGGCACAATTACCCAGACGCTCACAGGTTCTGTTTGCAGAGTCCCTCTAATAAAGGATCTGTAATGACTAGACCTCTGAACTACAACTCCCATGATCCTTTACCAAGCTGGGCAAAGGAAAGCATCATTGCAAGGTTGGGCTCTGCCTTCCTGAAGCCCTGTACTAATTTATTTTTATGATATAAAGTCCAGATTAACGTGAGATTAAATCATCTCGTGTAACTCGCCCCCGAGAATAAAAAGGGAGGCTCCCCTGAAGCGTGACACTCTCGGCTTTACGCCGGTGTTTGGGCGGACGCTCAAGTTACTCACAGGAAAGGTTTTAGAGACTTATCCTCCGGCTGCGTGCACGCCCGGGGCGAGCCAGACCTTCCACAGGGCTCTCCTCGGCGTAGGAGATTACAATCTACAAACCTGCACAGGCCACACACATTTCAGTGATGCGGATGCATGTAGGTATAATAATGGCCTGTACACACGGCTCCTCTGACGCCTGATCACAGCGATAACAGCATTTTAACTGAAAAATAGATGCATTTTAGAAAATCTGAAAATTTATGTGATGCCACCATTGATCTAGTCTGTAGATGCCGCAGGGGCTTCCAGGGACTGAACTCCAACTCCCACCATCCTCATCCGGCAAATCTGGAACTTGCTGCAGCGCTGAAAAGCCAGACCTGACAGCTTCAACGGCTCTAACACATCGATGGAAGATTCTGCATCGCGCAGGGGAGAACCTTCATGTTTCATGTGCTGCCCATCAGCACCTGCGAACTACCCCACAGCGTGCATCTCCAACTATGCAATAAAGACCGTCTCACTCGCATTATACCTGCGGCACCTGCTTGGATTTGCAAACTGTGACACTGACGCACAAACACACCTTTAAGGCAAATTTTAGACACCTTGGTCCACCAGAACTTTTGAAACTACATTTCCCATGAGCCTCTGCCAAGCTAATGAACGTCTGGGAATCACAGAAGAAGATCTAGTTACAAAACATCAGGTGGGCCACAGTCGCTGACCCCCCCCCCCCCCCCAGACGTTGTACATGAAGCACCGGACGGCTCGGTCACATTGTAATGTTTTATTCTCCAGATTAAACACTACGAGCAGTGTAACAGTTACATTTGTATTGTTTATATCATTGTTCTTAAAGCATCCGGAAATCGTTCAGCGTGTAAATATTATGTGGGAGGAGACGCTCTGGATCCAGCAGAAAAGATGAAATCATCGCACCCCCCTCCCAATCTGCTCCCGTACATTACCAAACTCGTTTTACCCCAAATTATGTAGGAGAATAAAAGAACCGCCCCCCCTCCCCCTCCTGTATAATCCAGATCCTGGGCTGTGACAGACGAGTCCTGGGTGTTTGGATTAAATTGGGAAAATGTCATTACTATACCAAATATAAGGGGGTGACGGCAAAAAGCACAAGGAACGTCCCTATAAAAACTAAAGAACAAGTAGAGATTAAAAAGACAAAAAAAAACCGCTCTCACATACCGAGGGCCCTGGGATCGGCTGGCGGGAGTCAGCTACTACCTGGTGCGGAATATTTAATTTATACTTAAAAGGAAAAAAAAAATATATATATTAAAAAGTGAGCAGAAGGCCCGGCCGAGGCCCGAGTCACAGGGATCGCCTTCAGCGAAATGTCGGTGGTCACGGATGTGGCTTAAAAGGGGTTAAATTACTCGCTTGAATAAAGCCTCGATTTAATTCTGTTCTGTGACGGAGATTGTGATGAGAAGATAGTAATTCCTGCATTCCTGCTCCGCGGGGGGGGGGGGGGGGAGTTATGGTGAGCGCAGGGGGGGAAGCGGGGTCTTAAGAGCAGGACCCTCTGGGGAGGTTTCAGTGAATTCCAGCGTCGCGTCAGATCTCCTTTATCCACTTCAGGAGCTGCGGCGTGTAGTACGTTATAATAATGTCCGCGCCTGCAGAGGGGAAGAAATGCATAGTTACACAGGCTGAAAAAAAAGCCGTGCGTCCATTTCAGCCTTTCACACATCACCTACTGCTGCGGATCCAAAAGAAGCAAAACCCCCAGTGTGAAGCGCTCGCCAATATGCAACACACTGGGAAAGTTTCCTTCTTTCCCCCAGATGGCGTCAGATTCTCCTTGGATCAAGAAGCTTTTACCCAAATATTATAACCCTTAATATTCAGTGTCTGCAGGAACTCATCCAGACTGTGACCCAACCACCTCAACAGGCAGAGAATCCCACAGCTTTATTGCTCTCACTGTAAAAACCCCTTCCTATGCTTTAGGCTTAAAAAAAGAACATATAATGTCTGTTACTCTTGTATCACGCTGACTGGATACAATACAGACGTCACGGCGAGCTCGAGCGAGATGGCCCGGGGTGCGAGAAATATCCACAGCAACAAGTCTATATTCACCCAGGCCTATTCGCTCATCAGCATCAGCCCAACAACAGGGGAGAGGGAGGGGGAGGGGGAGGGGGGGGGGGTCATGCAATGCCCCCCCCCCCACCCAAAATGCAAGAGGTATAAATATATGCACGAATAAATAAAACCAGCCGGTGTCAAAGCAGCCACCCAGCATGCCACAAAAAGCCCAAAGTGTACCATAAAGCAGCAGCATGCAAGAATGACACCAACAGACTCTGCAGCGCTGTACAAGACAAGGGGATAATACAGCAGGGCTGGAGGAGCCTGCGCACAATCCGCAGGGGGCATCAGGCACGGCCAGACACGTTAAAGCGAGTATTCTAGTTTGCTGCACATTACGTTTTGATGTGTATTTACACAGAGGAAAAAAAACAACCTCCAAAACACTGGGAATGTGGAGGGATCACTCACCCGCTCTCCTGAATCCCGTCATGGCTTCCAGCACAGCCACCTTGAGGTCAAACGCGCCGGCCTGGGCTCCGTGCCACAGCATGGCGAATTCTCCAGACACGTGGTACACAGCCAGCGGCAGAGCAGGATGCTGGGAAACCCGGGGACAAATCGGAATGAAGCAAAACCCGGGGGGCACACGCTGCGCCTAAACCACCGCCCCGGTGACTAAACCACCGCCCCGGTGAATAAACCACCGCCCCGGTGAATAAACCACCGCCCCGGTGAATAAACCACCGCCCCGGTGAATAAACCACCGCCCCGGTGAATAAACACGCTCAGTCGTAGAAAAACAAAGAATGTGAGTATCAGCTGAAATAAGGGAACCGAATAAAATCAGGAGAAAAATATATTTAGAACTAAAAATATGCAATTTCCCACCAAAACGCTTAACGTGCCTCTATTAACCCCTTCCTTCATTGCGGCGGCAGCGAGCGTTTACGTTTCGGCTCAGTTTCGACTCTAGTGACAGCAGAGGAGGGTCACCAGGTCGGCCATGTTTTCCTGGACACATATTACCGTTTCATGCAGAGGGGGAGCACAGGGAAAAGTGCTGCCCTGCAACATGTATAATTCATATGCTGCAGGAAGGAAATCAATGCAGGTCACCTGCGATTTTTTAGGATTTCTTGCCTGCAGTGTATGGATTATACATGCTGCGGGGTGGCATTTTTCATGCACTGCCCATCAGCATGAATACATTATATGTGTTGAGGAAAACATGGCGGATCTGGTGAACCTATGGCAGAGGGAGAATCCATTGGATCCCAGTGAAGGGATAAGTGTACGGCTCTCACCTTGTCCTTGACTTCTCTAACCAGGTCCAGGTACGGCATGCCCGGCTTCACCATCAGCATGTCGGCTCCCTCCCTCACATCCCGGTCCTGGAAAGCAGCGAGAAGACGTTCAGTCACAATCAAGGAGCGAGCACTCCAGCTCACAGGATTTATGGGAGGACATGGAGAGGTTTGGACGGTGGTAACACTGTGGTTAGTGCGCTTACCACGGCCCTGGTGGCGAGTCCTCGTGCTCCCGGGGGCAGCTGGTAACATTTCCGGTCTCCGAACGCAGGTTTGGACTGCGCCGCGTCCCTTTAAAAAAAATGAGAATAACAACTGGTAATTTGTGAAAGGTTCGCTTCTGCTGACGTTTCAGAGTTTAACCCCGCGACGCTTCATGCTGATCCCTTACACTTTACAGGGTTAATTACTAAACCAGACAGCACGAAGCGCCCGAACGTCCCAAAACGCCTGAATGTTACTCTATGCAGGTGACATATCCCCTAACCCTGGCCCCACAACACATCCAATACTTCCCTCTCATCCTATCTCCATCGCACATAAATCACCTCCCTGCAAGCCCAGCAACCTCACTCCCATAATCCCTCAGCGCCTGTCCTCTTTCTCCTGCGCCCTCTGGAACGCTCGCTCTGTGTGCGACAAACTCACAGCCGTCCATGACCTCTTCCTTTCAAACTCCTTCAACCTCCTAGCTTTAACTGAAACCTGGCTAACTCCCTCTGACACGGCCTCCGGTGCTGCTCTCTCACATGGCGGTCTACACTTGAGCCATACCCCCAGACCGGGTGAGAGAAATGGTGGCGGGGTCGGAATCCTGCTCTCTCCCACCTGCACCTACCAGCATCTCCCTCCACCCCCATCCCTCTCCTTCTCCTCCTTCGAGACACACTGCATCCGCCTGTTCTCTCCTCTGGCTCTCAGGGTGGCAGTCATCTACCGCCCACCGGGACCAACCTCCCAGTTCTTTGACCACTTTACCACCTGGCTTTCTCACTTCCTGTCTTCTAATCTTCCATGCCTAATTCTTGGGGACTTCAACACTCCCATTGATGATCCTTCCGCCCCTGCTGCCTCCAAACTTCTTTCACTCACGTCCTCCCTTGGACTCACACAATACTCCCTCCTCCCTACCCACCGCGATGGTCACGTTATTGACCTTGTCTTTTCCAACCTCTGCTCCATTTCTGAGTTCAACTGTCGCCCTTTCCCCATCTCTGACCACCACCTTCTCTCTTTCAACCTATCTGGACTTCCTAAACACCCTGCTCCCCCACCCCGCACACACACTCGCAGAAATCTACATGCCGTGGACCCCCATCAATTCTCCAACCTACTTCACCACCTCCCTCATACCTCATCCTTCACCTGCCCTGATGCTGCCACTAATCACTACAACACTACGCTTATCTCTGCTCTAGACACTCTTGCTCCTCTTCGACTCTGTAAGGCCCCACGCCGCCAGCTTCAGCCCTGGCACACCCTCCAGACTCGCTACCTGCAAAGATGCTCCCGCACTGCAGAGCGTGCCTGGAGGAAATCCCACTCTGAAGCTGATTTTGTTCACTTCAAGTTTATTCTCCGATCATACACTCCGCCCTCCACTTGGCCAAACAATCCTTCTTCTCATCTCCTATATCTTCGCTGTCCTCCAACCCTAAACGGCTCTGGTCCACCTTCAACACCCTCCTCTACCCACCTGCACCTCCCCCCACAGCTGCCTTCAGCGCTCAAGACCTGGCAGACTACTTCCTCAGTAAAACTCTAACTATCAGAAGCAACATCCCAACACAAGATAGTTATCTGCCACCTCCACTCCCAGAGGTCCCCTCTGCCACCTCTGCCGCTTCCTCCCCAGCCACTGAGGAGGAAGTCAATTCCTTATTGTCCTCCTCACATCTCACCACGTGCCCGCTCGACCCCATTCCCTCACATCTAATTCCTCCCCTCTCCTCCTCCCTCACCCCTGCTCTCACACACATCTTCAACCTATCTCTCTCTCACTGGCTCCTTTCCATCCGCCTTCAAACACGCGCTAGTTACCCCTTTACTAAAGAAACCATCCCTCGATCCCAACTCTCCATCCAACTACCGCCCTGTATCCCTGCTTCCCTTTACTCTAAGCTCTTAGAAAAACTAGTCTTCAACCGCCTCTCCCTCTTCCTGTCCTCCAATTCCCTACTCGATCCCCTGCAATCTGGCTTCCGTCCCCTACACTCAACTGAAACTGCCTCACCAAAGTCACCAACGACCTCCTAACTGCTAAAAAAAAACACGGCCACTATTCTATTCTCATCCTGCTCGACCTCTCGGCTGCTTTTGACACGGTTGACCACCCCCTCCTTCTACAGACCCTCAACTCTCTGGGTCTCGGTGACACTGCACATGCTTGGGTTGACTCCTATTTATCCAACAGGTCCTTCTGTGTGTCCTTTGCTGGTAACTCCTCCTCTTCATTGCCTCTATCTGTTGGTGTACCTCAAGGCTCTGTCCTCTGGTCTCTGCTTTTTCCATCTACACTTCCTCCCTGGGCAAAATCATCAACAGCTTTGGCTTTAATTACCACCTCTACGCTGATGACACTCAGATCTACCTCTCTACCCCTGATCTCTCTCCCCCTGTCCTTTCAAAAGTCAGTGACTGTTTATCTGGCATCTCCTCCTGGATGGCCTCCCACCACCTAAAGATCAACATGTCAAAGACTGAGCTCCTACTTATTCCTCCCTCCAATGCCTCCCCACCTCCTGACTTCTCTATCACGGTGGAGGGTATCACCATCTCCCCCATCAAACCAAGTTCGCTGTCTTGGAGTTACACTTGACTCTGCTCTTTCCTTCATCCCCCACATCAAGTCTCTTTCCTCCTCCTGCCGATACCAACTGCGTAATATTTCCAGAATTCGGCCATTTCTTACCGCTGTCACCACAAAACAACTCATACACACGCCCTGGTAATCTCCCGACTCGACTATTGCAATAATCTCTTATCTGGCCTCCCTCTGTCCCGCCTCTCCCCCCTACAATCCATCCTGAACGCCTCCGCCAGGCTAATTCACCTCACCCGCGCACTCTGTCTCTGCCGCTCCCCTCTGCGAGTCCCTTCACTGGCTCCCCATCCACTGCAGAATTAAGTTCAAAATCCTTATCCTTACCTACAAAACCCTCACTAACTCAGCGCCCCACTACCTGTCCTCACTAATCACCAAATACACCCCAGCCCGCTCCCTAAGGTCAAACAGTGACCTGCGCCTAGCTTCTCCCCGCATCACCTCTTCCCATGATAGACTGCAGGATTTCTCACGCGCAGCCCCCACTCCGTGGAACGCTCTCCCTCGTACTGTCAGACTTTCCCCAAACTTCTCTTCCTTCAAACGCTCCTTAAAACATTCCTATTTAGGCCCCCGCACACGAGCGTAATTTATGGCTCATGTGCGCCCGCACTTCCTGCTCCGTGGGTTTTGACGGGAAGCCATCCACCGGACGTGAAAAAGCCCTCCCCGTCAAAAAGCTAAACGAACGCTGAAAGGATACAAAGCGTGATTCTCCATAGGAGGATCGCGCTTTGTACGCTGAGTGCAGAGAGTGGAAGGAACGTCCACTTTTACGGACGTTCCTTGCTCTACTCGTGTGCCGCCAGCCTTGGGGAAGCCGACCACCCAACTCACTGACGCAACCATCAATCACTCTCACCTTACAGTCCTCTCCTCCTGTTTCCAACCCCAACCCTCCCAGATTGTGAGTTCCTACGAGAATAGGGCCCTCATCTCCTCCTGTACTGTTTGTCAAATGTTGTTCAATGTATTGTAACCCTGTCTATACTGTGCTTATTGTACAGCGCTGCGGAATATGCTGGCGCTTTATAAATAAAGAATAATAAATTATAAACGTCCCAAAGCACCTGAACGTCCCAAAGCGCCTGAGCGTCCCAAAGCGCCTGAGCGTCCCAAAGCGCCTGAGCGTCCCAAAGCGCCTGAGCGTCCCAAAGCGCCTGAATGTCCCAGAGTCAGGCCTGGATCCAAATGGATTTAATGGCAACAGCTCCAAAGGGTGCAACCTGAAGCCTCTGACAGGGGACCGAAGGGTTAAAAACCAGCCACAAAATATAATTTCTACAAAAAATAAATATTTATTGTGGAATAGTCAAAGATACAAAGCAATGTCAGCCTCAGGCAAACTCATTAACCCTTACAACACAGCATTAAGCTCACTGTGCAGATATATTAACCCTTTCCTTCCAGCACATGAAGCGCAACTGATGTGTGTTTTGTACACAGTATACATTAACTGTAACTGTGTATACAGAAACACACAAAGTAAATCTCATATTGTATATTGTGTTCATGTTGCAAGGAGACACCTATATGGGCGTAAAGCCTGTTAACCCTTTGCAGGACACACTGCATGGCATTGGGAGTAGGGTTGCCACATCGGCCATGTCTTCCTGGACACATATCACGATTTCATGCAGAGGGGAGGGGGGGGGGTGGGCGCAAGGAAAAGTGCTGCCCTGCAACATGTATAATTCATATGCTGCAGGAAGGAAATCAAGGCAGGTCACCTGAGATTCCTTACCTGCAGTGTATTGATTATACATGTTGCGGGGTGGGCATTTTACATGCACTGCCCATCAGCAGGAATTGTGTGTGTCCAGGAAAACATGGCCGACCTGGTGACCCTAATTGGGAGTGTAGCTGCACCAGGTGACAGCCGGTCTTTCATTGCATCCGGTCAAGCAGCTAAAGGGTAAATGTATCAGTGTTATAGAAGCCGTGATTTGCTGCGGAATCCTCACACCAGACACGGATGAACATCCAACACACCGGGTATTTATATGTGTGTGTGTGCAGCAAAAACCAAAACAATATAACACACAGACCGCTCCACCCAGGGGCATGATGGGAAACACTCACCTAAAGGGCCCGTAGAAGCAGGATGCAAATTTGGCGCTGTAACTTAATACGGAGACCTGCGGAGAGACGGGAATCACCAAAACAGTCAGAGTGCGCAGAAAAAGAGGCAGAAACTCAGTGTATCGGGGGCAAAGGGAAAAACTGGGGCCCGGACGCAAGGGGTTCCTTAAACATGCCAGTGCCTTTTTGTGGGTAGCGCCAGGTGGCGGAGCCTTCCTGCGAGTAGCGCCGGTGCGCCAGCACCT